>CM068368.1:370229061-370444061 GCA_034769895.1 Magicicada septendecula | reverse complement strand
TGGACCGGGTTTCCAGATTCTTATTGCTTTCTGAAAGTTCTTTGATCTTAAGTAAGTTCTCAGGAAATATTCTAATACTTTTATATTTTGACGACCAGCGCGTTTCACAAAACAGAGGAATGTTAGGAATCTTGTCTCGCCGCAAAGTACTTCCCCGGAAAAATTTTGATTTCCTTCGTTGTACCAGGAGCATTTCGGACTTCGCTGACAGTATTTAGGTCATTGATCACAAGATTCAGTTTATGACTTGCACAATGCCACAATGCCAATGGATACTTTTCACTGATAATTGTTTGGACTCAACTAACATGACCAGCCATTGTAATGCAGCCAATCATATCCTTGGCCAACAAGTTTATTCAAGTCCAAATTGCAATTTTTTAGAAACTGAAGAATTGCTTCTGAAATAGATTTTGCATCTAGCTTTTGCAACGGTACGTATCCCAGGAATTCTTCACAAATTATCGGCTTGTCATTTCCTTGATCACAACGCACGTATCGAACCCCAATTGATAACTGCTCTGTCCCTCCAATATCAGCAGTCTCATCAGCTAAAACTGAAAAAACTGATATACATTTCACTTCTTTTAGTACGTCGTCTTTGAGTACTTCAGAACAAGTTTCAATAAGTTCATTTTGGACTCGTGTGATGTATACAGGGAGTTTTTTACTCCTGATTCTAAATGGTTTTTTAAAACCATATCCCCAGATTCTACTCTGAAATGTAGTAGGTCAGTGAAAACAGAGCCCTCATCAATTTTTCCACGAAGTGGAAGATCATGCTGCGCACAAAACAAAATTATTGATATAATTGATCGAAGTTTAGCCCTATTTTCTTCAATTTTCTTGTGATATGCTGAATCTGCCGCTTCATGAACGCTCGGTATCGTCTGTTCATTATTTTCTCAAAATCTGTTGAAGATAAAATTGCGTCATGATGCCACTGGGATTTCGCATGAGACTGTGCAACTTCATGAAACTTATGATATTTAAGGCAAGGAGAGACAATAAACTGTCCTTGCAAGCCGCGCTGAGCTGAGGCCGAAAAAGGACACATATTCGGCATAGAGGTCCTTTATAACAGCCGAGTAAGCCAGCCAAGGGTAGGTCTTAAGCAATTCGAATCGGAATACTCTTTTAGCATCAATGCTTACATCTTATTTGAAGTTGTATGTCGGAGTAGGAATCCAAGGATCTCTTAGTAATTTAAAACGAAGTTCATCAGTAAGATGAAAATTAGAATTTAAATACAAGCCAATATCCAATGGATTACTACTACTTTCAAGAGGGGACGGAAATTTCACCAGGCTGCTATCTTGTTGATTATCTATAGGCCTATCAGTATCTTGTCCTAAAGTGAGTGTTGAAGTTGAAGGCAGGATCACATTATTCACATCATCAGTTTTACTGAATTTGTGCCTAGTATATACAGAAAACCAACTACAACTGACACACTAATACACAACACCTCCAATCACCCAATACAACACAAACTAGCTGCCTTCAGAACCATGATACATAGACTTAACAACATCCCCTTAGATGAAAAAGACTACAAAGACGAACTAAACACGATAAAATATCTAGCAGAATCTAACGGATATGACAGAACAATAGTCAGTAAACTCCTACACAAAACACAAAACAAACAACAGACAAAGACAGAAAACAACAAATTCATAACACTAACATACATCAACAAACAAACTGAAAAAATAGCCCACAAATTCAAAAAAGCAGGATACAGAATCGCTTACAAAACTACTAACAAAACAGAACACACATTATCAAAACACACACACAAAGCACAAAACAAATTCGATCTACCCGGTGTTTACAAGCTAAATTGCTCAAATTGCAATAAATTCTACATAGGCCAGACAGGACGTAGCTTCAAACAGAGATACATTGAACACACAAAGGCACTCCACTCCACTACAGAATCCACCTTTGCAAACCACCTCATTGAAGCAAACCACACATATAAAAACATCGACAATAACATGAACATTCTACACGTACACACAAAAGGCCGAAAACTAGACACTCTAGAACAATTGGAAATATACAAACACACAAAAACAAATAAAAACGACATCCTAAACGAACAGACACAATTCAAATCGCACGCATTGTTCGAACATATCTCACCCCACACACACAGCATCGATCTTTCGAAATTCGATTCCGTCACCCACAACAAGACGGACAGCGCTACCAGCAGCAGCCTCTGAAGAAGCCTTTTAAAGGAGAAAACCGGTTCAGGCTGTAAGGTAAAACTTTATGCTTTTACTTATAAAAAACCTAGTGTTCCGAGTCGTTAATGTAATAGTGATATTTAGTTAAGGCACGGACACGTCATGGACAACGAAATCCAAGAATATTTTTTCTCTATGTGACGTGTGTGTGTGTGTGTGTGTGTGTGTGTGTGTGTGTGTGTGTGTGTGTGTCACGGCAGTAATAATAGACCTAAGATTTTGATGCCAATTACACTGTAGGTAAGACATTTTACGTTCTCCAAATATGACACCCGACTATATTGCTTTTCGATGTATATTATACATTATAATGTTAATTTTACATAAACTGTGTGTGTGTGTGTGTGTGTGTGCACGCGCGCGCGCGCGTGTTCGGTGCCTTCTGCAGTAAGAGATAATTTACGCGTTTACAGAGAAGGTAAGTGTATAGTCTACATTATATATAAAGTTTAAAAAATAGGTATGATTTGATAACTTTGACGCAAGCCGAACAACAGTGGCACCGACATTATTCAAAATATACCTTACATCAGCACCAATGAGTTGGAGATGTAAGTGCCAAAATATGAGAATTCCAATTGGACATACTAAACTGTTCACACTCAATTTTGCTGATGATCAGGACAGACATGGCATGAATTACATCCCACCAACAATGTTAACCACCAACATAGAAAAACTAAGTATATTACTGTTGGTGATAACACAACAAACTTGCTTCTCAAACAAGGACTAAGTGTAAAGGGTGTAAATAAAAAGGGGAACAAGTGATGAAGAGATCGGAGTTAGAATAAGGCAAGGAAAGCAAACAATTAGGCAATTACACTCAGTCCTTTGAAACAAGTAGTAAGGAAAGATACTAAAGGAAGGATAGTGGAATGTATAGTAACGTATGGTGTGGAACAAGTAAAACAGAGACTTCAAGCTATGAAGATGGGATTCTGGACTGCATATGAAATGAGGCAATTAGAGAACAAATGAGTGTAGGTACATCAATATTTGATACAAAAGAAGCAGAAAGCCTATGAGATATGGTCATGTGCAAAGGATGAATGCGGAAAGATTCCCATAAAAAATGTTAAATCAGACACATTTAGAACAAAAGAAGAAGTAAGCCAAGAAAGATGACATATCATCAGCAATGAGAGAAAGGAACCTCCGAGAACGAGATTGGGAAGAAAAGGACTTTTGAATCTAGGATGCGAAAAACAACTTAAATGTTCTTGAATTTGCAAATGTTGTAATAAAACGATGTCCGTCTAATTGTAAACGTGTAAGAGTGTAATTGGGGTAATGTGTATACTCTCAAATCTTACCAATCCGTCGTCGCTCTGGAACGTAACTCACGCAGATTGTGTCCGTCGCGAACGTACAATAACCAGTATCGGAGTCCTTACCTGTTGTTCACTAGGGGTGTATAAATCCCGGGTGGCGCCAAATTGTTTAATTAAAAAAATTAAAAAAATTTAGGATGATTGGGCGATCGCAGCTCAGGCGGTGTGGAGAATTCAAATTTATTCCCGCCTTAGTTCGACCTTCTTAATCAAGCAGGTAGTTCGCTGAGTTTGCGACATGAGCGCTTGCCGTCAACCTAGTTGTTCGCTAAAATGCACAAATGTATAATAATGCACTATATATAATGCACTTTCCTAATGAAATAAAAAAACAGTGGTTACACTCTGTACTAGTTTATTCATTGGTGATTGTTAATTACTCAGTTTGACATGAATTATATTTTGTTTTTTAATAAATTTGCACCGACAATTATTATGAGACAATTTCTCTAGGGTTTAGCAAATCGATTTTGAACGAATTATACAGTCAAAGATGGCGACTGTTTTGTTTGTTTACAATTTGTTCCGTTCAAAATCCAGGTTCTTGAGATTACGATAAAAGGATTATTAATGATTACAATAAAAAGTACACTACCTTACATTATTTGTACTTAAATAATATAATGTGTAACTATAATTTGTTCCTGAAGTGTAGTAAAGTGTGTTTCAAAAGTTCGGAATTTAACAACATATTATTTTATTAGTTGACAAATTTTCAGTGTCTTAATTTTTACTAAATCTTTGAAAGAAATTATATTCAGTTTATAGTGAGAGTTCATATTACTGTGAGAAATATTTCTGAATTTATTTCTGAAAATCGGGTAATTTAATAATACTTATCAAATCAGTATACTTGAAGTAAACAGTCGTTCAGTTGAAATGATATGGGGCGGCATTAGTCATCAATTTTCAATGATCTTGGGGCTTACGTATGTCTTACGTCCTTTTCATGTTAGTGGTAGTAATTTATTCATTTAAATTTCAGGTAAAATGGTCCTTGGCATCAGTTAAAGGTTCTCGTACATCGTCTGCTTCTTACTTGTTCATCTTTTGGAATTTTGTTTACTTTTTTGACATTTTAAATTAAAATTTTGGTCATTCACGGCCTGGCGTCTATTCTGGAAGAGCGTCACTTTACGAGTAATAAGATTTAACGGAAAATTCGGAACCAACTTTGTCCGTTGTCATGGTTACAAATTAATTCCGATTGGTTAATCTTGACATATAACCATTGTTATCAATTTTGAATTTTTATTCAAAATTACTGTATATCTTCTGATTGCTTTTATTCTTCCGTCTTCCTTCCTATGTATTAAATATTATCACTACTGTTTGTATTTCCTATCAAAGATTATTTTGACATCCCATAAGGTTGGGTTCTATAATGTATTATTGTTTATACAATTACGTTAATATTTGTTAATTACTTTTCTTTTTTATTTTAACTTCTTATTCTAACATTTTTCTTTTAATATGATTCACAAATTATCCTTGGCTAGTTCTTTGCCTTGGATTTGTTAATTTCCTTCTTAATTTTTTACAATTTGTAGTTATTTGTTTTTTGACAGTTGTTAGGCATTTCATAGGCCTAAGTAGTAACTGATTCTATTTACTTATTTTACACAAATTACATCTTATTTTACCCTAATGTGTTTTGTTTTGTTATTATAATTGATTTGTTTATTTGTTGTTGTGTTTTGGATCTGTTTTTATATTAATTGTATGTTCCCATTAGTTTTTACATTATGGTCTGTTAGCCTAACTATTTCCTAACTGATTTTCCAGTGTTATTTGATCTGTATTGATTCACCTTCTTATTTATTTAAATTGCCATTGTTAATAATTTGGCTATTACTCACTATTCTTTATTACATAAAACATAACATCTAGGCCTATGGTCTGTATCCTTCCTTCAGCCATATCCTATTCATAAATTTAATTGAACAATTTTTTAACAGCTATTAAGCAACGTTTGTTAACCATTGGTTTCATTCTTATTTATTTTTAGGTGATAACACATCATCACACCATTTAAACTTATTTAATTGATTATCCCTTATAACATGGGGTGTTTATTGATTTTGTTTTAATTTCTTTACAATATACTTTTTTCTTATATTATCTCTACTTTCTATCCATGTTAACACTCACTGTTGACATTCTATGGGCTTTCTCCCCTGAATAACATCGTATCCTTCATTTGTATTTAATCTTAATACTATCTTTAACTACTATTATTAACAAAATTCTTACTTACTATTCATGTTCACCATTAAATCGTTTAGTGTTTATCACTGATTTATTAAGTGTTCTTTAACTATCACTCGATTTTCTAATTCTATCAATAACAATATTCTTATTTATTAATAACATTCACTTTTAAACCATTTAGCGTTTATCATTGATTTACTAAGTGTTTTTTATCTATCACTAGATTTTCTCATTATTTTGGGGTTTTTACACTTTCACTTTTGGCACTTCTTAAATTTTTATTTTAAGTGTTTATTAGTGGGTAATCCCTACCATTACTTTTTCTTTGTCACTTAGTTATTTTTATTTTCTCACTATCTCACTATCTCTCTCTTTGCAAATATTATTTATACTATTAATAAGTTTATGCCCTTATAGAGTTCTTTCTTACATATAACTCTAATTCTTGGGTTAGTGTACTTTTATTTATCGGGTTTTGTCAATTATTATTTACATTTATCATTTAGTCAATACTAATACTTGTTTTTTACATTGGTTAGTTACTGGGTTCGTTTCCTTTATGATATTTAAGTGTATCATTTCTCCTTTCCATATTCTATATTATTTGTCTGTGTTTTATCATTTGGTTTCACTTTATTTCCTTTATGTTTGGTTTGTTTCATTTCTATTTTCCTTCTTCTTCTCCTTCATTTCCATTTTGTTTCATTTTATTTTGGGTTTTATCTGGCCAATCTCTGGGGTTGGGTCAAAGTCGTTTGTTTGTCAGTCTAGTCTATTCTTTTAATAATTACTTTTGTTTACCATTCTTCCTTCTTCTTTCTTAACTATATTTTATATTTTTTCTTCATTACTTATTTATCAAATTATTTTACCTTTTAGCATTTCTTTCATACTTATAGATATCAAATATGATCTGAATTTGGCGATGTTATAATATATATATGGGAGTACCATAATAGCAGGTTGTTAGCGGTGATGATACACATATAGTGGTTTAGTTTTCTCTGTTATTGCCATCACCTATTCCAGCTGTTTATCATGAATTACATCCCACCGTAGAAATCATATCACCGTGGAAATTCCCAGTGAAGAAAATTATCAGTGACCCACCTCTTGAAAAACTCCTGACCATACCACTGATTAGACCTTTCAAATCTGAGAGATGTAGATGAAATGTGTAGTTCTGTCAGTCAAAAGGTTGTCGGAATAGAAAATGTTTTATTGACACTATTATTAAAAACTTCGAGACATTGATACTGAAGACATCATCTTAGAGTGGGTGAAATGTTAGATGGTACAGTAATTTCAATAAAATCTGGTTGTAACTTCAGAAATTTTGTTATTAAATTTCAGACAAAGCTGCATATTAATTTTAGTGTTTTATTAAGGTTGCAACATCTGGGAGGTAAAACTTGCATGTGAAACATACGAGTTAAACAATAACAAATGGAAGTACAATATCTGACTATGGCCAGGGTAGACTGCTTTTGGAAAAATGAGTAATATTATGAAAAATATCAAACTTCCTTTATAATAAAATGAAAAGTTTTAATTAGCGTGTACTTCCAGCAATGATTTTTGTTCAGAATCGTGGACAATGAATATGAGAGTGGTAAAAAAAGGTTGTGGACTGAAGGGACAGACGGAGATCTGAAGCGATTATAAAGGTGTACTTTCTCCATGTTACCCTGTTTGTATAACATAAATGAAATGAAGATTAAGGCTGTCAGCTGAAATGAAAGCCTTTGGATATAATGTGTAAAAGTAAAGGTCTAAGAGTAAACATTATATTACTTCAACATAATCTCTTTCTTATAGGTATAACATAAACCTAATTTCTTCCACATGTTTCCCTGCAGGCAGTAACCATGTTGTCAATCATCGACCCTCCACACTTGTCACTAATGGTCTAAAAGTTACCAAAATAACTGTTATTATAAAAAAAAATATATAATGCAAGTGTTAAATTCTGTTTTGTCACTGTGGTGCATCAAAATTATGACTACTTAAGATTATTATTAGTAGTATACATTATTTATAAGATAAATGAATATTAGTACATTTATAAATAATTGAAATAATCCATGCAACAGAAACTGATAAATCTGTTACAAAAAATCTGTTTTAATGATTTTTTAATAATAATTTTTATTGTCTTATCTATAAGCTGGTATATATCTTAATGTATCAAAATGTGAAGTATTTACTAGAAAATTCACATTTAATTTTAACATAAATGACGTTTTGAATTGATTAAATCACTCTAGGGGAGCACACCCACTGACTCGACAATTCCTAGCAACAAATGTAATAATCACAACTGTTTATCTCGATGATTTGTATAATCAGATTATAGAATACATTTTCCCCTTTTTATCTTAATGAATTTCATTTTTTTGTTACATAACTAAATGTTTTAGCCAAAAACAAAAGTAGAAAGTGGCACTGGTCCTAATTTTAACTGATGGGATTAAGTAAGGTATTGTGTAAGGACTACATAGTATAAATACAAATACAGTAACAATATACAGTAATACATATTGAAAATTCAAAATAAAGTTTCACCAAAGGCTATATTTTGTGCACTTTTTAACTGTCAATTGAATTTCTATGTCCACCAAATGTCAAATGATTGTCATTATAAACAAAAATCTATTTTATTAATTTACAAATATTGTAATTCCTCTTATTTTTACAGTTACTTATAAGCTTTATTTTAACTGATGCAGCTGGTTTATAAATAGACCTACGTTAAGTGATTATGGAATTTTGCTGAAATTTAAGATCCCCTGATCACACCCACCCCACCTGCCCATAGTTACACTACTGATCCAAGATGTCACAAGGTTCAAATTCCATATCAGTCTATCACTTTGATATGGTGCCATCAGGCAGCTGATACAGGCAGCGCATCGTATCAGAGAGATCAGAAATACAGGAGCTATGGAAAACACACAAGACAGATGCATGTTCCTTTGTAAAAAAAGTCTGACAAGTGAAGGCCCAAATATACTGCAATTAGTATTACACTAAGGCATAATATTGTTACTATACAACTGGAATCACAAGTTTAAAACGTTGACCACAGTCATTGTGATTTAACATACTAACATACTGACTTTTCACATTCACCACTCTTCTTTCATGTGTGGATTGTTCTGGTTTGTCCCCATTGTCCTTCTTGTTATTTCATGATATAAACGACCTCAACAATATGGTGATTCCCTCCATCAATTATGTGAATTTATTTTTCCTTCCTTCATTGAGAAGCTTAGGCTTTATTGGTTCCTCTATCACCCCTGTTTGCTGCACTTTTTATTTATTTTATTGCATCCTCCCTAGGGTAATATTTTCCCTCCATATGTACCTTACCAAACTTAAAATAAGCATTATGACCAGACAATCTAGCACTTCTCAGATAGTCTTTCAACTCACTTACGATATTTTTCATTTTCTCCTTGTAGTTTTCAGTAGAAAAATTGCATTCTTACTAATCCTTTAGTCACAGTTGAAATGTCTGTATTCCATTCATAATTACAAACCTTTACATATTCTTATTAATAATTGGTCTTTTCTGATCTCTTTCAGGCTTCTATTATATGCGTTTTCTCAGTACCGTCTGTCACATTCAATGTAATTTCCGAGTCTTCCTGGACAACTAACTCTTCACTATCTACCCTATATTCATTAGACTATTCATTCAGATTGAATACAAAATTTACTCCAGGGCTGAACCAGTTTACTGATCGTACAATTTAACCAGTTTAATTTCAGAGTTGGATTTATCATTCCAGTTTGGCACATTTTTGTTTAGAGCTAGTAACTATTTTTTGTTTACTTCCTGCTACTGTAATGGCTCCCACAGTTCTTTTTTGATGCCCAATATCTCTTTTCTCTGTTGTTAAAAATTACGAAGTTTTCCTTGTATATTCACAAGTCATATTTCATACTTACATTTTCCTTCCACATTTAACATTTTAAATAAGTATAGACTGAAATACTAATTAACACTCAGCAAATTGGACAAAATAAATTCCTAATTTTTGTTAGGATTTATATATAAATATTTATAATAATAATAGTATGTTTTTCTTTTTTTAATCTAAATAAAAAAAAAAGAAAAACATACTATTATATATATATATATATATATATATATACATATATATATATATTTATTATATATGAATATATAAATGTGATAATACAGTAATATTAACATTAATATTTTTAATTTAACTATAAATATACTGTATAAAATCATAAATATTAAAAAACCGGGATTACTCAAATGAGTGAATATTGTTGTAAAAGATCTGTTTACAAAGGTTTGATGCCATGATTTATAAATTAATGTAAAAATATAATAGTATATTTCAAAAAATTCACCAGCCATGAATTCTTATTTTTATTGTGAGGAAACATCGATTAAAAATAATACATTTTTGAGTGAATATTGCTTTAAAGGGATTGTTTGACATTTTGGAAAACTATGCTATTAATAAATAACTAAAAGGAGGAGTTTTATTCTAGCTTGTAAATTAAATATTTAATTATATTACATGCATAACTTTAAATTGATTGAAAACTATCTAAATGATAGTTATCTATAGCGCAGTATTAAGTATTATTAATTATTAATTTTAGAGATAATAATTTTATTTATAGAGGACAAAATTCGTGCCAGCAGTTGCGGTTACACGATTCTCTAAATTTAATTATATTAGTTTCAGTTAAAAAATAAATTAATAGTAAGGTTTTTAAATTTTGGTGAAATAATGTATAAATATGTGTTTACTTTTATGTCTGATAAACTTTTATCTAAAACTAGGATTAGATACCCTATTATTGAAAGTGTAAATAAAATAACTAGATTATTAATAGTTATGATCTTTAAATTCAAAGAATTTGGCGGTAATTTATCTAATCAGAGGAATCTGTTTTGTAATCGATAACCCACGATAGATTTCACTTTATATAAGTTTGTATACCTCTGTCAAGAATGCTTTATCAGAATAATTTTCATTTATTTTATTAATAAAATGTCAGGTCAAGGTGCAGTTAATTTTAAAGAAAGAATGGATTACATTATTATAAAAATGAATTGTTTTCTATAATGAAAATCATGAAATTGGATTTGAAAGTAAATTTATTAAATATAGTTTTTTGAATTTAGGTTCTAAATTATGTACATATCGCCCGTCACTCCCACTATAAAGTGGGATAAGTCGTAACAAAGTAGCTGTACTGGAAAGTGTGGCTAGAGTGCAAATTAAAGCTTAAGGCATATTATTTACACTAATAAAAATTATTGATTTATCAATATAATTTGAATAATAATTTAAATTTAAAATTAATTTATTGAGATTATTTTAAGTAAAAATAATTATTTAGTTTTAGTATTATTTATGGAAAAAATATTTTTAATTGAACTGTGAAGATCAAACAATAAATATAAATAAGTAAAATTATAATTTGTACCTTTTGTATCAGGGTTAATTAATTGTATATAAAAATTTATTTTTCCCGAATTATAGTGATTTAAAGTTATTTGTTAATTATTGTAATATAAATATTAATAAAATAATTTTAGTGATGAAACTTCTCTCGAACTATAATATTTCTGGTTTCTTAAGAATTAAATTTAATTTAAAATAAATATTATAACTTATATTTTAATATAAAGTTTTATATTTATTTAATTATATTAAGGATAAGCTAAATATAATTTCTATAATATTTTAGATTTTAATTAATTAAATAGGCTTGCAATTAGCCTTTTTATATGAGTAAGTTAAATTTTATTTTTTATTTTAATACATTTAATATATTTTAGGTATATATTAAGAAAATTAAATTAATAAAAATATTTTTATTAAAATGATTAAATTAGTAAATTATAATAAGTTGTATTTAAGAACTAGGCAAATATAATTTTCACCTGTTTACCAAAAACATGTCCTTTAGAAAAATATTAAAGGTCTATTCTGCCCAATGATATTTTAATGGCCGCGGTAAGTTGACCGTGCAAAGGTAGCATAATAATTAGTCTTTTAATTAAAGGCTTGTATGAATGAATGGATGAAAAATTTTCTTTTTTAATTAAAATAGATTGAATTTAGAGTTTAAGTAAAAAATCTTAGATAAATAAGTGGGACGAGAAGACCCTATAGAATTTTAAATAAATTTGTTTTACTAGAATTTAGAATTAACAACTGAAAAGATTATTTTATTTTTTGTTGGGGTGACATTATAATAAATAAAACTTTAAATGAACTTTTCATAAATTAATGCTTAATTGATCCAATTGTTTGATTATAAGATTAAATTACCTTAGGGATAACAGCGTTATTAATTTGGAGAGTTCATATCGATAAATTAGATTGCGACCTCGATGTTGGATTAAGAAAAGAGTTTAGAGCAAAATCTAAATATTCTGGGTCTGTTCGACCTTTAATTTCTTACATGATCTGAGTTCAAATCGGCGTGAGCCAGGTTGGTTTCTATCTACTAATATATTTTTGATATTAGTACGAAAGGACCATGTCAAATAATTTAATTTATTCTATTTTAGCAAAAAGTGCATTAAATTTAGAATTTAATTATGTAATAATATTACATGTAGAAAATGTTTATAATTACTGTTTTAATTACTGCTTTGTTTATTTTGATTGGTGTTGCATTTTTAACTTTGATGGAGCGTAAGATTTTAAGATATATTCAAATTCGTAAGGGTCCAAATAAAGTAGGATTTATCGGTATTTTACAACCATTTTCAGATGCTATTAAGTTATTCTTAAAAGAGAGAAATATACCAATGTTATCCAATTATTTAATTTATATAATTAGACCTGTGTTAGGCTTATTTAATTCTTTATTATTGTGAGTTATTTATCCATACTTAATCAATTGTGTTTCGTTCAATATGGGTATAATATTTTTTTGTTGTTGTACAAGAATAGGGGTTTATAGTTTAATGATTACAGGCTGATCATCAAATTCTAATTACGCTATATTGGGTTGTATTCGATCAATTGCTCAAACTATTTCATATGAAGTCAGTCTCGTATTAATTATTTTGTGCCCTATTGTAATGATTGAGAGTTTTAATTTAATTGAATTTTATTTTTTTCAACAATTTATATGATTAGTATTTCTGTTTTTTCCTTTGAGAATTTGTTGAATTTCATCATCAATAGCTGAAACTAATCGATCACCATTTGATTTTTCTGAAGGGGAATCAGAATTAGTTTCTGGATTTAATGTTGAGTATAGAGGTGTAATTTGCATTTATTTTTTTAGCTGAATATGCTAGAATTATTTTTATGAGTATAATATTTTGTTTAATATTTCTAGGTAGAAAAATTAATTCTTTGGTTTTTCCTATTCAACTAACATTAATTTCATTTTTATTTATTTGAGTTCGAGGTACTTTACCTCGTTATCGTTATGATAAATTAATATATTTAGCATGAAAATCATATTTACCAGTAAGTTTAAATTTATTGATTTTTTTTTTCATGATTAAATCTATTATTTAGTTCATTAAAAATTGTCTTAATATTAAGTTAATAGAACTTAATTTTCTTTTCTTTACTTTCAAAGTAAATGCTTTATTTATAAGCTAATTAACTATTTAATTAATTTATCTCAAAAAGATTTAATTATAGGGTCTAAAACAAAATATATAAAATAAATTGTTGTTAAAAGTATCCCGATCTTGATATATGGGTATTCAACAGGACAAGCTCCAATCCAAGTTAATAAAATTAAAACAATGAATAAATATCAAAATAAAATCTGATTAATAGGGTAATTTAATAGTCCTATAAATTTTGAATTGTTTATGAAGGGAACAAAAATTAAAATAAAAATTGATATGAATAATGCAATTACTCCTCCTAATTTATTAGGAATAGATCGTAGGATTGCATACGCAAATAAGAAGTATCATTCTGGTTGAATATGTTTTGGAGTAACTAATGGGTTTGCTGGAGTAAAATTATCAGGGTCACTTAATTTATATGGTTCAAGTATCATATAACAAAAAAAAATAATTAAAATTAATAAAAATCCTAGTACATCTTTAATAGAAAAATAAGGATGGAATGGAATTTTATCATTATTTGAATTAATTCCAAGTGGATTGTTTGACCCCAAAACATGCAAGAAAATAAGGTGTACAATTGTTAATGCTAAAACAACAAATGGTATAATAAAATGGAAAGAATAAAATCGAGTTAATGTTGCATTATCAACAGCAAATCCTCCTCAAATTCAATTTACCAAAGTTGTTCCAAGATATGGAATTGCTGACAATAAATTCGTAATGACTGTTGCTCCTCAAAATGATATTTGTCCCCATGGAAGGACATAACCTATAAAAGCAGTAGCTATTAAAGTTAATAAAATGATCACTCCTACAGCTCAAGTTTCAAAATTTTGATATGAACCATAATATAGTCCTCGCCCAACATGCAAATAAACACAAATAAAAAACAATGAGGCTCCATTTGCGTGTGAAATTCGTAATATTCATCCATGATTAATATCACGACAAATATGTCTTAATCTATTAAATGCACTTGCTACATCTGCATTATAATGTATTGACAAAAATAATCCAGTTAAAATTTGAACAACTAAACATATTCCTAGCAGCGATCCATAATTTCATCAATATGATAAATTCGTAGCTGCCGGTAAATCAATTAGTGAATTATTTATTATTTTAATTAATGGGTGTATACGTCGAGTGATGTTTAACATTCATTAAAATTTTCTTCGTAAAGGAGACAATTTAATTCTAATAATATTCACAACAACAATCAATGTAAATAGAAGATAAATAACTAACATAATAGTTATTATTCCTGACGGAAATATATATAATTTTTTAATTATAAATCTATCAAATAAATTATTCATTTCCAATAATTTATTAACTCTATCTATCTTAAATCTAATAGTATTTATAGTTATGATCAAAATTCAAATAATTATGTTTAATATTAATAATTTTATTGAAAAATAAAATTTTTCATTTGAAGCAATTCTTGATATATATATAAATAAAATTAATATTCCTCCAATAAAAACAAGAAATAAGATATAAGAAAAAAAATAAGAATTTATATAAAATATACAAATAATTCTGGTTAGTATTGTTTGTATTAATAAAATAGATCCTATTGATAATGGGTGCTTCATAAAAATAAAATTTATTGATAATAGAATTGTAATTGATATTATAATTTTCATACAGAAGATAATTTAATAAAAATGTAAGCTTTGGGTGCTTAAAATGATTCTTTACTCTCTTCTGAAGTTTTAAAATTATTAATTTATCTTAGATTTACAAGATCTAAATTTTTTTTAAACTATTAAAACGAATGAATTTGTCATTACCTTTATTGTATTTAATTATATTTATATCGGGCATTATCTCATTATGTTTAAATCGAAAACATATCATAATAAGTTTATTAAGATTAGAATTAATAATTTTAAGATTATTTTGTATATTTTCTGCATTTCTATCAATTGAATTAAATGATATATATATATTAATAGTTTTGCTAACATTTAGTGTTTGTGAAGGAGTTGTAGGATTATCAAGATTGATTAATATGATTCGATCACATGGTAATGATCAACTATTATCAATATCTTTAAAAACATGTTAAAATTAGTTTTATTTTCATTATTTTTAACCCCTTTATTATTTAACATATGGTTATTAAGAAATATACTAATTCTTTTAGTGCTATTTATCATCTTATTCTTTAGAAAAGATTTAATTATACTAAGATATAACATACATATAGATAATATTTCATATAGATTAATTATTCTTACAATTTGAATTACCTTCTTAATAATTAATTCTAGTCCTTTATATAAATATAATAATATAAATTTATTTTTGTTTATAGTGTTATTATTAATAACATTATTAATTTTATCATTTTGTTCATACAATATTATAATATTTTATATCTTTTTTGAAACTAGTTTGATCCCTACCATAATTATTATCATAGGATGGGGGTATCAACCTGAACGAGTGAATGCTAGATATTATTTATTGTTTTATACTTTATTCGCATCTCTCCCCATATTAGTTTCAATTATATATATGTATAGAAATAATATAACTAATATTATAATGTTAATGAGATCAGATAATAGGTTTATTTACTTAGGGATAACATTAGCATTCATAATTAAGGTTCCATTATTTATATGTCATTTTTGATTACCAAAAGCTCATGTCGAAGCACCTGTTTCTGGTTCTATAATTTTGGCTGGAATTCTTTTAAAATTAGGAACTTATGGTTTAATTCGTGTTATATATATTATACCAGTAATATTTATCAATTATAGATTCATCTGAATTTCTATTTCATTAATAGGGGGAATTATGATTAGATTATCTTGTATAATGCAAATTGATATAAAATCTATAATTGCATACTCTTCTGTAGCTCACATAAGATTAGTTATTGGAGGAATTATAACAATAAATATATGAGGCATAGTCGGAGCATATTTCATAATAATTGGACATGGTTTATGTTCATCTGCTTTATTTTGCTTAGCAAATATTTCTTATGAACGTTCGGGAAGACGTAGAATCTTAATTAATAAAGGAATATTAAGATTTATGCCTTCAATAACTCTCATATGATTTTTAATATCTTCTAGAAATATTTCATGTCCTCCAACAATTAGTCTAGCAGGAGAAATTATAATTTTAAATAGATTAATGTCTTGAAATCCATTGTGTATAATTTTCCTATCTTTTTCTTCATTTTTATCAGCTTGTTATAGTTTATATCTATACTCTCATACCCAACATGGAATAATTTTCTCGGGTTGTTACTCTTTTAATTCTGGGAACGTACGTGAATTTTTTTTAATTATAATACATTGAATTCCATTAAATTTAATTATTTTGAAATTAACATTATTGATATAATTCAATTAGTTTAAAATAAAACATTAAATTGTGGATTTAAAAATATAAATTTATATTGGATCATTACTAAAAATAAACTTAATACATATATTTTCTTAATTTTATTGATTTTAAGATTAATAATATTAATTTTATCAATAAATATGATTATTTTTGATTATGCAATTATAATAGAATGACTAATTGTTACAATTAATTCATGTAATATTTATATAACATTAATTTTTGATTTTATATCAACTTTATTTCTTTCAACTGTTATATTTATTTCATCAATGGTTATATTATATAGAGGTATATATATGATAAATGATAAATATATTAATCGATTTATTTATATTATTATAATATTTGTAATGTCAATAGTATTATTAATTATTAGACCTAATATAGTAAGCATTCTCATTGGATGAGATGGATTAGGATTAGTATCATATTGTTTAGTTGTTTATTATCAAAATTTAAATTCTAGAAATGCTGGGATACTAACGGCATTAATAAATCGTATTGGAGATGTTATAATCCTTTTATTAATTGCATGAATAGTAAATTTTGGATCTTGAAATTTTATATCTTTTATTAATAAGATAATAATGAGTCCAATAATTATGCTAGTTGTTATTGCAGGATTTACAAAAAGAGCTCAAATTCCTTTTTCTTCATGACTTCCAGCAGCTATAGCTGCTCCAACTCCAGTATCGGCCCTTGTTCACTCATCAACATTAGTTACTGCAGGAGTATATTTAATTATTCGATTCAGAAATTTAATTATATCATTTAATCTAATTCAAGTATTTTTAATGTTATCATTACTAACAATAATTATATCAGGTCTAGCTGCAAATTTTGAATTTGACTTAAAAAAAATTATTGCATTATCAACTTTAAGACAATTAGGAATTATAATATCAATTTTAATATTTGGTTATCCAATATTATCTTTTTTTCATCTTATTATTCATGCTTTATTTAAGGCGTCACTTTTTTTATGTGCTGGAGTATTGATTCATAGATTAATGAATAATCAAGATATTCGCATAATGGGCTGTATAAGTTATAATATACCAATAACTAGAACATTCATAAATATTGCAAATTTATCATTATGTGGGATACCCTTTATGAGAGGGTTTTATTCAAAAGATTTAATTATAGAAATAATATGCTCCAGAAATATTAACTTTTTAATTTTATTATTGATATATATTGGAATTGGAATAACATCTTTCTATTCTGCCCGATTAACATATTTTTCAATAAACATAAATTTTAGTTATTATAATTTTAGTTCACAAAACGAGTCATTTAATAGTATATTAAAGAGAATCATGGTTTTATCTATTTATTCAATTTTATCAGGGTCTATATTTAGATGAATCATATTTAATAATCCTGTAAGAATTATTCTCCCCATCGAGGGGAAACTAATAGCAATGGCTTTATCTTTTCTAGGGTTATTAATTGGATATGAAATATCCATGTTTTCATCCATAGTAAAAAAATTTACAAGAGAGTTCATAAATTCCATATGATTTTTAAAACAACTATCAACCTTTCATACTCAATTTCTTTTTTTAAAAAATTCACTTATATTTCAAAAATCAATTGATTTGGGATGAGGAGAAAAAATTGGGCCTCAAGGCATGATTGAATTGATAAAATTAATTATAATATTTAATATTAATATAAGAAAAAATAATTTCAAGATTCAAATAATAACATTTATTGCTTGATTTCTAATTATGATATATTTAAATAGCTTAAACATTAGAGCATAATATTGAAGATATTAAGGTAATAAATATTTTTAAATATTTATAAGGATTTTCCTCTCTTTTCAATGAAAATGAAATGTTTTATAAACTTTATAAATAAGGAAAAAACGGAGTTTAACCGCTTTAAAAGCTAGTTAGCAGCTGCTTTTATTCTTATTTCCTTTTAATTGGAAATTATATGTTCAATAACTTTATTAACAATAAAGTGCCTTATTTTTGGCTTCAATTAATAAACAAAGGAATAAAGATTCTTTTTTTAGGTCGAAACTAAATGTATTTATTACTTCATTGCTTTTAAGAATGGCTAGTATGAGCACCTATTGATTGCAATCCAATAATTATAATTAAATACATTCCCATTAAATTCAATTTAACATACTATTTTTTCATTCATGATATAAGCCTAATATTAAAAATAATAAAAATAACAATATCACTAAATAAATTTCAATAATATTAATAGTTGATATTGCAATAACTATGGGTATAATAATCACTAATTCAACATCAAAAATAAGGAAGATGACTGCAATTATAAAGAAATGTCTTGAAAAAGGAATTCGAGATGACTCAAAAGGATCAAATCCACACTCAAATGGAGATGATTTTTCACGATCAATTATTGATTTAGTTGACACAAAATATAAAAGAGTTATTAAAGTAAATAAAATTAATAATATCATAATACAATAACTTACAACATTGAAAATTATTCTATTTAAAAATTAATCCTTTTAATTGGAAGTTAAATATACTTATATACTAATAGAATATTTATCTACCCCATCAGTAAATTGATATATATAAAAATAGTCAAACAATATCAACAAAATGTCAATATCAAGCAGCTGCTTCAAAACCAAAATGATGAGTTCTAGAGAAATGAAATTTCAATTGACGTAATAAACAAATTATAATGAACGTTCTTCCAATAATAACATGAATTCCATGAAACCCTGTTGATACAAAAAACGTTGATCCGTATACAGAATCTGAAATACAAAACGATGATTCAAAATATTCATATACCTGAAGAATAGTAAAATATATACCTAATATTAAAGTTAATAAAATACCATAAACAGATTCATTATATTTACTTTCTATTATGGAATGATGAGCTCACGTAATTGTTACTCCAGAACACAATAAAATTATAGTATTTAATAGAGGAATTTGTATTGGGTTAAAAGGCATAATTCCAGAAGGAGGTCAATTTATACCAATTTCTATGACAGGTCTTAATCTTCTATGAAAAAATCCCCAAAAGAAAGAAATAAAAAATAAAATTTCTGACACAATAAATAAAATTATTCCTAATTTTAGACCTCTCACTACAACTATTGTATGAAATCCTATAAACGTCCCTTCACGCGAAATGTCACGTCATCATTGAATTATAGTTAAAATTAAAATTAAAAATCCAAAAGATAATAAAATAAAATTTTGTATATGAAATATTATTACTATACCAGAAACAAAAGTTAGAGCCCCAATTGACCCCGTTAGAGGTCATGGTCTACAATCAACTAAATGATACGGATGATTATTCATTAAGATACTTCTCTATAATACAGAGTTCTTAAAACTGTAAAAACATAAGATTGAATTATACAAACTGCTGATTCAAATAATATCAATAATATCTGAATTAAAATAATTAAATTTATATAAATTTCTAAATTAGTTGATCTATTTCCTAATAATGTTATTAGTAAATGACCAGCAATCATATTTGCTGTTAGACGAACAGCCAAGGACCCTGGTCGAATTAAATTTCTGACAGTTTCAATACATACCATGAAAGGTATTAAAATTATTGGAGTTCCTATTGGAACTAAATGACAAAACATATGATTTGTATTATTAATAAATCCAAATAAAATAAAAGTCAATCAAAGAGGAAGAGCTAAACTAAGAGAAAATACTAAATGTCTTGATCTAGTGAAAATATATGGAAACAATCCAAGAAAGTTATTGAATAGAATAAAAATAAATAAAGAACAAAATAATAATGATCTACCAAAAGATCCTGAACTTATTAATAAATTTAATTCAAAACTTATTGTATTTAAAACTTTATTTATAAAAATTACATAACGACTAGGAATATATCATAACCCTATAGGCATGAATAATAATAAAATTAAAGAACTTAATCAATTTAATGAAAATAACCCTGTTGATGGATCAAAAGTTGAAAATAAATTTGTTATCATAATCAGTTATATAAATTATTAAAATTATTAGTCAAATTTATCTTTGGAATTTTCATAAAAGAAAAATAAATAAAAGTTATAATTAAAGTAAGAATTAATAAAAAAAAGAAAAACAAAAAACATCAATTTATTGGAGATATTTGTGGGATAGAAAAATACCATTCTTAGTTTCTTGAATCTGACAGATTGATGTTTTTATAATAAACTAACTTTTCATCATTAAAAGTAGTCGTTAGTTACTATAAATTGGTTTAAGAGACCATCACTTACTTTCAGTCACTTAATGAATAGCTTATTAATCAATTAATAAAACAATTTATATCAACTCTTTCAATAACAATAGGTATAAATCTATGATTTGCTCCACAAATTTCAGAACATTGACCAAATGATATACCAGGTCGATTGATAAATATTCTCGCTTGGTTTAATCGACCAGGCACGGCATCCACTTTAATTCTCATAGATGGTATAGCTCATGAATGAATAACATCAAATGATGAAATCAATAATCGAATTTGAGTACTAAAAGGTAAAATCGTTCGATTATCTACTTCTAATAAACGGAATTCTCTAATTAATATATCATTTTGAGATTTTATATAAGAATCAAATTCAATATTTAAAAAATCTGAATATTCATATGATCAATATCATTGATGACCAATAATTTTTAAAGTTATTAAAGGTTTATTAATTTCATCCAATAAGTATAATAATCGTAAAGATGGGAATGCAATAAAAATTAATGTTAAGGCAGGCAAAAGTGTTCAAAAAAATTCAATTAATTGTCCTTCTAATAAAAGTCGATTAACAATATTATTAAATATGATAACTGTTATTATATAAGTAACAATTGAAGTGATAATAATTAAAATAGTTAAAGTATGATCATGAAAAAATATTAACTGTTCTATTAATGGTGATATAGCGTCCTGCATATTAATATAAGATCAATTAGAAATTTCTAACAAAAGTTATTTATATATGAATCTTAAATTCATCGCACTTCATCTGCCATATTAGAATTGAACTAATAATGGAATCTCACTATATGAGTGCTCAGACGGAGGAAGTTTATGTAACCATTCAATAGAAGAATTTATATTAATTGAATATAAAATCAATCGATGTGAAATAAATCTTTCTCAAATAATAAACAATAAAAATAAAATTCCAATAAATGAAATTCTTCTTCCAATAGAAGATACAATGTTTCATGATATAAATGCATCAGGATAATCTGAATATCGACGTGGTATACCTCTCAATCCTAAAAAATGTTGGGGAAAAAAGGTTAAATTTACCCCTATAAACATAATCAAAAAATGAATTTTTAATCAATTAGAATTTAAAGATAATCCAGTAAATAAAGGATATCAATGAATAAATCTTCCTAAAATTGCAAATACTGCACCTATTGATAACACATAATGAAAATGAGCTACAACATAATATGTATCATGTAATACAATATCAATTGATGAATTAGCCAAAATCACCCCAGTCAACCCACCAATAGTAAAAAGAAAAACAAAACCTACTGCTCATAAAATTGAAGGTCTTATCTTGATTTTAACTCCTCTCAAAGTTGCTAATCATCTAAAAACTTTAATTCCAGTTGGAACAGCAATAATTATTGTAGCAGAAGTAAAATAAGCCCGTGTATCAACATCCATACCAACTGTAAATATATGATGTGCTCAAACAACAAATCCTAAAATACCAATTGATATTATAGCATAAATTATTCCTAGTGATCCAAAAGATTCAACTTTTCCTCTCTCTTGAGTGATAATGTGAGAAATTAGTCCAAATCCAGGCAAAATTAAAATATATACTTCAGGATGTCCAAAAAATCAAAATAAATGTTGGTATAAAATTGGATCTCCTCCACCTGAAGGATCAAAAAAAGAAGTATTCAAATTTCGATCAGTTAATAATATTGTAATTGCACCAGCTAAAACTGGTAATGAAAGCAATAATAAAAAAGCAGTAATTAATACTGCCCACACAAATAAAGGTAACCGATCCATGTATATTCCCACTGATCGTATATTAAAAATTGTTCTAATAAAATTAACTGCACCTAGGATTGAGCTAGCTCCAGCCAAATGTAAAGAAAAAATAGTTAAATCAACACAAGATCCTGAGTGTGCAACGCCTCTTGACAACGGAGGATAAACTGTCCAACCAGTACCTACACCTCTATCAACCATTCTACCAATTAATAATAATGTCAATGAAGGTGGTAATAATCAAAAACTTATATTATTTATTCGAGGGAAAGCCATATCAGGAGCACCAATTATCAAAGGAACCAATCAATTCCCAAATCCTCCAATCATAACTGGCATCACTATAAAAAAAATTATAACGAAAGCATGAGCAGTAACAATCACATTATAAATTTGATCATCTCCAATAAAAGATCCAGGAATGCCTAATTCAACACGAATAAGAACTCTTAAAGTTGTACCTACTATTCCCGATCAAATCCCAAAAATGAAATATAATGTTCCAATGTCTTTATGATTAGTTGAGAAAAATCACTTATTCATAACTAATCATTGATTTATTCCCAATTGAGATGACTGAATTAGGTAATAAACTGTAAATTTATTTATGGATATGCTTTCCTCTCAATAATCTAATCTAATCTAATATTTCTTCCCTATTCTCTTATTTTTTTCTTCAATCTAGTCTTATATTTAATAATAATATTAAATTGCAAATTTAAAGGTGATTAAAATAAATCTAAGGCTTACAAGAAATTATATTTTTAACTTTGAAGGATAATAGTTTTATTAACTTAAAACCTTACTAATTCATAACATTAAATAAGGTTACAACTATAAATCCAATCAATAAAGAATTTACTATAAATAATGTATTATTCAATCTAAAAGTTGACAACTTTAAAGATATATTGTTTATCATTAACCCTGTCATTACAACTCGCAAATAATAAAATAACACTAATAAAGCAGTTATTACTAAAATTAAACATAAAAAATACATTTTATTAACCAAAAGACAATAAATTATCATAAATTTTGGGAAAAACCCTAAAAATGGTGGTAATCCACCTATTGACATAAAAATAATTATTAACATAAATGATTTAACCCTATTGTTAAACAAAATAAAAATTTGATTTAAATAATTTATATTATTTATTCAAAACAGATAACAAGTCAAAAATAAAGAGAGGGAATAAATTAAAAAATATACCAGCCATATATAATTTATCAATATAACCCCTCTCTAAAAATTCAACTTAAATTGTAAATTGATGAATATGCTAAAATTTTTCGAATTGATGAATAACACAGTCCCCCTAATGAGCCTCAAATACATGATAAAACAATAAATAAAATCAATCTTATATCTAAATAACTCAATAAAATAATGGGAATAATCCTCTGAACGGTTATAATTAAAAAAGACACTAGTCAAGACAATCCATCAATTACTGAAACATATCAATAATGGAATGGAGGAGATCCAATTTTAATTATTAAACTAATTATAATAAAATATTTTACTTGAAATAATATTCCTAAAATAACAACAAACAGGAATAATAGTCTTGAACCCATTCTCTGAATAATAAAATATTTAATTATTGACTCAGATGAGTAAACTCTTATTTTATGTATCATAAAAGGCAAAAATGATACCATATTTATTTCGACTCCTATTCAACAACCCAGCCAATTGTTTGAACAAATCACCAATATAATACCAAAAAATAAGAATGCCACAAATACTATATAAGAAGAATTTTTTTTAATTAAAAAGAGGATAATTTTCCATAAATGAGGTATGAACCCATTAGCTTAATTTTAGCTTATCTTTTATATGTTGTAGTTTATGAAGAACATTAATTTTTGATATTAAAAGACAGTTTAATTCTGTTAACATAATAAGAGTATAATATTACATAATTTATTCTATCAAAATAACCCTTTTTCACTCAGACATCTTATTTTTTTTTTATTTTTTTTTTTATATATGGCTTATAATATCTGGTGTACGGTTTATTATACAATAGACTTACAGCCAATACTAGATTCGCAACTTTATATACTCTTTCCTTCATTTCTTCCTATCTCTATTTATTGATTAAAATAAAATTACGGAACTGAATAACTAGTAACAGTTAAAGAGTTAGTTAAAATACAATAATTACATCAATTTTTGTACACCCACATTTTGCAAATCCGGTTAATAAAATATATGCTTACAGTATATTTATAGTTAAATTAAAAATATTAATGTTAATACTACTGTATTACCATATTTATATATTCATATATAATAAATATATATACATATGTATATATATATATATATATATAATAGTATGTTTTTCTTTTTTTTTTTATTTAGAATTAAAAAAAAGAAAAACATACTATTATTATTATAAATATTTATATATAAATATATATTAATATCTATAAGTTTATATATTTGTTTATTTATATAAGTTTGTATACCTCTGTCAAGAATGCTTTATCAGAATAATTTTCATTTATTTTATTAATAAAATGTCAGGTCAAGGTGCAGTTAATTTTAAAGAAAGAATGGATTACATTATTATAAAAATGAATTGTTTTCTATAATGAAAATCATGAAATTGGATTTGAAAGTAAATTTATTAAATATAGTTTTTTGAATTTAGGTTCTAAATTATGTACATAATAATCGCCCGTCACTCCCACTATAAAGTGGGATAAGTCGTAACAAAGTAGCTGTACTGGAAAGTGTGGCTAGAGTGCAAATTAAAGCTTAAGGCATATTATTTACACTAATAAAAATTATTGATTTATCAATATAATATGAATAATAATTTAAATTTAAAATTAATTTATTGAGATTATTTTAAGTAAAAATAATTATTTAGTTTTAGTATTATTTATGGAAAAAATATTTTTAATTGAACTGTGAAGATCAAACAATAAATATAAATAAGTAAAATTATAATTTGTACCTTTTGTATCAGGGTTAATTAATTGTATATAAAAATTTATTTTTCCCGAATTATAGTGATTTAAAGTTATTTGTTAATTATTGTAATATAAATATTAATAAAATAATTTTAGTGATGAAACTTCTCTCGAACTATAATATTTCTGGTTTCTTAAGAATTAAATTTAATTTAAAATAAATATTATAACTTATATTTTAATATAAAGTTTTATATTTATTTAATTATATTAAGGATAAGCTAAATATAATTTCTATAATATTTTAGATTTTAATTAATTAAATAGGCTTGCAATTAGCCTTTTTATATGAGTAAGTTAAATTTTATTTTTTTTTATCAAACCAGTCAGAGGGCGCAACAGGGTGGTGTGCCTCAGTCTTTACAATAGGGGCCCCATGTAGGTTTCAACAAATGTAGAATCCTTTATCTCTTATTTATATGCTATAATTGAGCACTTTTTGTTAGCTTTTGATGTTGATAATGGTTACTTTTAATGAGGAAATGATTCCAAATTTGCAGCTAACACGCTAATTCACACAATGTGCAACTTCTCATTTTCAAGTTATTTGGAAATTTTAAATACTATTTTAGAAGAAGTTCATATCATTCAAAAAACATTTCTTCTTCATCTACTTCTTTCATAAGGGAATAAGCGAATCACCTGTCCTGGTCCCAGATGAATACATCCACTTCACCAGTGCTTCCTAGATCTTCCTATATTTCTTTATTCAATAGGTTTGTATTGCCAAAATCTTTAAGCAACCTGCCATCTGGCATCCTATTCAGATGAGTAATCGATCTCTCTTTGATTTCTGTAATAAAATCTTGGATGTTAAAAATGTTCAACTCTTTGCAAGTGTATTCATTGTAGAGTCTATCTCTATGTGTGCAGCCTTTAAAAGTCACAAAAATCTCATCCACAATACTTGTATCTTACTCAAGTTTCAGAACCATACAACAACACTGGCATAGCCACTACCTAATAACATTTTATTTAAAAATATTTGCAAGTGCCAAAAATTGTACTAGACAAAAATTAAAAAAGACTACATGTTTAATTACCAGCTTATTTCTACAAGATGAAGTTGTAGATCAATTTATTTAAGAAACATCACATAATTGCACTTATTATTGTACAATCAGAATTCTTAATGGAAGCCTCAGATAATGATTTAGAATTGGGCACAGGAAAGCTCAGCATTGTATATGGTGACTCTGGTAATGAACAAATTGTGCAAAAAGTAAAAAGATTTCAATGATGAATATGCACTACTAATGTCAGGACAGAAGCAGCAGTTACATGGACAGTCCAACCGATGCCTCATCCTGTAGTATTTTTAACAATTTGTGTGCCTGTTGACTCGTGTCGAAGATGTTTCTCAAAACATCTTTAATAAATTAATAAATGTTATCCCAGGTCAATTATGAGTGAGGAAAGACTGAATAAATTGGCCATTTTGTCTGTAAAAAAAGTGCCTTTTTTTTCATTTTCTAAAGTGCACTATAGGAGGCCATCTTCAATGTTGGAAACAAATTGGGACGGTGTCTTCCAATTCACCCCAGTGATGAGGTTGTCTGTACATGGTGTGGGGTGAATTGGTGGACACTGTGCCAATTGTTTCCAACACTAAAGATGCCCTCCGATAGTGAGGCTGAAACACCTGTCCACACAAACAATAAATTGCAGCCTAACAGCCTGGCAAATAATGTTCCAACTATTTTCTTTTTCTGTATTGGTAAAATTTTTTTACCAAATTTTGTCACCATTTTTTGTAGGTTCTGAAGTACATCTTCAAAATATTTCTATGTTTCTCATGAAAAGCAATGTTGGCACTCTCAAAAGGAAAGCAAAGTAGTGTTATCTATAAAACATATTAAAAAGGAACCAATTAAACTAATTTTTCACTAGTACCAGCAACTAAACTGGAAGATGATATCAATATCAACCAAACTATAAGATATAATTTTAAAATAAGAAAAGCAAAATAAAGGTAAGGCAACTGCCTAGGAGAGAGTATGTAAAATGGTTACAGAGGTTACCAAGGCATGACAAAAAACCATGACAATCTTTGAAGTGATAACTTGGAAGCAGAGGTTGGTCAGATTAATGGTAGTGATGATGATAATGATGGTGGTGGTGGTGGTGGTGTCGACGATGATGTTGATGATGATGATGATAACAACATTAGTGATGACATATTGTGGGTAGTGATCTTGGTGGAATTAGTAGTCCAAGTACTCATGCGGGAATCTGAGTTGTTTCCTGTTAATGAAACTACCAATGAGAAGGAGAGACAGACCTACAAAAGCTTCCCAATTTCCTTTTACACCATTGGTGATAGTGACATCGGGTTATAGGTTCCAGGAAGAGTAGGCGGCTTCTTTGGCTACAGAATCCAGACAGGTATACTAACAATTTGGGTTGACAACATGTAGAAACTGCTGGACTGTAAAGACTGAGCCCGAAAATACTGAGAACCCAGTATGTCTCGGGTGAGTTGCTATGTATGGTTTGGGCCAGAGGCACGTTATGTTGAACTTTTCCATAGGAATAGACAAGCATCAATTTGTCATTGCAAATGTGTACAAGTGTCTAGCTAAGACAGAATGGAAGCTTCCTGTTGAGTACCTTGGATGTCCATGTTATTAAGAGTGGTGACAAGGTCCATTGGCAAAGATGGTAGCTGGAGTGTCAGATCATCATGTTAGAAACTCAAACTGACCATTCTAACAAGGTGATTGAAATGGGAAGATTAGTCTGACAGTGGCCCTGAAACAATTAGGATGGGTTACGATAGGCCCAATATTGCAGTGACTTTGACATGTAACATGGCAGTCTAGCAATATTCAAGGAGAAAGTAAATCCCTGGAGCCAAGGAATTGTGTTGAATTGATTGAATGGATGACAGTTCCATAGCACTGAAGTACAGTTTGATGCAATAGATACTTGGAGGCAATAGCTATAGAATATCTGCCTGAAGACGAAAATGATGTGCAACCATAGAACTAACAATGGTATAAGGATCAGGGCAGTTCCAGTCTAGCCTGGAACAAGTATAGACATGATGTAAGAATTTAATTTGAAAATTTAAACCAATCATCACCCACATTTAAAATTTCTTTTGAAGGTTAAATGTGGGATGGCTCAAATTAGTATCAATGTAATGTAAATTACATGCTTCCACTCATAAGAAATTTATTTATCATTGCATCTTCATCATTACCATTGTTACTGTTACTAGTGAGAGTATTAAATATTGAACTAGACAGATTTATTTCAGGACCAAATCCTTGGCACTACCTTCACTGGCCATCTCTT
The DNA here is from genome assembly GCA_034769895.1 of Magicicada septendecula. Taxonomy (NCBI): domain Eukaryota; kingdom Metazoa; phylum Arthropoda; class Insecta; order Hemiptera; family Cicadidae; genus Magicicada; species Magicicada septendecula. The sequence continues at coordinate 370,414,971 of CM068368.1, read as the reverse complement.
TCTAAAGTCAATAAATATTGCATGGCCAACCAGTAATCCATATTATACACTGCTCTTATCTATCAGACAAATGTGGAACGCATGGGTGGTGCTGACTTAAATGTTTTAGCACCATAGGCTGATTAATTTTTTGTGCCCTTTCCCCATCATTCCACTTTCTAATCTCTCAAACAATGAGTATTATGCACAATTTACTCATATATTATAGGCTACTTATTATTTAGGAACATGTGGGTTGTATAAACAAAAATTTGTTTTGTTTCCATTTTAAACACGTAAATGTATTTATAACAATACCATGTGCACATTGGCAAATTACAAGTAACGAGAATATTACTTTACTTAAACTTTATACAAAGTAAATCAATATGCTAAGAACAAAAGGTATTTGAAACAATTTTTACATCCATTATGAATTACTGAAAATTGTTTGTTTACTCAAAGATTAATTTTTCTGGCAGTTGTAAATCAATGAGCTATTTCACTAAAACAAATGCTTTAGAAAAATCACATTCAATTAATAAAAGTGCCAGGGATTTCACTTTTTGTTGGCCCAAGGTAGACCTTAAATAATTTTTCAACTGGTTTAGGGCTGAAAACTAGCTGTCTCCCCAACAACTTGTGATTGCTCAAAAAAATTCACAAGGCTACTTCAACATTCAGAAATATTGATTCCACACTACATGGTTTTAAGAACTATAAGAGTCTACATGGATCAGAATGCTTTTTCTTTTTCTTTGATTTCTTCTATTTTATAAAATTTACTTCCTTTCAAAAATGTTTTTAAATGAACACACTCTGCAGGAAACGATTGCTCCTGAGTCTGAAATATACATTTTCAGTAAGTTGCTAGCTTTTTCTTCTATATTGTAATTTATCATATGTTTTTTTTATATTGGCAATACAAGCTTTTTTATTGTTTCATTCTCTTAAAGTTTGATTCCCCTCAAAAGCTAAGCTACAGCCTACTCAGCCTAATGGTAAATCAGGCCCTGGGGAACTGTATGGTGTGCTTAGTTACTGCATCAAGTCTTTATAGTTACCAACTACAAAATATACAACTTTATAATTTAAAAAATCAAGCAAATCTCAATATATTTATGTGTTGAACAGTTGCAATAATCTTGCATATAACCTACATACTTCCCTACTTTAGCAAACTTTGGTTAATAACTAAAGCTTCACTCAGCAGCTCCGCTTTTATGCAAGGCTGTGTAAAGTATAAGTTTGAGTTCTAATTAATATGATTACAAATAAAGCTTACTAAATGCAGTAACAACTTTTGACTGTAGTTACTGACACCTACTCTCTTCATTGACTAATATTTTTAATGATTGATTTCAGATACATACAAACATAAAAGTAAAGCAGAGGAAGTGTCATAGTTGTAGTTTAAATTACTTCATCGTAATTTAAGTAATTTAAATTGCTTTATATTAATGTTATATGTTATGTTAATGTTACATCCTTATAGAACAAAAAGCTAACAATACAAGCTTTCTATTAACAATTGCTCTGTTACAATATTAATAGTTGTTTCATGATAGAATGTTTACTGTACAATATTGAATGAGAAGAGACGTAGCTGAAACCTAACAAATTGTTAGAGGCAAAGTAAGAATAGTTGAACTTCATTTTCTAAGTTATAAGATAAGGTAGATGGAAGATAATAAAACTGGCAGGGAATGGAAATAAAATTTTTGTTTATAAGGTATTTAGAGAATTGCACTTTGAAACAGTGTAAATATATAGGAATATTCTGAAGGAAGGTGTGACGATTTAACATGCCTAAATCCCACAATAAATAAAAAAAAAAAAAATTATAATACTAAATTAATTTTATAAAGAACTGATGAACCCTTTCGCCATGCCCCAAACCGGTAGTATCATGCCGATTTGCCAATGTATCAATTAATAAAATTAGATTTTGAAACCCAATAAATCCCTAACGACTTCGTGTTACATAAAAGAATAATAACAGTATAGAGTGATGTAATTAAATGGTAAGCAAATTAAAGGAAAATAATTAATAATAATTGAGAACTACTTTTCACGCAGAGAAACCACCCGCGCGTGGATAGCCCCATTACCCCTATAGTTAGTTAGTTCAGTTGACTCAGATACTCCGCTGCTGATACAGCGTACAGAAAGTTATGTTGACAATATAAAACATGTAGACTAGGTAAAGCTTGTGTAATCGCAGAATGATGTGAATGTTGTAAATGACTTGAGTGTGCGACGATGACATCTCTATAATTAAATAACATCACCTAAATGTGATGTTAAACTTTTAAAATGTAACTGTTAACCATAAGCAGTATGCGCGGTACAACAATGTGAACACCAGTGAAAGTTACCACCTAAAACAGACCACAAGAATCTACAGAAGAGACAGACTACTCATCTTTAATAATGACACCATACTTCACCAACACACAATAGACAGAAGATCTCCCAGACACCCTGCACAACAGCACAACAGACAGAAGCACCGATTCGCCGAGGACATGTTACACACAGGTGACACGGAAGTTCTACTTCCGTGGTTCAGAACTTAACTTAAACTAATATATATGAAAGACACTTAAATAACAAAATAAGAGAAGAATAAAACACAAAAGACTGACCTAATTACCATAAAAATTGTATTTTCATGATATGTATTAAGATGTGTTAAATTTAATGAATTTAAGGAGTATAACACTCTAAAGTTAAATAAGCCCATTTTTCAGATGGCACAAAATAAAGATTATTATTTGTAATATCATATACAGGAACAAACAACTCGGATCCGAGGGTAGTACAAGTTATGTTCACCCATGACTTACACTAATTTCAATTGTACGAAATGTGCAAATATTTTTGTCTTTAGTATACCTATTACTAATTTTCTTCTAGGATGTTAACACAGTATGCAATAAAGAGATGTCATGGTCCAAAAAGGTGAGTGAATAAATCTACAAACCCCTATCTAAATTCCTGAATTCACGGGATCCTATTTAGCGTTTGTTTATATTTCAGTTAATTATGAGTTTGTTAATATTATGGCAGCCTGTTTAATTGACCTGAGCCAATTAACCAGGTTCCCGATATTATAATGTATGAGACATTATAAAGGATAGCAAAACAATCATGCTTAAATAGTAATTACAAGAAAACCAGTAGCATAGCTAGGATTTTTCCATGGGAGTGATATTGTCAGTATTTTTCCATGAAGGATTTACTGATGATAATTGAGGATAGAGGTGATGGTTGGGGTCTACCTCTAGGGTTGATCACTTGTAAGATAATATGGATATGTTATGACGGCCTTTAACAAACTAGTACTACTTACAGATTTTGTTATAAAACCTCATTGGTAACTAACCCAATGGGGGTAGGGGATTGTGACCTTCAGTAACCAGTAGAGTATCTGGAACTTGTCTTGAGGGGGGGTCTGGGGCCTGGTCGAGTTGAGTCGGCTTCATACAAAAAAAAAAAACAAGTTAAGGCTAATCAACATTTCTTTCTTTAAAGTGGCTGAAAAACGTGAGATAACATCCTGAAATCAAAGCCATTAATGTAAACGGCAATAAAACAATAAAAATACGTGTTACTGAAACATCATTTAGAAGACACTTACTGACTGAATTGATTTTTCTATATTACATATACCCAAATTCTATGTAATACACCTGTTTGTGTATGTAAAATAGAATCACTAGCTGTTAAACACAGCTGAAAAAGTAATAAAAGAGCCTAAAAATTAAGACAGTAACAAAATTCGTCAACTTTTCTTGATGCTCTGGGGGGGGGGGGTTCCATTCTCTCCCCCATAAATACGCCTTTGTCAGTAACAGGGAATGGAAATAAATTTCATTAATTTTATTTGCCATTGAAGAGAACCAATGAAAAGTTTTGATTCCTTATTCCTAAAAAGGGAACATAAATGAATAGTTTTATGAAAAAAAGAAAGCTGACAAAGCAGGATTGAAAGAATCAACGACTATGGAAACTAAAATCTACAAACCTTTAACAATAAAAATACTACCAGAAATGAATAAAATTAGTATGAGTCGAGATAAGAATACTTAATCCACATGTAGAACTAGTGATTTTGTGTGGCGTACATGCTATCATAGTACTACATATTCACTTCTTGGAATGAAATGGTACGACCTTGTATAGGGTGACAGAGGAGACATGACTACCAGAATCTAAAAGACATTATGGGTTTATGTATCATTCATAAAACTATACATAAGGTATAAAGATTATATAAGGTAAGCTAAAGATGGATTTGCTATTAAGGTATAGTGCATTTACAATTTTTAGATAGATTCATAAAAAATTTTACATTGTTTGTTACAAAAAGTTAAAAGAGACACATGTGAATGTTAATAATTGATCTCAGATAACATCTAAATCATAATTGCATACAATATATTGTGAAATGTTAATTCAAAGAACTGTACATTGACATAGGTTTTATATGTTAGAAGAACGTAACCACTTATCATTTTTTGAATAAATACACAATAAAATTTATTAGCAGCAGCCAACCAGTCAGTCAAAATGTATTGCGTTGTTATTAATGATAACAGCAACGATTATCAATATATAAATACATGACGATTAAAATAAAAATCAGAGTAAAGGTCATATGACCTGTAGGGTATAAATCCGGTTATATCCAGTTTCTATTTCAACCAACTAATTAAATCATTATAATTAACTTGTTTTGTCCTTATTGCAACTCATACGCACGTCAAATTACATAAACGAGGCTGACTGTTAAAACAAAAACTAATGTGTTTTGCTGCTGATAAATCTACTTGATATGATGCATATTTGTGTGTGTACGTGCAAATAAATCTATTTCATTATATAAACAAATACATTTTCTGTATGTGCCAAATTTTGTGTACTACTCTTATAACAGTCTATAAATTAATAAGGGACTTATTTCTTCCCTTTTATTTTATTTCTTATTTTTTAAAACTTAATCAGAAACCATTAAGTAATACAATGTATCCTAATAATATGTATTTGTCTGCCCAATTTTGAGTGAGTGACTTTCCACTGATTGTCTCCAGTGTTTTCTCCAGTTCACTATAGTACTGCTACCATTGTACTAAACCAGGTCAACTTACACCTTCCGAGGAGCTGATATTATGATCTTTATGTCTCTTGGTCTAACAAACTTTGTTAACAACTGCTGTCATTTTACCTATGTCATTTTGTTTTCTTATTCTCTGTTTATCTTAAGTATTTCTATCATGAGGTGTATAACTGATAAGTTGAGTTAAATGGATTTTTTTTACTCTTTCCTGTTTTGTGTTAACTTGTTAATTTCCTCATTTTGTCTTCCCATGATTTTTTTAGGATGCTAGTATTTTTTTTTTTTTTTTTTGTATCTTTGCCATACTTGGTTTTTTGGTTCTCTAAACGTTTTGTTTCTAATTCTATCTTTCCTCATCTCTCATATTTTCATCAGAATCTCAATTTTGGTGAATTTATATAGTTTCTATTTGTTTCTGTAAGCATCCATAGTTTTTGGTAAACTTTACTTTCTAGTATTACCAGTAGAGTGACTACCTTTTTTAGTGACTCTTTATCTTCAGCTCTTACGTCTTTTGATATTTTCACGTCCATTGCAATTAGGCAAAGAAAGGTGCAATTACTTCAAAACCTCTCTTCACTTTTAGAATCGAAGCATTTTTTTCCATTATGCTTTAAAAATTATTAGTAACAAGATTTAGATGTCAAGAAAGTGTGAAATCAAAATTTTCAAAAAGATTTATAAAAGACAGTACCATTTTAAATACATATTATAACTAAACCTTCTCGTCGTATTCTGTAAAAATGTAGGAGTGTAATGTGTACTCTCAAAGTCTTACCAAATCTTCGTAGCTCCTACCCGTACCTCATGCAGCCTGCATCCGTTGTGAACGTACGAATAACCAGTACCGAAATCCTTACCTGTACTTATATAGTATGTTTATTTCCTGAAAGGCGCCAAATTGTTTTCCAGAAAACAATTAAAATGTCCAATATCAGTTTGTTTACTATACTGTGATGATTAATTCGAATTACTCGCCGACTGGCGGGAACTCGAATTTCGCTTGTCTTGATGACGTGTTGCCGACCTTATTCGTTTAAATGAGGAATGACCTCATTGTTCCTGGCTTCAGTTGTGCTTATGTTTTGGCTCGTTGGTGTCTCCTGTCGGTTGTCAGAGTTATTTTCCTCATTTCCAGCGTTTTCTTCATATGATCTTATTCGTGTGTTCGGTACCTGGTTATAGTACGTTCGGTGATTATTGGTTCGAGGATAGTTTCTTCCAGGACTTCGTTGTGTTTGAAATCGCACATAGTTTACTTGTGGCCGATATCCTCGGTTTTGGTTATTACCGTTCCCTGGACGATAATGGTTGTTTTGACCGTTTCGTTGGTAATTACCCCGGTAGTCACTGTTCCTATAATTCCCGTTGACATTACCATTTTGATTATAATTCCTTGGTGCATTATTTCCCTGTTGGTTACTCTGGTAACTAGGCACATTATTTCCATGTTGGTTCCCCTGGTAATTATTGTGGTTGTTTGTCGGTGGCTTATTCTCATTCTGCTGGTATGGTGGTGATGGACCTTCATTATTTTTACTATTTCTGGAGCTCATGAAGCAGTTCTTCCTATATTGCCACTCTGGCCATGTCCTGAATCGTTTTTACTTGGCTATACATGCGTATCTTTTGTATCGCATTGTCATAGTGGTATGACAGTTGTATGACCAGGCACTCCTCAGGAATGCGGGTTCCAAATTTCTGGCCATGCAGACCTTCCCCAGAAAGTATGATGTGAGAGACTGTCCACTCTGGTTTTCGTATCTTCCATTACTCAGGTTGTTTCTGACCATATTTTGGGTCAATTCTGACCAGTATTTCGCCTTGAACTCCTGTATATTCTGGATGTCCGGTCTCGTTGCGGTCCACCAATTATCATAGGTTTCTTTAAACATCTCATCCAGCATTCCTCTCACGGTTGTCCAGCGAGTTTCTCGATTTTTGGCAATTAATTCTTCCACCCTCTTCAGAAATTCTATGGGATTACGCTTATAGTTGTGGAAGTTGATAGTCTCACGATTGTCATTGTTTATTAAGTGATGGCTGTTACATGGTCGGTCACGCCAGGCGTCCATTTCTTCCTGTAATATTTCTTTGTGTTTATGTATTTCGTCAATCCTTTGTTTATTTTTGTCAACCTTGCTGTCAATTTTATTCAGGTTACTGTATACTCCCTCCATCCTTTCTCCCAGATCCGTTCGTATGACCGTCATCTCCTTTTGATGTTCTTCCCGGACTTGACGTTTGTCCTGCTTCGCCTGTTCACATTTGTTGTTGGTTTCCTCTTGAAACTCATCAACTCTCCTTTTGTTTTCGCCTTCGAGGTCGTTCATTTTGTTTATCATTTCCTTATGGACTTCTGAAACCGTTTCGTTAGTTTTATCCAATTTCTCCAGCGTCTCCTCTAATTTCTCATTGGTTTCTGTGATAGTCAGTTTTATTTCTTCACGGTACTCCCTTAATTGGTGCATCATTTGCTGCTTCATTTCTTCTTTATTTTTCTCATGGTCCTCCTTCAATTGTTCTTTCAATTCTTCTTTCAACTCTTCGTTTCTCTTTTGAATGTCCTCCGTCAATTGCTGTTGTAAGGTCTCTTGGTTTCTCTTCATTTCTTCGCTATTTCTGTCTAATTTTTCGTTTATTTTTCCTCCTGTTTCTTAAAATTTTCATTGGTTTCTTCCTTGTTTCTGTCCAATTTTTCCTCCATTCGTTTGTTATTTTCATTTATATGTTTAAGACTCTCGTCATTCCTGTCGAATTTATCATTAATTTGTTTTAACAAACTTTCATTATTTTGTCTACTTTGTTCGGCCATTACTTCCATTATTTTTTGCCAATTTGGTTCTCCTCTAGCTTCCTCCCTTACTACCATTTCCACATCCTCCACCAATGTAACTTCCTTTTCTTCCACTCTAACTTCTTTTTCGGCTTCCTTCGTCCGTTTCAATGATGACGCCCTCTTATGCATCTTGTTGTCCTTTTTTGTAATCGCCGCTAGAATACTAAATATCACTATTACTTTAACGACTCGGAACACTAGGTTTTTTTATAAGTAAAAGCATAAAGTTTTACCTTACAGCCTTAACTGGTTTTCTCCTTTAAAAGGCTTCTTCAGAGGCTGCCGCAGGTAGCGCTATCCGTCTTGTTGTGGGTGACGAAATCGAATTTCAAAAGATCGATGCTGTGTGTGTGGGTGAGATATGTTCGAATAATGCGTGCGATTTGAATTGTGTCTGTTCGTTTAGGATGTCGTTTTTATTTGTTTTTGTGTGTTTGTATATTTCCAATTGTTCTAGAGTGTCTAGTTTTCGGCCTTTTGTGTGTACGTGTAGAATGTTCATGTTATTGTCGATGTTTTTATATGTGTGGTTTGCAAAGGTGGATTCTGTAGTGGAGTGGAGTGCCTTTGTGTGTTCAATGTATCTGTGTTTGAAGCTACGTCCTGTCTGGCCTATGTAGAATTTATTGCAATTTGAGCAATTTAGCTTGTAAACACCGGGTAGATCGAATTTGTTTTGTGCTTTGTGTGTGCGTTTTGATAATGTGTGTTCTGTTTTGTTAGTAGTTTTGTAAACGATTCTGTATCCTGCTTTTTTGAATTTGTGGGCTATTTTTCAGTTTGTTTTCTGTCTTTGTCTGTTGTTTGTTTTGTGTTTTGTGTAGGAGTTTACTGACTATTGTTCTGTCATATCCGTTAGATTCTGCTAGATATTTTATCATGTTTAGTTCGTCTTTGTAGTCTTTTTCATCTAAGGGACACCCACAACAAGATGGATAGCACTACCTGCGGCAGCCTCTGAAGAAGCCTTTTAAAGGAGAAAACCGGTTAAGGCTGTAAGGTAAAACTTTTTGCTTTTACTTATAAAAAAACCTAGTGTTCCGAGTCGTTAAAGTAATAGTGATATTTAGTTAAGTAACGGACACGTCAATGGCCAATGAAATCCAAGCCGCTAGAATATTATTCTTCCTCTATTTCTAGCCTCACTAGTTGGTCGCCAATTTTATAACTAAACCATCTCGTTGTATTCTGTAAAATCTGTAAAAATGTAGGAGTGTAATGTGTACTCTCAAAGTCTTACCAAATCTTCATCGCTCTTACCCGTACCTCACGCAGCCTGCATCCGTTGTGAACGTACGAATAACCAGTACCGAAATCCTTACCTGTCCTTATATATTATGTTTATTTCCCGAAAGGCGCCAAATTGTTTTCCAGAAAACAATTAAAATGTCCAATATCAGTTTGTTTACTATACTGTGATGATTAATTCGAATTACTCGCCGACTGGTGGGAAATCGAATTTCGCTTGTCTTGATGACGTGTTGCCAGCATAAAATTTGGTCAAATAATTTCAAATAATTCTATTCACTGCTACAGAACACAACATACATAATACAATTTAAATAAACACAGGACAGCTAGTAAAGATTCGTACTTGTTTATTTGATTTGATAACTCACTAATTTTTAACAGTTGTAGTGCAATTGATATTATTATAATAATGTTTAGCCTCAGCAATAAATTAATTTTCGCTCAGCAGAGAGCAGGGTGGCAGCACAGTGTTAGATTGACAACGAAATGGCTGTCGTGTTTTCTTATTTATACAAGTTAAATTGCCAATGAGTTCTTTTGATTACGAATAGGTTTAAAACAAGATGTTTAAATAAAGTACACCACCTTACAATTGTGGTACTTATATTCTAAAGAGGTTTACATTAGATTCAACTCTGTTGTGTTAAAAGTGTGTGTCAGTTTTATCGGTTTCAAACATAGGTTATTTTACAGTTGCTTAATGTGTGAATAAATATGATTCATTAATCTTTGAAAGAAATTGGTGTTCAAAGTTCAGAGTGAGAGTTATATATTGTGACAAAAGTTAATCAGTTTTAGTTTTTATTTAATTATAATTTAAATCATACTTAACACAACCACGTTGTTAGTGTTATGGGTCGTCAAGGTTTCTTCACTGTTGTTAATACATTCATTTAATTTCAAAGATAGGGTTGCTGTCTCCTTTGGCGTCTGTTTCTTGTATTTAATTTTTTATTGAATTATTAATTTTTTAATCTGCGTTGTTGTTTCTTCTTGAGTTACAAGAACTATTACAGACTTCTGGTATTCAATGTATCTGCATTTCTTTCTGATTTTCTTAGTTATTTGCTTTTACAAGGTCCGCATCAACTTAGCGTCTTCGCCTCTGGATAGTTAATAATGGAATTTCTCGTTACATAACGTCAAAATTATAATAACGTTCTGTAGTCATGGCAACCGAATTAACTCTGATTGGTTAAGTACTTTTGAAACTATTGTTACAAATCCTGGTTTTCTGTTCAAAATGAATAAATATTTTATAATGATTATATTTCCTTGGGGACATTTCCAATGCTTGAAATATTAACATAGATGTCTCTGTCTTCTTTCAAAGATCAATTTAATATCTCACAAGGCTGGTCTAGGCCATGTATTAATGTTTTTGTACAAAATTGATAATACTATTTTAATACATATTTTACTTATTTATACTGTTTATCACAATTCTGACATGTTGTTCTTGTTAGTTAATTGTAATTACATAATTTACTTGGTCATATTATTCAAATATAATATTCAATGTTTACAATTGGTTTTCTGAACTTAGACAGCTATGTCATTTACAGGCCTAAACTGTAACATCTTAGAATTTCTTATTTTGTTCTATTTAAACATTATTTATTAAGTACATATGGTTTGCTTATTTTCATTTCGCACTTATTAGCTTTTGAATTACTTTGAAACTGTTTTACAACCTATTAATGTTATTATATTTTTACAAAACTATTTCTTATCTGATAGGCTATATATATAATAGTTATTAATTTGTTGCTTGTTAAATTTGTGTCATTGCTAGTTTTATTCCTACTCCCATTTCTTACACACCTCTTTAACACTTAAATCTATTAACAAAATACTAGTGGTCGCCCAGTGGTCGAAATTCGACCATAATTCATTAAATTTTTAAGTTTGAACGTTATTGAGGTTCTTTTGTCAAAGAGTATACCTCTATAATCATTGCATATAATTTTTTTGAATTTTGTTCTATTACGTCAGCTGCGAGCGTGTACAGATACGTCATTAGCGTGTGTTGTTTGCCTTAATTCCCTGCAGTACCTATGAAATTTAAAATTTAATGTTAGTAACAGTTGAAAAAAACACAATTACAGCTTGTATTCGTATTTATTTTTTGATATAATTCATTGTTAGTTTTAATTTTTTCATGTTATTATTGTATGAAATAAACGCTAATAAAAATGAGACTTGACATTCATAGAAGTATAAGATACATTGTTTTCAATTCCAGTGGATTACATTTCATTTTTGGTAAGGTACAAAATTCGAAAACAGTTTGAAGATTATCTGCTACAAAGTTTATATAATTTTTTAATTTTTTTTTCTATGCATTAATTTTCGAGTTATTTGAAAATATGAAAGATAGGAAAAATGAGGTTTAGCTTGGCTAAGCCATATTTAAAAAGCAATAACACGTTTTTTGACATTTCCTTGGGTTTTTTTTATTGCCATACTGACCAGGTTTCGCCAAGGCTACACAGTTATTTTGCCTATCTTTTTCGAATTATATAAAATTTAAATAAAAAATTAATACAAAATAAAAAATGAAATAAAAATACATGCCTCGTATTTTTTCATATATTTTTCATTAAATCAAAAAAACCGGGCGGTTAAAAAAATAAATGTTGTCCATTGAACTTAAAATAGTTTGAAAGTGAATTTAATGATTCAGAACTTCTGTGTAAACGATGTTTTTTGTAAAAACTCTTTCATCATTTGCTAAATGCCCTTGGCCATTATATTCGGAAATATAATATCTCAAACCATCGAATGATCGAACTCTACTTGCTGCGACATACAATTGACCATGTGTAAAAACTGGCTGCCTCAATAAAATTCCAATTTTTCGAATGTTTGTCCTTGAGACTTATTTATTGTCATCGCAAATGCAGGTATAATTGGAAATTGAGTTCTTTGAAAGTTAAATGGTAAAACAGTACCAGAATATGTTAAATTTATACGTGGAATCAAAATTCTCTTATTGCGTGCGGTTCCAGTTAAAACTTCGCAATCAATAGCATTACGATGCATACACTTGATGCGCATTCGTGTTCCATTGACTAATGCTTCCTTTGTATTTAAGTTTCTGATCAGTAAAACGATGCAATTAACTTTCAATACTAACTTATGTGGTGGCAAACCACTAATAGTCAAAGAATTCAAAAACTCTACTGGATAGTTATTGATTTCATTGTCATCATCACAAATTATTTTATCGTAGCTATGATATGTTTTCTGTTCACCTGGTATTTGATTAAGTATATCAGAATTAATAAAAGTACAATCATCATTTTTAGGTGCTAAAATAACTGACTTCAATGTTATCTGAGAGTATGTTTTCGGAAATATTTCCATAAACCTCATTAATAATATTATTTCATCTCCTATTAATTGCTGAGGTATTTCAATAATATTTTCACCAAACTGAGGGAATTGTGGGGCTTCATCATTACCAATTTTTTTCAAGAATTCGACAAATTCTATTTCACTTGGTAAGGCTCTCATATTTTGAGTAAACGTTACTTTATGAAAATAAACAAATTTATGCCAACTCGTGACACAATTTTCAATTAAAGTTGCACGTGATCCATGTGGGACAACTGGTAAGATTTGCCGAAAATCACCGCACAGAAGTATCGTTTTCACTCCAAATGGTTTATGTTTATTATTTTCATCGCTTAGATCCTGCAATAATCTATCTATGATTTTCAACACTTGCAGTGGGCACATAGAAATTTCATCAATAATTATCAATGATGATGAATTTATGTAACGTCCATAGCTACTATTTGCGGTAGTATTCGCTACAGAATTTTCCAAAATGGGTATAGGCAATTTAAACACATTGTGTAAAGTTCTACCTCCAAGTAATAGAGTTGAAGCTATGCCACTGAACGCTGTTGCAATGCAACTAAGATTAAGCGAATTTAATTTGTGAATGATTGCTGTTTATGTGAATGTTTTTCCACAACCTGCATGAGCGGTTAAACAAAAAACATTAGATCCAGTATCATGGTGCAAAACTTCACGAATCACACGATCAATTAGATTACGCTGTTCAATATTTGCAGTTTCATAATGCTCACAAAACAGAAACTCTTGTTCTATTGGATCAATACCATTTGCTTCGTCTGTTCTCTGCGAATACGTGGGAACTGGTAAACCAAGTTCTTGACATGACAAATTATGAACATTCAAAATATCTTCAATTTCTAATAGAGCTGTGTTAAAGGATACTTCTTCGTTGTAATCTCTCAAAAAATCTTCACTAAGATATACTTTAAATTCATTCCATAACGCCAATGCATTGGCTGGCACATTTAATGCACAAATGTAACCAAATAAATTTCGCATTTGTTTTGGTGAATGTAATTCTTTTGCTTCATTTAAACATTCGCGTCATTCATTATCATTTTAAGCAATGCCGCGAGCATGGCACGCTTCAACAAAAGAAGTGTGTATAATTCCATTGTATGTTCTAACATCCTCAAATGATTTTGGACCACAGACATGTAATAAAAGCAATCGTAAATGGAAAAGTTTGATGTCTTTTGGTGATACTACATATATGCGTGTAATGATTTTATCACCTCCACGCCTTCTCTTCTTCCATTTTTTTCGGGAATCTTCCCACACATAATGCAAAGGAATTTCAATATACTTATATTCATGCGCTGATGGATCTGATCGATTTAATTCAAAAAATGCTAATAATTTTGTTTGTCTTGCATTTTCAATTGCTTGACGTTCTTGCCCTTCTCGAAAGTAAACATTCTGTCTACACGGTAAATGAATGTCAAGTCTAACGATGACATGTGATTGAAAATGCATTGGTAATTCATAGATGCGCCATACAGCTTCAGTTGATCCGACATAACGGCCATTTAAAAAATTTTTAACTTCATCAATTTGTATTTCTTGACCTGGTTCATTTCTCTCTGAACCTAATTCAACAGATGCACTGTCATAGCCTTTATACACGTATTTATAAATGTATTTAACACTTTTAACTGTAGTGCATAATTCAACATTTATATGGCAATTAAATTTGGCAAGTAAATACGGATTGTATGGTACAACATAACGATGTCGAGGCAACTACCGCGAACTTCAGCATTAATACCATTATCACGCCTTCTGTATAATGGATATCCATTTAATGATTCACATGTAAATTCATTAAATCGTTTTGGATAATCTTTTGTGCATTTTCCATCTCTCATACATACAGAATTTGGATTAAGTACACCGCATGGACCATGCATCATGTGTTTTACAACATATTCATGTAATGTAGGATGTGTTTGAATGTTAGGAATCTCCGCAGATACAACTTTATCAATATCGGTAGCGTTAACAATTTTATCTTGCTCATTTAAAGAGAGTAAAATGTGAGCATGAGGCAATCCTCTCTTTTGAAACTCAATTGTATAAATGAGTGCTTCAACTTTACCGAAGATTTTTTTTAGTGTAAGGCCCTCAATTAATGCTTTCAGTTTGGACTTGAATACATGCACAACAATATCAGGTCGAAAATTAGCTGACTCACCTACACCAATATTCAGAGCCGGTCCAAGGCATTGTTTAAGTGTAAGCGGGTAAATTTTTGGCGCCCCCATTCCGTCTTCAATATAGTGTGTAAAAAATGCAGGACTAATAATTGTTATTGTTTGCTGTTTTTATGATGGTGGAGGATAGTATTGTCATTAAAAACAAACACAGCTTTGTACCTTGACATTCTTTATTAAACAGGTCTAACTTGACAAACAGTGTAGTTTGTTATACAACTGTTTTAAATCTTTTTTAATTACTGTAAAACTACTTGTTATTAAATTCTGGAAAAATCTTTAACACAGATTTATTTTAAACAAGAAAGTCAATCGTTACATAAGTTTTTTCCAAGACTACAAGCTACATTTCAGCTGGAGAGTAATTTCCTACAGGTCTATTACACTTTTTAACAATTTCTACTAAAACAATGAAATTAAACTACAAGGAAATTTTCCTGGCTTTCATTTTAGCAAAGTTTTTGATGATTAAATCTGTATCAATGTCTTCAAAAATTTCGCTTTCAATGGCCATCAAAGCCAGTCCACTTAAACGTTCTTGACTAATGGTAGATCTTAAATAAGTTTTTATTATTTTCAATGTTGAAAAACTTCTTTCACCACTGGCAACGGTCACTGGAAGAGTCAGAAGTATTCTTAAACTTAAGAAAACATTGGGAAATATATCTACAAAGCAATTTTTCGTTATGAAACTTAAGGCTTCCTTTGAAGAGCTTCCATAGGGTAACATGGGTGCGAGTATCTGAAGCTCGTTAAAGAGGTCTTTTCCATCAACATCTTGATCCTCTCCAACAGTTAGTGTAGTTTGAAGATTTGTACATACTGTCTTCAACTTCTCTTGTTTCCACGTCCTGAGAGAATTAATGTTATACAGAAATTCAAAAACGTTGCTATGGTTTTCCATGAGCTCAAACCTTTCTTTTAGAGATGCTATTGCTGTGTCAAGTATAACATTAAAAAAGTTCACTTTAAACGATTTTTTGCTATCCAAGTTCACTATAGGTTGATCGTCACTTTCATAAGAGAACTGCCTTTTTACTTTTCTTGGGCGAACTTGGACTTCTTTCTCAAAGTCAGCGATGACTCCAATTTTCTCTGTGAGCTCCTTAGCATCTGTAATTACACTATTGAACCCATCATCAGATCTCATGTTTTCAAGAAAACTTTGAATACTTTTGATAAGACCCATTGAACTTTGTAAGTCAGATGTGACATTTTGTAAAACCTTGCTCACCATATTTATTTTGAACAGTACTTCATGCCAAGTAACAACACAGCAAAGAAACTTAAAACTCTGTAGTTTTTTGGCAATTCCCAAAGCTGAATTTCTGCCAAAGGCATCAAGCTTTTGGTCTTGCGAGGCTTCATACACAGCATCGTACACTTTGTCAATGTGATATCTGAGGGGCAACAAAGCGTTAATCCTACTCTCCCAGCGAGTATTACTCAGAGGTTTTACTGTCAAAGCTGATACGTTTTCTGTTAATATACTCCATCTATATGTAGAAGCAGAAAAGAAGTTAAACACTTCTTGCACAATGCTAAAAAAGTCTACTACAATCGGGCATGACAGCGCTGCATCATTAACCACTAAGTTGAGTGAATGGCTTCCACAAGGCACAAAAAATGCCCGTGAATTTAAGTCAAGTAACCTCCTCTGCACTCCAACATGCTTGCCTTTCATGTTGGAGCCATTATCGTAACCTTGGCCTCTCATGTTCTTCAATGGGATGTTGAGTCTTGACAACTCATTTAACAAACACTGTGTGAGTCCTTCACCTGTAGAGCCATTAATGGGCACAAAACCTAAAAAATGTTCTTTTACGGACGCTTCTGCATTCTCATTTACCTGAACAAATCTTACAACCATCGTTATCTGCTTGGTGTGACTGACATCTGGTGTACAATCCAGTATGATAGAATAATATGTTGCTTTGCTTAGTTTATTTAAAATATGGTCTTGAATTTTAGAGGAAAGGAAACTGATGAATTCATTTTGTACTCTTTTACTTAAATAATGTACTTGTGTTTCTTCAGATGATACTCTTCTAACATGCTCAGCCATAACTACATCAAATTTAGCAGTGTACTCGACTAGTTTAAGAAAATTACCATTATTACTCATGAAAAGAGTATCATTCGTTCCTCTAAATGCCAACCCTTGGGTGCCGAGAAATTGAACAATGCACAACAATCTTTTGAGTACTTGATTCCAGTGTTCTGTTTCTGCTTGTATTAATCTTTCATTTTCCTTGTCAATAGTTTTATCTAAATGTAAACGTAAGCACAGTTCTCGCCAGGATTGATAATTCTTTATGTGGTTTGGAGATTTCTCATGACTACTCAAAATCTTTGACAAATTCTGCCAGGCTGAATACTCTTTATCTCCAGCAAGAGATGAATCTAGATTTCCAAAAAGTTTTCAGACAAAACAAAATACAGATTTTTTTTGATATAGAATACATCAGCCACATTCTTTGGACTTCTTCCCCATTACAAAGTTTTCTTATATAATGAGTTGGAGAAAATTTCCTACCTTTAGAGTCAAGGGGAAAGTTGATGTCTTTTACTTGTATTGGACCTCACTCAACAAGCAACTTCCGGACATTACTGGTGATTTTAGATGGCCACTCTCCGCAGTCAGTTGATAGTGGCGAGGACTTGTCTCTCAATACTTCCTGTAAAAAAATAATGATTAAAGCACTTCTATTGGGCAAATAAGATTAATTCAGTATTCAATACAAAAATTGAATTATACTACAATCTAATATACTACAAAGTTATTATTTTGCAACCAGTATACTTTGATATAAATAGTCATAAAAATTAAAATATTTCTGATTGAAATATAGACTTCAGGAAAAGAAACCTAAAGACTTGTTCGTTGGATTTTTGTTAGTAGTATTTTAAAATATTTTTTAGCTATTTCTTCGATTATCGCAAAACGTCGAAATATTCATAGCTTAATTTTTGTCAATCTACAATTAAGAAACGTTTGCTCCTCCACTTCTTTATAACAAAAAAAATACCCTTTGATTCTCTTAGTTTACCTACTTGCCTCTCTTCAGTAAAATGACATCACAGTTCTCTTCAGAAAAATTTTATCCATGTACCATTTCGGCGAAAAACTCCGAATTTAAGAGCAGCACTAATTTTGAGAATTGGACGGACGGAAGATAGGGTAGAGACCACAATGATGGCCACGTCTATGAAGGTGGTCACTTGTGAGTATTTTGTTAATTAAAAAAATATCGAATAGTGTTAGAAACTCGAAAGTTTCATAAGTATGTTCTGCTACCTATTTGCTCGTATTACGCAAAAAAAATTTTGAGATATTCTTATTTTAAAAGAAATAACATTTTTTTGGTAGCAAGCAGCTCTAAAACTGCATTTTCTTAGTTTGGATACTAAGGAAACCTAGTAAGTAATTTGTGAAATTTATTGAAATAAGCAGTGCTATGATAGTAAAAAGATTTTCAGCGTGTTCAACATAAAATAAACTTTAAGTTAATAATAATTCTGCATGTAGTATTCCTTTATATTTTTGTAAAAATTGGTGGCCATCACTGTGTCATCGAATAGACTAATGTATCAGTCCTCGCCATATGTATGACAATAGGAAAAACTTAACCTTACTTTTTAGATGGTTTTTTAATTAAAGCTTGTTGTATAAGAATTGTACTTGTTAATGTCGTTATTTAACATTTTTATATAAACGAATTCTAATTTCAGATTAAGGATGGCAAGTTCTTCAAAGAATTGGAAATCTAAAGAAACGAAATTGCATAGAAAAAATAGTGTGAAGAACAAGATTATAAAGAAAAATTGTAATTATTCTCATAACAGTATGATAAATGCTTGTGCACAAAACTTGGTGCATAATTTTTCGTGTACAATACTATAGTGTACGATTCTTATGTGCACAAACCATACCATGCCGACGTTACAAAGAGTACGGTAACTCTTTAAATTAACCAGAACGAAAAATTTTACACAATTTTTATATATTAGTATAGATAATTGTTTTTAGTTGTAAGCTTCGTTTGAAAAAAAAAACCATCAAAACAATATTATGTTGATTAAGATTAATTTTATTTAAGCTTACCCCATCAATATTTTGGGAAGGTCCATTTGAATTTTCCGTTTTCTCCGTAGATTCAGAAGGTTCCAGGAAAGATGTAGATGTGACATTGTGACAATATTCACTAGCTGTTTCTTCATTTTCGTTATCGGGGTCAACTGATTCTTCATTCAAATCCACTGATTTTGACAACTTATTGTTTGTTAAACTTTTACGGTCTAATTTTATTGGAGTAGATGGAGCCGAAAAAAACTTTTTTAATGATTCAGCTTGTTTTTCATCTGCCTTCGAGTGTAGAAGCTTTCTTTTTCGATAATATGAACCGGAATGTTTCTTGTCGTCAGCCATTCTTTTATTTTAACGAAAAGACTGTTCAAAACGAACTGATATCGTACTGATGGTATGAATGAAGGCAATTTCACAGACGCAGGCGAACGAACAGGTTAGGTTACGCGCAGCTAGACGTGACAGAGCGTTTGGCGCCTATGTGTCAATGTATGGGCGAGTCCATTTACATGAATTTTAAATCGCGCCTTCGGCGCCCTTGACTATGCGGCGCTCTCAGCGGCTGCTTACTTTGCTTACCCCTCGGACCGGCTCTGCCAATATTGCTAACTATTTCAGGCCAACTTGGATTGCAAGTCATTGTAATAAACAAAGAAGGCTTTCCGAAATGTTGTACAATTGACATTGCATCTAAATAATTCTGATACATATTTCTTGGAGATCCATTGAATGAAGATGGTAAAATTACTCTACGGCCAACATTATTGGCATTGGGGTTCAATTCTAAATAATCTGTTAAATTGTTGTAAACTTCAGACCTAAGACTTGTTTGATTTTGTCGAATGAAATGTAACCTTATGCCCTCTATTCTCACATACATATCAACTATCCACTGCAGAAATAATTTTTGTGAATGGTGCAACATGCTAAAATCTTCTCTAATTGCAAGTTGATAGGCTGCATACTGAAGCATGGTTAATTTATTTCTGGGCACTCTTGAATTAAATGTAGTTGGTACATTATGAGAAATATTGATATGCCACCCAGTATCACCATTTTGAAAAAGTAATGGATACGCTAAAGGGTCCAATGATGAATCCAAAACAGAGATATTTTTAATGGTACCATTAACTTTTGAAAACGAAACCATATTTCGTTCAAAGGGTGGCTCACCATCAACTGTACTAAATATTACTGCTACATCAGTTTGAACTGCATCATTATAACGGCGTAGATCTAAATCATGATTTACTTTAATGAGCATACAAATTTCTTTATTTTGATTTTCAACTCTCTGACAATGATCTTTCATTGCAATGAATGACCGAACGAAAGGATTAATGCGTTCCAATTCAAGAGAGATTTCGCGCATTATATTGTTATTGCATGTTTGATTATAGTGTTCACATAATCAATAATTGACAGCAGTGTCAACATTATAAAAATATAATTGCACATAACATGGTGAGCGACCATATCCAGCAGTCATTGGACCTCATCTGTGATAAAAAACATCATGTATTTTAAAATGATACACTCCACGCGTAACTGTATCCGAAATTTTAGCTTCTGAGCTAACCATAGCAACTGATGAATTGTATTTACGAATGTTTTCAAAATAATTTTTTTACTTTCTTTTTATTGAAGGTTCATTTGAAGTAAGTCCATCATACAATGATTTAAAGTATTCATTTTGACTTAAGGCCGGTAATATTGCTTTACCCTTATGACAACATGAAGTGAATGCAGTCCTTTCACCTAAAGTGACCTCAGATTTGAAATGTTTTGCATTGCAAAACCTGCATTGTAAATGCATTAATCCACAATCAAAAGTATTAAAATTTCTTGGAATGACATTCAGTGCGCATTTAAATGTATCTCAAAATAATTTCATCATTTTGTATACTATTTACACTATTTAAATTTGCATTTGGTCTATTATCATTTTGACTTTCACGCGAATATATATTCCTTCTTCTTTGTCTCTCACTCCGACCCGTCAATGTTCTATGTTGAGGCATAATGGAAGTAGGTGCCAATATCTGAATGTAAAAAAAAACATGTAATGAAATTACTGAAACTAAGATTAGACAGGGTTTAATTTAAAAATAATAAAATGTACTCACTTTTTTGAAACCACCAATAATAATTAGGCGAGAGTAAGTCAATTCAAATTGCTGCTACAAAATTTTCCTTTTGCAACAGGTGTATATTAAGCAAGCTGTATTTCACTTTCAACTGCACATTAATATATAAAACTCAGATATCTAATATACAAAATATAAAATAAACGCTTTTTTGCCTTGACATACACTCCACAGACTATTGAAAAAGGAACATTTGAAATCACACAAAATTCACAGCTCATTCAGTCAATCTGTCAGTAATTATTTTTTGGCAACATTTTAAAATTCTTTGGCGACAATCTCTACTCTGTGCGACTGTTTGACCACAGACTATTATGTGTTTGACATTGGCAGTATGAACGTAAACAAATGACAGACTATTATGTGTTTGACATTGGCAGTATGAACGTACACAAAATGAAAAAATTATAATTTTATTGCCTGGCAACAAAATTATTTTATTTTTAACAATTACCATTGTTTGAAAAAGTTTAAATGAATTTTCAAGTCCAAATGAATGTTTTATTTTATTTTATTTAATGTATTTGTAACACATATTATATATAAATTTTAGCTTTCTGCACTCCTTCTCCATATAAACTTTAACTATGCCAAATCTCACACTCCTCCGTGCGCGCAATATGCTTAAAAAGGGGTACAAAGTTTTCTCTTCACGTATTAATATATAGATAACATAAAAATAACTTAATGGTCTGTATATTGTTCAGCCATATTCCTTCTTATTAAATACAACTATTATATTGTATGTCATTACTTAAAATGTTCATACTACTTATAACATAGAAATAACTTAATGGTCTGTATATTGTTCAGCCATATTCCTTCTTATTGAATACAATTATTATATTGTATGTCATTACTTGACATGTTCATACTACTCATAACATAGAAATAACTTAATGGTCTGTATATTGTTCAGCCATATTCCTTCTTATTGAATACAATTATTATATTGTATGTCATTACTTAAAATGTTGTTACTACTCATCTCTTTATACTTTCATTACTTGCATATAACACAAACATATTACTGTAAAATTATGTCTTCTTGTTTATACTTCCTTAACCACTAAACAAACAAATTAACTTTCTTTAAATTAACAAAATAACAATTTTGGTGAGTATTAGATCGACACCATCTATTCTATAAATATAAATATTCTAGTTATTCTTTTAGTAATAGTATATGTTTTTCTATTTCTAACACCCACACCTACTCTGTTTCTTACAGTCTAACACAATTAACTTATTTTCTTATTCACCATTTAGTTATGGTTTTGGTTTGTTACTCTTGGTCACTATTCTTTTCTTAAGATTATAAGTTGTTTATTTTTATATTCTCATCACTTCACTGCTTATTGTTATCACTCCCTACCTATCTCTCACTCTTGGTTTCAATGATATTCTAAATATACATTTATAATTATTCTTTAACATTTTGTGCTTTTACCTTTTTATCACAATAAGGTCCTTAACAACATACTTTATTTAATAATAATTGTCTTACTTATGTTTTTATGGTTAGTGTACTTTCTTTATTATTTGTTTTATTCATGGTTACTTATATATTTTCTTTACTCAATTATGTCGCTTATCATTGATTTGTCTTCTTAATTTCAGTATATCTTTTCTCATCTTAATGTCTGTATCTGGCCAATCTCTGGGGTTGGGTCACAGTCATTTGTTTGTCAGTCTAGTCTATTCTTTTAATGATTACTCTTGTTTACAATTCTTCTTTCTTAACTTCACTTTATATTTTTTCTTCATTATTACTTATTAAATTATCTTACCTTTTAGCATTTCTCTCATACTTATAGATACCCTATATGATCTGATTTCTGCAATGTTATAATATGTGAATTTGAAATTAAACAATTGTAACCCAAAAATTCTGAAAATTTCTTACAAGGGTTTTTTTGGGTGCTGGACTGAAATCTGATGAGAAACATCAAATTCAACATGGCGGATATAATAAGGTTGGGAGGGATTACATTATGTAAGCGATTTGACATATGAGGAAGGTAGCGTAGCCAGCACTGTCATTAAAAGAATCCTTGGTACTCATTTCCACAAGCTAAATTAATCTGGGGAAAAATGTATCTTGATTTTTATACTGCGCCCGAGAGTCAATCCCAAAACCTCTTTATTAGTAGCAGGCGCCATACCACTGGTCTACTAATAACATGTAGTTTTTTAAGTTTGTTTTAAAAAAGTAGAAATAATTTTAGATAGAATATGTTTGTAGAATCACTGAATAAAGATGTCCAATAAAATCAATCATGGCAGCTGTAAAATACCCTACGTATAAAAGAAAGTTAATTCTGTATTTAAAACAGAATTAATGTTCTATTAAGTCTCATGAATCAGGTGTCTTCAATTTTAATTAATAAAACATTATCAACAAATGTTTCATTTTTGTAAAATAACTACATACAAAATACAAGGTGGCTGTCAGTAATATCTTTCTATCCTCAAAAAAAGGTCTAATATTAGAAGTTTGTTAACAAAATGTCGGAAGATTATAAAAAATACAACCTTTAAATAATTTTAACATACAAGTGTATATGTGTTTAAAATTAAATCTTAATGTAATAATGCTAATTTTTGAAACTTATAATACGTAATTTTGTATTTAAAGAGCTGCAGCCACACAGTACTGTTATTCTGAATTATAGTTCTTCCTCAAATTCTAAATGACGGCATTTTTTACTCTTGCCAGTAAACTTGTGAAAATTGTAGTTTTGGATGAAGATAGGCAAAATAAGATTAACAAATCAATTATTTTAAAAATTTAATCTTCTCATAGTCAGTCTGTTCTAGGATATTTATATGCTCAGACCTCTCCATATATGTACAATTGTTACCATCAACTGGCGTAACTTTGGCCATTTTTCATGACTTTTAAGAAACAAAGATAATTAAAAGATATGGAAGCTTTTTAAAAGCGAAAACTGGTTCAGGTTGTAAGGTAAAACTTTTACGTTTTTACCCATAAAAAACTTTGTGTGTCGAGTCGGTAGTGAAATAATTATATTTAGTAAAGATAATTACTCTAATTGAAAAACTCTTGGAACAGGTTGAAATTTTTTTTATAGTTTACATGTCAATAAGTTAAGAGCGTTTTAGTTACTTAATCATTACAGAAGACACTTCAATTTTTGTTTAAAAATATGGGCCAAAGTTACTTTCATCTAGGGTAACTTTAGCCCGCTCGTTAAATACCACACAAATCAGCCTCTGGTGAGACTTGGGACAATGTTGAACTGTTTAGTTATACTAAATAAACATCTAGCTATAATAATTAATTGAATTAAAGTGCATTTTTTGAAAAAAAAAATAAAAATTTGCAATAATGTAAGTAAACTTCTGACAGACTCGCAAACCTTTACTTATTTGCATAAAACATAAAAAAGGGCCTTAATACATAGTATTATAAAACAAATGAAAAAGACAAAGTCATATCCTTATGTTGGAATAAAGCTTACATAAAAAAAGTGTCGAACTTATTTATTTTTGATGCAATCTTGCCACACACAAGTATAATTCATGCTCGTTCTAAGATGGTTTTTGACAATTTTGAGACGGCTCATGGTCCTCTCTGCCGAATAGCTTGTTACGGAAAGAGACAAAAGAATTTTATAGAGTCTATTTAAATTGGGAAACCCAGAAAGTTGCTGGAGGCACCTGTACGGTTTTATAAATCCTCGTCATAGCCAAAGCTCCTGAGTTGTTTTGTCAGTACCAGTATCTTCTTTTTCTGCTGCTCCCTCATCTTCATTGTCATATGTTTCTTCTGCCCCAGATTCATGTTGGTTTTGTTTTACTGATCGCGTATTCTTAGGTTTAAGTAAGAGATCACTAATGCCAATACTGCTGTCCGATGATTTATATACAAAGCTGAAGGTTTCTAGTTCGGCTGC
This sequence comes from Magicicada septendecula, assembly GCA_034769895.1. Lineage (NCBI taxonomy): Eukaryota > Metazoa > Arthropoda > Insecta > Hemiptera > Cicadidae > Magicicada > Magicicada septendecula. The sequence goes on along the minus strand of CM068368.1, from coordinate 370,390,044 downwards.
GACTTCTTGGTTGTCTAAATTGTAAAAACTGCAAAGGTCCCATATTTTTTGTGGTTGAAGGGTTCCTGTCATTCTTTCAAGATCGTCATGAGAAAAAAGTCATCTCTGTAACAATGGCCAAAGACTGGTCGGGAAACCTATCTTTTAGCTGTGTAGTAAGGGAATCTGGAGTCCTGAAGAATACTTAAAACTTTTATTTTCTTCAGGGGATCACTAGGAGCTTCATCTATTGATAGTTAATCCATAAACCTTTTCTTTAGTCTCGGTCTTTTTGCTTTTACGGGAGGAAGTTCATGGCTTGTGGCAAAGTCTTCCATCTTCAATGAAGTTTCTCCCACGATTCATCACGCCTTAGTATGTTCACTTTCTCTTTGGTTTCAGAAATCACTGAATTGACAATAGCATAATCTACAGATTTTCCTTGAAGACATACTGTAACAGGATTAAGTACTTTGAACAGGCCAGAGGCTATAATCATTGCAACCACAACTTCATAGTCAACTTCATAGCTTCAGCAGACTTTAGGATGCAACAATAGTATCACTATTACTATCAGAGCTTTTATCAAGGCTCAGTTCTTCAAGGGTTTGTTTGATTACATCATAGCAAGAAAGAACTGTTTTTAAAGAATCATTTTTACTTGTCCATCTTGTAGTGTTAACTCTTTTCAACCGTTTTTTCCTATCATCCTTTACTTCAGTTTTCTGTGAGCTTGTGTTGCCACTGATGACCAGAAAAGAAAACATAAAGTTCTTGCAAAAGGGAAAACATATTTCTTATTTGAATGCAAATGTCTACAGACTTTTCAACTACTAAAGCAAATCTGTGTGAGTAACACCACACATACATGGCAGTAGGGCTTTCTTTTTGTGCAAAAGCTTTCATTCCCATACATCGCCTGTGCTGTCCATACTCTGACCAATCATGTTCTTGGGGTCAATGTTTAAGTCTTTTAAAGTGTTCATTACATGATGGGATAAATTTTCTCCAGTATTATCACCAATTGTAAAAACTGATAAAAGGTGTTCCTGTGGTTTTGCTGAATCGTTTCCATCTCCATCATAGGAATGTTGAACGTAATGAGCTAAAACAGCAGTTGCTTCCTTTTTACTTGTGTCATAAGTGGAATCTACAATAATTGAATAGCAACCAGAAGACATGCTATCTGTGATACTGAAAACAACAAGGGTCAGGGGGAAAAAGAAGAGAGTCAAGAAATTGGCAATTTTGAGATAGTGATATCATCTTGTAGAATACTTAAAATACTTTCTTGCCATTAAATGGGTTTTGGGAAAAACGATGAGGGTCAGGAGATATTTAAGCAAAAAGATATGTTGTAAGGGTGAAAAGTGATCAGAGTCAGTTGGCAAAGTGGGAAGAACGATGGTAGTAACCAATCAGCTGTTTTGCTCAGCTGTTTCCTGGCCCTGTTTAGTCTTTGAGGTTTTGTTTGACGTTTGTTACTGTGCGGAAAGTTATGTTGTGATGTGGTACATGTTTGTGGTGGTGTTATTGTGTTTTAATTAATAATTTAACTAATTCAAAATGGAATCTGTTGGTGATTCGACTCAGGTAGTACCGAAAAAGAAACCAAAACTTGGTAGACTGTCTGAAGTGAAAAAGAAACTGTTAAAACAAAGTCATGAGATTGGGCCTGATTGCCACTGCTCTAGGTTAAGATGTTTTGATGTTGTTAATGACACTGCAAGGAAAGACATAATTAGTAAGTTTAATGCCATGACTGATTATAATGAGCAGAACCTTTATCTAGGTGGCTTGATAGCAAGCGCTTTTGTAAAACAACGCCGGCCTAGACCTGGTAATAATGAACCTGTCAACCATTCTTATTCGTACTCATGTAAAGTTAGGTTCATGAAAGATGCCACTTTGATTGAAGCGCCTGTTTGTTATAAAAGGTTCATTTCAATCCATGGCATTACCCCTAGACGTGTCCAAACATTACAGACAATGTTAACAACCAAGGGGAAAATTGTGAAAGACAGTCGGGGTTGTCATAATAATATCCCAGAGGAAAGTGTGGATAAAATACACGAACATATCCAGTCACTAAAGGGCCGCAGATCACATTATAGTAGGCATGATTCAAAAAAGATTTACCTAGATGACACTCTGGATATTAAGAAACTACACAGCCAATACTTGGAAGCTTATCCAAATAACCCTACTTCATATGACTCTTACAGAAATATATTCAATACCAAGTACAACATTGGGTTCGGTTATCCACACACCAATACCTTTATGATGAATACAAAGCACGAGAAAAAGATTTGACATTACAAATTTCTAATTCTAGTGGCGATTTAAGAAAACTTCAAGAAGATTTAAATGCTTTAAAAGTTGAGCATGAGTTACATCTTAGAAAGGCTGACAAATTTTATGAAAGAAAAAGATCTGCCAAGAAGGCCTCACAAAAGTCACCAGAAGTGGAAGCAATCTGCATGGATTACCAAAAGAACTTGTGTGCACCAAATGTCTCAACCAACGAAGTTTATTATAAAAGACAACTCTCTTACTACTTATTTAATATACACTCTTTCCACTCAAGAAAGTGTCTTTTATGCCTATGATCAAACCATAGGCAAAAAAGGATCAGATGAAGTCACTTCAATCCTAAATGATTTTATCCACAACTTTCTAAAACCAGAAGTTCGACACTTAACAATTTTTTGTGATTCGTGTGCGGGCCAAAATAAGAACTTTACACTTTTTAGGTTTGCCTACTATATTGTTCACGTGTGTGGTAGACTTGATAACTTGAAAATGGTGTTCCCCATCCGTGGCCATTCGTACATGGAGTGTGATCGCAACATGGGACTTATTAATCAAAAGTCCTACGTTGAAGTCCCAGATGATTGGATCACTGTGATTGCAAATTCAAGGCAAAAACCATCGCCATTCTTAGTTAAGAAGTGTGATCAATCACTTTTTCTTGGGTGGACCGCTTTCTTTGAAACCTTAAACTTTAAGGAAAAATGCCCCTTTAAATCGAGACCTATAAGTGAAGTAGAGGTTAATATTAAAAACTCAAGAATGATACTAGTTCGTGACTCATACAGTGGAGCCTTTTCGAGTATCTCCTTTGTTCAAAGTGTACATGAAGATTTAACTATAAATAAGAAAAAAAGAAGTAGGCCTAACAAAAGAGTGTCTAAGCCTACAGTTGAAATGGAATTGGGTTAACAAATAACTCCCTCACCTCTCTATACCCAAAAACTTCCGATTGCAAAAGCGAAGTTAAAGGATTTGATGGACCTAAAAAAATTTCTGCCAGAGAAGGCACAGGAGTTTTATAATATTCTGCTACCAGCTGGCATTGAAGAAGAATCAGATGATGACGAACGTTTCGGGTAAGTTTAAAAAAAAAAAACTTTTTCAGAAAAATTTAGAAAAATTAATATAATTAAAATAATTATAGAAATAATTTTGTGATATTTATAAAATGTAACATATTTACAGGCAAAGAAAGAAATATTTAATAAGTAATTCTAAAAATAGTTGGATAAAGTAAACTCAGTTGTTTTTTCAGATTTTATTATAGGAATTGATTTTTTCAGGATAACTACTGCCACCTAAAATTAAAGCAAGAGGAATGAAGTGCTTACTCAAGAAAGATAGCCTATAAATAATCATCAGGAAAATGACAATATTGTGAAAATTTTAAAGTTCATATAAATGTTCATAAAAGTTAATTAAACAAAGTTAATTAATAAATTTTTATAAAAATATGGAGACTTATAAAAATACATTTTCCATTACAATATTGTTTTTATTAGCATACTTCACCTTTCATCATTATTTGATCCCTTTTTGTATTGACCCTCATCATTTAGGTAAAAGTCAGGTAGTTTACTCACATAAAACTATATACAGTATGGTATAAAAAGAAATCTCATGTAAAAAGTTAATTTTATACAAATGTAATATGTGAAAAGTAAACAAACTCAAAAACATAATAAATTTAATGGACTACTTAAAAGAGAAACAGTGTTGAATCTTTAAATGCAGTTTTCTCAGTTTCAAGTCAAACTGACTCTTATCACTTTCCCCCTGACCCTTCAACAGGCTTACTCATTATACCTATCAAATCAAATATATTGTAGTGGCTTAAAAGGTTTGATCCTACTTTCTTCTTATTTTGTCGTATGTTATCTAACTTTTCACAATAAACTCGAGCATCAGGGCTGTGCTTTGCCAAAAGTCTGAATAGTTTCATAAGTTTTCTTGTCATACAGTCATTTTTTCTAAATGCTAACATTCCTTCACTCAAGTATTTGCAGCAGTCTATAATAACTAACACAACTTCTCAGTGATGTTTGACAAGTTCGTTGTTCTGTTTTATAAGTTTGAATCAACTCAATTTTCTGCTAACCATTGTATTCTTGATACCTGACATTCGAGGTGACTTTATTCGAAAGTACTAAATAAAACTGTTAAAAAAAATTATAAGAATATTTAAACATTATAGATTTACTGTCTATCTCAATCCAGTATCCGTGTATTTTAATAGGTGTGTGCATTGAGTTTGATCTAGGTTAAAAAAGTAGTGAAAATTTTTTTTAATGTAAATTTTAATTTTTACTAGTTGACACAACAAAAGTGAAGTGTTTAAAGTGATGTTAAAAGCAAAGTTGTCTGAAACCATTATGATTGTGATGCGATTGACAGTAAGCCTAATATACTAAACTCAACACACCAGTAGAGATTAGAACCTTTATTAATATTTTTGCCTAAAAAGGTAAATATTTTTTACTTTCATCTTTATCGGCTGTAAGTTCTTCAAGACTGTCTTCTCCCTGCACCTGCAGCAGTGTCCAGTTAACGATTTCTTCAGGCTCTGAGCAACGTTTCCATTGTCCATTACCATCTCTAAACTCTATTATTTTATACTTCAGTGGTGCCCAGAAGGGGAGTGCATGGCGCAAGTTGTGCCATCAAAATTTGGGGGGGGCATGTTTTTACAGCAATTTTTGATGATAAAAAGGCGGGTAAATAAATAAAAGACTATTTGGAAAAAACTTGAGGGGATAACTGAATTTGGGGGGAGAATGCACCATAGCCTTTGGGGGGGATGGTCACCCCTGTTATACTTAATGTCTAAATTGTTTTTAAATTTAAATGTATGTTTTTTTTACAATGTTCAACCCATTTGTCCTGTCAGTGAACAGTGTTGCACAGGACTTCGAGGCACTTGTATTTAAAAGTTCTCTTTAAAGTCCGAGGCATTATCACAGTTCACACTAGTGATACTGCAACAGTGTAACATAAAGGCAAATGTATGAAATCATCCCCTTTCAAAGCTCACAAATTACAGCCACTGTAAAACTATTGAGTGTACTATGTATTGTATTATCATGTTCCTCTTCCTTGCTCTGTCTTTTAAAAGTTAAAAATATTAATTACTTGGCCAAATAGAAGCAATTTAGTTATAAAGAAGAAAAAACAAAACAAAAAACATAGGCGTAAACTAGAAAATTAGTCCCAGTTGTTAAATTTAAATTTTTTTAACACCAAATTGCTTGAACGAAACAAAACAAATTACAGTAGGCCTAACCCTAACAGTAATACCTATAATACTCCTTTAAGGTGAACTGTGCTATTAAGAATAAACCAATGACTAAACACGAGTAGGCCCCACTAATCACACAAAAGACAGAACCGTAATGTATGCACAACGAATACTGTAACGCACTGACAAAAATTGAACGAGATGCGCACCTGCCCGTCGTCAAATTCGTGGAATTCCAGACAATGCCACTGGTGGCTGGGATGGCATGACTCATGGCAGGCAACAACCTTGAAACCACCCCGCACCTGCTCTGCACCCGCTGCGCACACACAGAAAAAAGGATCTAGTCTTCTACTCGATGCTTCAAACAGGTTACAGATCAAGATTAAGGTTTCCCCATGTGGTGGCGCATCGACAGTTTGCTGTTCGATGCTCGACAAGAATACATCATTGTAAGTTCCTATCTCTCTGGATACCTGCCTATGAATCAGGCATCACTTCCATGCCAGGCATTGGTTGTGTCGATGAACGGCATTGACTGTAATAAAGTACGTCTGTTATCCCTAACTAGATTCGGCGGCACAATTCTCTTATATGTTCCTCAGCTACCTTATCGACGTTCGGCATCCTCAGTGCTTGCCATAAGCCGCCACATGGTGACACCTTGAACTCAATCTGTAGCCTGTTTGAAGCATCGAGTAGAAGACTAGATCCTTTTTCCATGCACACCGCGTGTCTACAGCCGCTCGAAAAAGTCAACTGGGTAGCCACGCGTCTGATACGTGTCCGTTATAAGTTTTTTACAGTTTTGTAAAATTGGGGAAGATTTTTTATGCAATAGTAAAAAAAAAATCCCCAAAAATTTTCTAAATGTCGCCAATGGCGACACGATCCCCCCCCCCCCTGTAGGCACCACTGGTTAGATGGTCCAGCTTCTGCTAGTGCTACTTCCACATCTTCTGCAGTGATACTTTTCCCAGCAGCCACATGAATCTTCTTCTTATTTGGTTCATCTTGTACTAAGAAGTAAGCATGTTTTTTTCTAACTGATCCAAAAATGATCCTCCACAATAGTAGAGTCTATCTCAGTTTCTTTTTCTCCAAATGAATTTAAGAGCTTCTACTTTGTTCAGTGGGTAGATGCCACATTTTTAAATCCAGCTTTTAAATTTTCTGCCTGATTTACCTTCAAACTTGTTGTGAGTTCCTTCAATAAAGAAGGAAACATATCTTTCAATTTCCTGAGGATTCCATGCCACATTATTTTAATTGGGCCAAAAAATGTAACATCAAGAGGTTGTTGGGTAAGATGCATTGAATTTGGAGGTAAACAAACAAATTTGATTTTGTAGTTTCATGTAGCTGAAGGACATGTTTGATTATGTGTGAAGACAGATTATCTCCAATTAAAACTGTTGGCCCGTCAGAAATGAAACTGTTGGCTGGAAGGAAATGAAACTCCAACCAGCCTTCAAAGCGAATTCCATTGAACTATCCGCTGTTGGAATGATTATATCTAGCACCATTAGGACCATTTTCTCTCCATGTGGACAAATATGCTCAGCCTTGTAGCCTACGTATGGTGGTAAACACTTCCCTTCTGCACTGTCACAAAACATAAGAGAGGTTAAACTTTTAGTAACGTTACAAATGTTTTCTATATATTTACCTTCCCTCTTGGAGATGACTTTTAGATTTCCAGGGTCATCAGTAAGAATAGTCTCATCAAAATTCCATATGTTACTTAGTAAAGTGTCTTTTACAAATCCTTAAGGTTGCTCAAGTAAGCTTCAATAGCTTACACACCAACTTCTGCACTAACTTTCTTAATATTTTTTCTTATGTGATGCGACAGTTTTTGTGTTGCTTCAAAAATAACTTTGTCCACTTGTGACCTGGAACATTTTGTTTAATTTGAGAGACATTAATGCCCCTCTTGTCTAAATAGTTTTCCACACCCATTTTAAAATCTGCTTCAACCACTGGAAACCTATAAACACACAATTTCATCAAATGTTGTTCAAATGATAACTCTTCAGCATAAGAAAATATACTTGACCAGCCATCCTTTTTTCATATTTTCCTTTAAGTTTGTTTTTATTGTTGACTGAAGTAGCTTGTTGTGTTAATTCTTTTGATTTAGTTGCCTGCAAACATTCCTCCAACTTCTGTAAAGAATAGTTAGTGTAGGTCTGGGTACCAGGAGGTTTCTTTGGATTTCTTGCCATATCAAACCATATTCTGCAACAATGAACACAGTTTTTAGATTTGGATAGTTCACAATGTTTGTTGAAGTTGCTAACACAGTTTTAATATAAATTGTTAAATAAAATGCTTAAAACTTCTAAAATGTTGGTACACATAACCTAAAAACTAATCCTGCGATAACATTGGCCCCCTTCACATGAGGGACATTGTTGCCTAAAACATGGGCCAATGTTATCCCAAGGTTAAAAATTACACAATAACACCTGAGTTAAAAAATAACAAGGATAACCTTAAATAATAATGAAATTCAGTTGCCTAATAAATGACAAAAGAGTGCAAAACATTTACCACGTAAAAATCAAATGCCATAAAAGCTACCCAAGAGAAAGTTGGAAAGTTATGATTTTGAGAACACATGTTTGTTTCACAATGAAGCAGCACTGCAGTACTGCCAATTGCTAGAAACAAATTTCCAACTACTGGCGAGTCAAACCACTGCTTCTACCTATAAAATGATGCAAGAACCAACTGAATTGTAAGAAATAACAACAGAATAGTTTTCTAGTGAGTGGCCCAAAGTTGCTAGTTAACAGTACATATGCAGCTGTAGATCAACTGCGAAGATCATAATATGTATACATATGTAATTAAGAAGAAAATTGTTACACGAATTCAAGTTACACAGTAAAGTGTTGTAAAAGCACATATCTGCTACAGTATAAAAGCCTTTAAATTAAGAAATTAAGGTATAGTGAATTTACCATTAATTTAGAAATAAAATTGAAATGTGTGTGTGTATTTTTAAGAACTATTACAATTTTTAGGTTCTGGTGAACTTGTGGAATTTTAAATTTATACATTTTTTTCTCTTGGAAACTCTAATATATCAATATATTGAAGTTTTAACAAAAAGAATTGAGTTACTTTATATTTGAAACATTGTTAAAACAATACGAAACATTGTTGACACATTTGGTGGTTATAGGGACATGGACTATTATAATTTTTAATGTGTCATTAGTAATAGGCATTCAGAGCCAGTACCTGAATACTCATTGGAAACTTCAGAAGGCAAAAGGGTTGCCAACTTTACAGGAACCCCCATATTCTACTGAGTAGTAATAATTTCAAACATTCAGGCTAAAATATAAACAGTGGCGAAGCGTAAAAAAATAATTTGGGTAGACACAAAAATACAAGCCAAAAGCAACCTCTTACTAAGATTGTTAACGTTCTTAATGAACCAGTAAAACTATGTTAAATAGAGTTAATGCTATCTCTATCAGATAATAGCTAAGTGACTATCTGAAACATACATATTCCTTATATAATTTGGCCTAATATCAAGAAAAAGAAATCCTATTTTTATTGATGTGGTTTATGAATCTTAATTACAAAATATGCTAGAAAAATATAAATTTTATTCACATTTTTTAATGGTGACAAATCCGGATTACTGTAGGCATTACACAAACGTTTCATATTTCTTGTAAATGAGTTCTATAAGCTGTGTCTCATTTTTCTCATTTTTAGCTATAGAATCAGCTCCCAAGAGATTGCAAAGCAATTTTAAATCACTCTGTATATGTTCTTTCATGAAAGACTCTTCCATTTCCAGTAAATTTAAAGTTTCTACATAATTTCCCTTATTAAGAGATTGCTCATTTTTCTTACTACCCCTGAAAGCTTACCCTTGTCCCCCTGAATAACAAACATCTAACAAACGGCTTACTATCCGTATCCGAGATTTCGTGCCACATTTTTATTGTGGTGCACTGCTTGATTTCTAGGTGTTTTTAAACACAAACAGAATTATCACTGTTGCACACCACTATAGACAAATTATTCTGATTAGCGCTTTCAAGCTTCTCAGCTCGTCATTCTGACGATGAGCTGAAAAGCTTGAAAGCGCTAATCAGAATAATTTTTCTATAGTGGTGTGCAAAAGTGATAATTCTGTTTTTGATTATAACCACTAACACAACTTTCTTAATTAAACTTCTAACTGTTTTTGACAAACAATGTTCAATTCTGCTATGTCCTAGAATGTGAAACATCTCAGAATTTTTTATGTGGGTTTTGCTACCAGCATCTTTAGCAGCTTTAGCTTCAAAATGTTTTATAGTGTCAACTCCAACTTTGCTCCATGGTTCCCCTCCACTAACCATCAAACAATAATAGCAGTGCAGAGTTTTGTTTCGCTTACAACCAAAGAGCCGCCTATATTTACTATACTAAACTTTTTGAAATTTTCTGACAACTTTTCTATCCTTTTGCGACAAATCTACAGATGCCCGAGATATTTTTAACTTAAGCAATACCTTTTGCTCAAAATGTAACATACTGATTTTGTATTTTAACTAAAATTGTAGTGAATCAAAGTTGCCAGAGTTTATAACAAATTCTTCTGCGGTAGAACTGGTACTAACTGTATTCATTTTGCTCCTTTCAACCAATTAACCAGTATCATTAAAGCACTTAAAGGACGGCACTTAATAATATGTATTATTAAATAGTTAGTACATAAACGATTACACACTTCTTAGTCTACTCCGCTATATATAAAATTAAAAATAATTTGTAAACTCAACAAAAACAAATATTCACTACGAGCACATTGAAACAAACACAGGCGGCCAGGTGAGAATTCTGTGCTATTTAGTGCAGGGGAGACGTGTCTTCTGATGTGATGTACAGGACGCATTTTTATGCTGCGAGCACAGGTCCTCTCCCGTTGTCATCAACCAAAACCCTCCTCACCTCCAGCCTTGTTAAAAAGACATTCCAAGTAACGTCTACCCTGATACTCTGCGTACAATTGCATCGCACAGCAAGGGTCCATGCCTCACACTCGTGTCATGTCGTGTGATATTTAACTTCTTAAATTAGTTTTGTACACTTTCTGATAACTTATGTAACTTAATTCATAAATAAAATTTAATTATTTTATGAATAAATTATTTGGAGAGACACCGTCTTACCTTGTCTCCCCTGACACTTCGCCACTTGATATAAATGGTTATAGACATACTTAAAAACTTCTGTAGCCTGCACTGATTACTTCCATGTTCCTTAAGGAAATGGAAGTATGGTGATGGCAAAAAAAATCGTGTTCGAGATTATTGCAGATTCTGATTGTACTACACTCAAAACATGAAAAAAAGTCGTTTTTCGAAAAGTGTCTGTGTGTGTGTCTGTCTGTCTATCTGTGTGTCTGTCTATAGATTTTTTTCTATGGCAAACGATAACAGCCGCAAATTCAAACAGAATCAAATAATTTTTTGCATACAGTCCTGATTTGTAGAGTACTCACGACCTATTGTTTTTGGTGAAGATCGGTTGAGGGAAAGGGGTAGTTTACCGGCAACAGTTTTTTTTTATCAAGGGTAATTTTGTTTGTTTGGCAAACGATAACAGCCGCAAATTCAAACAGAATCAAATAATGTTTCGCATACAGCCCTAAATTGTAGAGTTCTCAAGATCTGTTGATTTTGGTAAAGATCGGTTAAGGGAAAGGGGTAGTTTACCAGCAACGTTTTATGTTTTAACAAGGGTATTTTCTTTGGCAAACGATAACAGCCGCAAATTCAAACATAATCAAATAATGTTTTGCATACTGCCCTGAATTGTAGAGTTCTCACGACCTTTTGTTTTTGGTGAAGATCGGTTAAGGGAAAGGGGTAGTTTACCAGCAACGTTTTATGTTTTAAAAGGGTATTTTCTATGGCAAATGATAAGAGCCGCAAATTCAAACAGAATCAAATAAGTTTTTGCATACAGCCCTGATTTGTTGAGTACTAAAGACCTGTTGCTTTGGTGAAGATCGGTTAAGGGAAAGGGGTAGTTTACCTGCCACGTTTTTTGTTTTATCAAGGGTATTTTATATGGCACACGATAACAGCCGCAAATTCAAACAGAATCATATAATATTTTGCATACAGCCCTGAAATGTAGAGTTCTCAAGACCTGTTAGTTTTGGTGAAGATCGGTTAAGGGAATAGGGTTGTTTACCAGCAACATTTTATGTTTTATCAAGGGTAATTTTTTTTTGACGAACGATAACCGCCGTACATTAAAACAGAATCAACTACTCTTCTGCATACCTTTTTGAATTATACACAACTCAAGGTCTGTTGATTTTGTTGAAGATCGGTTAAGGGAAAGGGGTAGTTTACCAGCAACGTTTTATGTTTTAACAAGCGTATTTTTTCTATGACGAACGATAACTACCGTAAATTCAAAGAGAATCAACTAATGTTTCGCATACAGCCCTGAATTGTAGAGTTCTCAAGATCTATTGTTTTTGGTGAAGATCGGTTAAGGGAAAGGGGTAGTTTACCTGCAATGGTTTTTTATCAAGGGTAAATTTTTTTCTGTAGTAAACGATAACAGCCGCAAATTCAAACAGAATCAAATGATGTTTTGCATACAACCCTTTATTGTAGAGTTCTCAATACCTATTGGTGTTGGTGAAGATCGGTTAAGGGAAAGGGGTAGTTTACCAGCAACATTTTATGTTTTAACAAGGGTAATTTTTTATATGACGAACGATAACTGCTGAAAAATTCAAACAGAATCAACTAGGTTTTTGCATACCTTTTTGAACTAAAGAGAACTCAAGGTCTGTTGAGTTTGTTGAAGATCGGTTAGGGGAAGGGGTAGTTTATCAGCAACGTTTTATGTTTTAAAAAGGGTAATTTTTTTTATGACGAACAATAACTGCCGAAAATTCAATGAGAATGAAATAATTTTTTGCACCCTTTCCTGAGTTGCAGAGAGCTCAAGGTCTATTGATTTTGGTGAAGATCGGTTAAGGGAAAGGGGTAGTTTACCTGCAACATTTTGTGTTGTAACAAGAGAAATGTTTCCATGACAAACGATAACTGCCGCACATTCAAACAGAATCAAATATTTTTTTGCATGGTTCCCTGAATTGTAGAGTACGGAAGGTCTGTTGATTTTGGAGAAGATCGGTTAAGAGAAAGGGGTAGTTTACCTGAAACATTTTATGATTTAACAAGAGTAAAGTACTTAATTTTTATAAATAAAGTATCCTGATAAGAAGCTCATAGTAATCCACTGTAGAAACGTAGATGAAATATCTATAAATGAAGAAGTTAGGTGAACGGGGTGGGGGTAATTTTCTATTATTAAAAATTATAGTTGAAGGTGGAGGGGAGAATTTTTTATGTGTACTACGTTATCGGCAACAAAGAAGTAGTTTTTTGTTAAAATTGCTTTCCGGGCTCTTTAGCCGTAGTCCAATGTTTTCTGCAAAACCAGACTTTTCGGCAGTGCCATCGACTGCCATCATCGGTGAAAATCGAGTGTGAGAACGTGAGGTGGTATACGTTAGTGACCACAGTACTGTGGTTAATGCTGAAGCAATAAGTAGAAAGACGTAGTTTCTATGGAAATATTTCATTTCGAATATGATTTTAAATATAAATCTTAGAACATGGAAGTCATGTATGGTTCTCCATACCGATATTTTTGAATTGTTACTTTGACATAAAAAAGATTTTTTCATTCATTCGTGTTATCATAATGTCACATCAAAGTCACCCTTGTTTTTCTTACTTTGACAAAAAATGTTATCAACCTATTAGTTGGTGGTAGTAGTGGTAGTGGTAATAGTAGTAGTAGTAGTAGTAGTAGTAGTAGTAGTAGTAGTAGTAGTAGTAGTAGTGGTAGTAGTAGTAGTAGTAGTAGTAGTAGTAGTAGTAGTAGTGGAACTTAATAGTTTGTAATAATCCATGCTAATTATGCACTACACTTATCAAATAAAAACTGTAATAATCACATGGGCGTATTGTATTCAATTAAATCCTTGTAAGTAACTTGGTGCTGTGCTCTGGACACAAAAAAATTTATTTATTTTAATTTTGTTTCCTGCTGTTATCTATATGAGATATATAGTTAAGCCATCTCATGCTTTGATAAAGAATTGGGAAATCTAAAATGAATCATCATTACTTTCTCAAACACCAAATTTTTTAAAAATAAAATATAAAGACAAGAATCCAAAAATTTTAAATTAAATGTTAATTGTTTTGTGGCCCATTGTTTTTAAGTGTGACAAATTTTCATTCTTTCCTATACTGTACTGTGGAATCAATGAAGCATTTACCTTGCAATTCTTTGCAATAAAGGGCACCATTTGCAATATCTTGCTATATCTTCTACATAGTGTCTAGATAAAAGTTAAAAAGAAGTTCTGGGTGCTCTCCCTCAGGGTTGTTTCCCCACCCATTCTTGGTGGGTGGAAAGAAACAAAAATATACGTAATCCTATAACGTTCCGGGCTATGTTATAAATCCAGGGAACCCGTGATAATTGACGCTAGCAAATTATACAGGCTGCCTACGTTGTAAAAAACTGAAAATCAACACAACACTTAGAACAATAATAATTACTCTAATTACAGGACACAAGGGAAGGTAATTTAACTGATTTATGCACTCACTTCAATATGTAACACGATGACATCTCTTTATTAACAAATGATATATATTTTAACGCAACAGAAATGCGGGCATCCATGTTACATAAAAATTATGTTAAAAAATTAATAAACAAGTCAATATCTAACCTCATGATAAAACAAAAGTCTAATAATTACATTTATAATTATAGATAAAGATAAATAAGGATGCAAGGTAGAAATAACGAGAATAAACAAACCTGTAAGTTAGATAATAGTTAATGATCTATGTTCAGTGAAAAGTAAATCAATGTGATACTGATGAGAAGTGTAAGAAGTAGAATAGTACAGAAATTGTCAAAGTAAATGACCATGAAAGTAAACAAAAAATGAAACAATAATTTACCTTATAGCAATAGCAAGTAAGGATTTTGAGTTAAATGATATTATTTTGTGACAACGAATGTTATGATAAAGTTTATGTTATGTTATACAAATTACTTGTTGAGTTAATGAACGGTAATGAAACAAGATGTATTATTCAATTACTGTTGTAGAATGATGTGTGAAGCAGCTAGTTAGCGTTAATAGATTTGAATTTTCTTATATGTGATCCATAGGTCAAGATAAAATTGTCATTAGATATGGAAAAAATAATTGTTTATGTAAATGTTAATAGTTAAGATTTGATTATATGTATGAATTTATGTAAAAGGGCTATAGATGTTTACCAGTTATAAACACAGGTAGGTCCGTATACAATAAAAGGCCTAACAGCCAAAAACACTATCTAACCACTCATAACATAAAGGTTAGGTACATAAATTAATAATAATTAATGAATACGGTTTGAAGAGCTAGGAAAAAACGTTAAATTAGTAATGATATATAATAAACCATATCAATTTATACAAATTATGATAATGCCACAATGCCATGATATCGATTGATAACGTTTAATATCGAAAAGGTAGTAAATATAAAAGAAACAAGCTCATATCAAAAAACCAGCAGAATATGTGTAGAAAATAATAAACCAACTATCGGTAAAGTTATATTCCGATATGATAGCAAATTAATAAGGAATAGACAAAAAATATATGAAATAAACACTATATACAAAACATGTAGAAGGAAGAAAAATTCTGGGTTGCTATGGACTACAGGAAATGAAGAAGTTGTTGATTTTCAATGATTGCTTTTGATGATCTGAATGTGATGAGATTAAAAATCTAGTAAATATCTCATATAATCGGAATATTCTAAAATATTTGACACAATTATAATAAACAAAATACTAAAGATAATATTCTTGAATCTTGCCAGTACAGTTTAACCAAACAAGACTATAGTATGAAATCACAATAGAAAATAAATAACTGGGTTCTACAAAGAAGGACTTGAATTGTCCCATATCCGAAAGGAATTGATGATATATTAAAC
Organism: Magicicada septendecula; assembly: GCA_034769895.1. NCBI lineage: Eukaryota > Metazoa > Arthropoda > Insecta > Hemiptera > Cicadidae > Magicicada > Magicicada septendecula. The sequence continues at coordinate 370,374,439 of CM068368.1, read as the reverse complement.
CAAATAGAAAGAGTTAACTGTATCACAACTAATAATATACACTACACGAGAACTTATAACCTTTCAAATACACGGAACATCACTAATTGCTTCAACCGAGAGAAGAACGTATTTGGATCCAGGAATTGCAGAAGGAGCATCAATCGGGCTGCAAATCAATCCAGAGAGCTATATTTCCGAGGTGGACAGGACAATAATTCCATTTTATTAAACCGAAGAAAGAATATCGTACGGCGTAATCATCCAGGACAGCAAAATTATCAAACAACCGCCTACCAGATTCGCTTCGTTATAGTCTGGTAAATTATTATTGTATAAACCATATTAACTACACAACACTTCAAATCTGTAAATCTTGCATTCTTATCTATGTATTTTTAATCTTCCCCACAGTTACAAGAACCTTCACACCCTGAATTAAGTTAATTACAAATTAAAACACATTATATAACCGAATCTAAATAAAGTATTGGACTGATTAATAATCGATTCACGCAATCTATAGCCCATGTGTATGTCAGTTAGAACATATCTTATTCAATGTTAAAGAAGTAAACAAATAAAGAACCTTTGTATAGTTGCAAAATCTTGTCATTTGGAGTATGATTTAATGAGTTGGGAATAAAAAGTAACTGACTAAGTATAGAATAATTGGTTAACATAAACAGTGAAATAACCTCTAAGTTTCGTTGCTCCGGTACTACAGCGCTTATAGCGGAATTCTCCGACACCAAAGAGAGAGCGTAAAAATACAAAATTATACATAATTCTCTTCAAGGTATAATAGGGTTGAACGAAATTACAGAATAACACATTAATTATTTAAGTTTCAAGTACACTAACTCTGATATTTTTTAGAGAGATAAGTTAATATGAATTAATTAAATCAATATATCCCACAACTCCAAATATCTCAGATATTTAAATAATTAAGTAAATTAAAACGACCTAAGAGAGTAAAGACAGGGGAACATACCCGTTCATAGCAACGAATAGGCTTACATTGTGTGGAAATAACGAGACGCTCATACTCGTTTTATAACAAATTGGCGCTCAACCAGTGTAGGGCTTAAGTTAAGTAACTATAACTATATTAATATTACTTAACCAGAGCAGGCAACTGTGGGAGAATAAACATGCATACCAGAGGTAGATCAAGGATTAGGGCAAGAGAAACGGAGAAGGAAATAGATGAACAAGAACAGGAAATAGAACTAATAACAGATAGTGAAATGGAACAACAGACAGACGAAATAACGGAAACTGAAATAATTACGGACAAGGAAAAGGGAGTAATGGAAGAAGATGCCCAAGGGGACCAAATAGATAAAGCTGGAGCCAGAGAAGCACCAAATTGGCAGGAATTGATGAAATTTATGGCAGAACAGAACAGACTAACTAACGAAAGTCTGAGGAAAATAAATGAGGAAATCAAGGAGAATAAGGAAAGCAATAGACAAATGAAAGAAGAAAGTAAGGAAAACTCAAGGAAAACAAATGAGGAAAATAAGGAAAACTCAAAGTGACTGGAGGAAAAATTAGATAAAACAAATGAGGAAATTAAGGAAACCTCAAAACAAATGAACGAAAGATTAAACCAAATTCACGAAAGGTTAGATAGGAATGATGAGGGTGTAAAACAAATGAAGGAAGACATCCTGCAAATACATGAAGAGAATTTAAGGCAGATTAATGAAAAAATTGAGAATCTTCATGTGACAATTAACCAGAAGGTGCACCAAAATAATGAGGAAAGAAAATTAGAAATAGACAAAACAAATGAAGTGTTAGAAAAAACTAACGAAACAATAGTACAGGTTCGTGAAGAACTACAAAATAAAATTAATGACATAAAAATTGAGAGTAAAACAATGGTCGAAGAAATCCAACAGGAAACTGTTGGAAAATATGAGCAAATTAAAAATGAAGTACATCAGGTACGGGAGGAGAATAAGGAAGGGATTACGCAAATACAGACAGACATGGGTGAACGACTCGAAAGAGCAATTTAAACAGTATGGAAGGTCACATTAATACCAGTAAAAATAAAATAGAGGAAATTAGTAGACGTGAATTACAGTTGCAAGAAGAAGTAGATGCCTGGCGGGATAGGACATGCCAACATAGTCATACAAATAACCACGAGAACCGGGAGTCGATTAATTTTCGTAATTACAAGCGCAATCCGATGGAATTTTTAAAGAGGTTGGAAGAGATGATTACAAAAAATAGAGAAAATCGCTGGAGTATTATACGCAGTATGATTGATGAGACATTTAAAGATACCTATGATAATTGGTGGACAGCGGTGCGCCCAGATATACTGGACATGACCGAATTCAAAAAACAATTTAAAGAGAAATATTGGTCTGAATCGACCCAGAACATGATTAGAAATAATTTGAGTAACGGTCGATACGAAACAAACATAGGCCAGTCTCCTACTTCATACTTTCTAGGAAAAGTATGTATGGCACGGAACTTAGAGCCCAGAATTCCCGAAGAATGTTTGGTGATACAACTATCCTACCATTACGAGGAAGGGATAAAAAATGCACGTATGTGTAGCCAAATCAAAACGATTTCAGCTATGGCCAAATTCCTTGAGAATTATGAGCACGAGAACCAATACCAAAGAAATAGGATGTTAAACTATAAATATCAGAAGTATAATAATAACGCGCCACCAACCAATTCTCATAATAATGATCACAATCGACCTGCGCAGAACGTTAATGCAAATAGAACCCAAAATGAGCACGCGAATAATAATTCCAGGAACTATAATTATCGTGGCAATAATACTTATAATTACCGCGATAGTCAAAATAATAGAGGAGATGGGGACAGACGACCCAATAATTATAGGCATAACGTTAATTATATCTACTCCAGGCCTCAAGGTAATCAGCGACGGTATTACCCAAGGAGCCACCGATATGACAATCATTATGACCAGTCCCGGCGTGAAGACAACTATCCACCTGAAAGAAATTATAGGATAGCGGAACCTAATACAGAGGACCGCACCGAAACTGTACTAAATCAACATGATAATCCGAATGAAAATAGAGAAGAGGGGGTAAGCCCTCATTTAAACTAATAGAGGCAGTGAAAAATAATGAATACCCTTCACTGAACCGTAATCTTGGGGAACAACGACTTGTAAACAAAATTAAGAATAATAATACCATAACTATAATTAATAACCACTATTTAAAGAATATCAGAGAAGATTTATTGGAAGAGGATAAGAAACATGTAAACAGTAATAGTAATAACGAAATCATATATGTAACAGCAAAATTAAATGGGATACAATCTACCATAATGATAGATACTGGATCTAACATATCTTTGATAGACAGTACTGAACTTGAAAAAATACAGCGAGAAGGCCAGTTGCCCATACCGACCTTACCTGTCAATAATGTGATAATTATCGGAGCCACTGGGTGACAAAATAAAACAGTTAAAAAACAAGTATCGCTCGATCTTACCAATAATAATATGACCCTACCAATAGGATTATTGGTCGCAACGGGATTACCGTTCAATGTATTGATTGGATGCGATGTATTGCGCCAGCATTCCGCAGTAATTGACTTACATAAAGGTATAATATCTTTAACATCCGAAGAAGGATTATGGACAGCCGAATTAGTTGACACTAGTAGAACCGTTCCAGATAACACCAGATGTCTAGCCATAAAAAGCTACTTTTGTAAGAAAAACAAATTACCAGAAGTCATTCAATATGAGGACGATGATCCCGAGCTGTGGCAGAGTAAGTTAGAAGAGGTCCGAGAATTCCAAAGGGAAAAAACTTGTCGACAAGTAAGTAAGGTACAGGCCGAAAATTTAATTCAAATATATAATAAATACAAACATGTATTCTCCAATGCTCCAGGTAAAGTAAACGGATATCAGTGTGTAATAAATTTTAAAGAACCAGTGGACTTTCGCAGAAAATCATACCCAATTGCTTATTCCATAAAAAACGAAGTCCGGGACGAGATTAATCGTATGATTCAAGATGACATAATAGAATATAGTCAATCACCATATACCAGTCCCATAGTGGCAGTCCCGAAAAAGAACGGAAAGGTGAGAATTTGCCTGGACGCTAGGGAAATAAATAAAATGATCATCAATGATAGGACTTCACCAGGCGAAATAGAAGAAATTTTAAAGAAATTCCACGGCATTAAATACATCAGTACTTGGGATACGGTATGCGGTTACTGGCAGGTCGAACTACATCCAGATAGTAGAAAATACATGGCGTTCCTTTTTGATGGAAGGAACTATCAATTTAAAAGGCTACCTTTCGGACTAATTAATTCTGTTGCAATATTTGTAAAATGTATGGACCAAGTATTGGGACAAGAAACACTGCAGTTCACTACGGTCTATGTAGATGACCTACTTATAACTTCTTCACATTGGGATGAACATTGTGAGCGGGTGGAACAGGTACTGAGAAAATTATCCGAAAACAACATAACACTCAAGCTGAATAAATCTAAATTTATCGCCAATCAAGTAAAGTTCTTAGGTTTTAATTTGTCTGAGGAGGGTATCACACCTTCAACAGAAAAAGTAGAAGCAATTCAACTGTTCCCTACTCCAAAAAATAGAAAACAGCTATAATCCTTTCTTGGAATTTGTAACTATTACCGAAAATTCCAAGATAACTATTCGGAAGTAACTGCCAAGTTTCAGAAACAATTATCATCCAAAGACAAATGGGCCTGGGGACCAGAACAAGATAAAATTCTGCAATTAATCAAGAAGAAATTTTTAGAAACAGTTATGTTGTACCACCCTGATTTTAACAAACGCTTTTATTTAAATTGTGACGCGAGCAATGTTAGCTTAGGAGCTACCCTATATCAAGAAGATAAAGAAGGACATCATATGGTAATCAGCTTCGCCAGCAGAGTGCTTAACAACTGCGAACGCAATTATAACGTTACTGAGAAGGAGCTGCTAAGTGTAGTGTACGCATGCAATAAATTTAGAACTTACATACTCGGATACCCAGTGACAGTAAGAAGTGACCATAAATCAATTTCATTTCTATAAAGATGTAAACGTAGTCATGGCCGGATAACTAGATGGGTCCTTGCATTGCAAGAGTATTGCATTGATTGGGAATATATACCTGGAAGAAAGAACATAGCAGCCGATATCTTGTCCCGAATAAACATACAAGACCAATCGTTCAAAGGAGAAAAGGAAGAGATTGCAAAAGTGTACCATGTCATTAAGAGTCGGAAGGATTTGGAAATTATTACAAATGAAATTAATCAACACCAAAAATCGGATCCCAAATTAATAAACATACGCCAGAAGATACAAAGTGCTGATGAAGTTATTACTAAATATTACTGTATACATGATGATCGATTATTTATTAAGGTCACCCCTAAACAAATAAACTGGAAACTAGTAATTCCCACCGCTGTGGAAGACAAATTGATATTGGATTACCATGAACGATATGGACACATGGGAGCCATGAAAATCGTCAAAGCCCTGGAAGAACAAGTGTACATAAAAAATATAACCAGAAAAGTACAAAAATCTATACAAGCATGCCACATCTGCCAGATGGTTAAACATAATAATGAGAAGAAGGAGGGAGTCATGATCCCTATCACATCCAAATATAAGCTGGAGAAAGTATTTCTGGATATATGTGGACCATTCCCACGCAGTGGAGGAAACCATAGATATAAATTCATAATTATTATTTTTGATCACTTTTCCAAATACACTAAACTCTACGCTATTAGCAGAGCCACGACCAAGAAAATTCTGGAAAAAGTCATTGTACGTTACATAACAGAGATTGGTAAACCGTCATCTATTATCACCGATCATGGTACGCAATTCAAGGGCTATAAATGGAGAAATAATCTTTTAAAACACAACATTAGAACATATAAGACTTCAGTATACCACCCCAGCAGTAATCCGGCAGAACGTGTATTGAGGGAAGTTGGCAGAATACTCCGAACTTACTGTCATGACCAACAGAGAAGGTGGTACGAATACTTGTCACTGACCGAAGAGTTCTTAAATATATCTTACCATCAATCCATTGAAAATACCCCTTATACTGTTATGTTTGAAAGGCTTCCACCTAGAGAAATCCAGGATATTATAAACTTTCCAAATAACCCAGAATATCAATTTGAAACTGTTAAATTTTATAACCGAGTAATGGAAAAGGCGGAAATGAAGAAAAGGAAATATGAAAAGAATAATCCAAAACCAATTAAGCACCAAGTGGGCGAGAAAATATTAGTAAGAAACAGGGAGCTACCAAGCACTCTAGAGGGAATAACTAAAAAATTATTATTATTATATACTGGGCCATATGTGATAACAAAAAATAATAATAACAATACATACGAAATAATGAACCCTATCACAAAAAGGATTAAGGGAACATACAATCAGGAGTCCATAAAGAAATATTATGAATACATTCTAAAATACAATAAGAACAACTTATTACCAGTCTTGAAGAGAAAATAATTGGAATTTAAAAAGAATTTGAATTTGAATACAACCACTAAATTCTAAAATACAATAAGAACCACTTATTATCGATTTTGAAGAAAAAACACTTGTAAATAAAAGAGAATTTGTTGAACAATAAAATAAATAGAAAAAAATGTCATTCAAAATAAAGTAAGTCTGAATTAAAATATAGTTATGAAGAAGGTATTAAGAAGAGTTAATAACACACCCCAAGATTACAGAAGAAAACTAGAATTATTACTAAACGTCTACAAGGAAATAGTGTGAATAATGAATAATGAAACCCCAAGATTACAGAAGAAAACTAGAATTATTACTAAACGTCTACAAGGAAATAGTGTGAATAATGAATAATGAAACCCCAAGATAAAAGTTTTTACCTCAAATCTACCTATACAAAATAATAAAAGAAAAATCATATGACCTAAAATACATACGGCATTGCCAAGTGAAAGAAACAACTTCAGTAAATGATTGATTGTAACCAATGTAATATTAAAGAAAACGAGAAAGAAAGAATATTTATGAACATAATTCATTGAAATATAAACAGCCAAAATAATGAAATACGATAAGAAAAATAATAGTTGAGCTAAGGACTGTATCTAGTCAGAAACACAGTTATAATGATAATCACAATAACTATTTAGAAAATATTGAGATCAGAAAAACATGAAGAAGATACTTAGCATTATAATCACAACAAGAAAGAAAAACAAAAATAATTACAAATGATAACTGGCAGATTTAATATCAAAGAATGTTTAAGGAAACTAAAATGGAATCACAAAGTATGAAGGATAGTAATAAAGAAATATAAAAGCAACAAAGAAAAAAAAATTTTTCCCAAATATTTATTATTAAGTAATTAAGGAGATTATTAGGAGATTATTATATTTTATAGCTGACTGTAGATGAATTCCAGCAGTACTATATTATGGTGTGGTGTGGGCAGCAGAGTATGAAGCCAAACAGTGCCGCTCTGAACTGTACCAACGCACATATTAGGGATTGTTAGGGAAATTAAATATTTAAGGAATATTAGAATAGTTGCAAGAATGACCTCAGTTTCCAAAAGAGTAGGACGAAGAAAACAGAAAGAAATTAGATGACAGAAGAATAATTGAGAAATACAGTGATTACAGTAATTATAAGTAGAAGAGATGTGAACCTAAAGTATCATTGAATATTGTAGCCAACTATCAACAAATACTGTTTACAGAAATTAAAAATGATCAAGAATGTTAATTAAAATGATGAAATTTTATTAAATAAAGAATTATTAATACTAGTCTAATGAAGTTACATTGAGAATCCCATCGTCAACCATTCATATTGATATGAAGAAAAAGCATGTGAAAAAGACAAGTTTATTTGACCTAAACTTCATTCAGGTAAACTAAACTTTTTTAGGAGGGGGAGCATATGTAACGCAACAGAAATGCGGGCATCCATGTTACATAAAAATTATGTTAACAAATTAATAAACAAGTCAATATCTAACCTCATGATAAAACAAAAGTCTAATAATTACATTTATAATTATAGATAAAGATAAATAAGGATGCAAGGTAGAAATAACGAGAATAAACAAACCTGTAAGTTAGATAATAGTTAATGATCTATGTTCAGTGAAAAGTAAATCAATGTGATACTGATGAGAAGTGTAAGAAGTAGAATAGTACAGAAATTGTCAAAGTAAATGACCATGAAAGTAAACAAAAAATGAAACAATAATTTACCTTATAGCAATAGCAAGTAAGGATTTTGAGTTAAATGATATTATTTTGTGACAACGAATGTTATGATAAAGTTTATGTTATGTTATACAAATTACTTGTTGAGTTAATGAACGGTAATGAAACAAGATGTATTATTCAATTACTGTTGTAGAATGATGTGTGAAGCAGCTAGTTAGCGTTAATAGATTTGTTTTTTCTTATATGTGATCCATAGGTCAAGATAAAATTGTCATTAGATATGGAAAAAATAATTGTTTATGTAAATGTTAATAGTTAAGATTTGATTATATGTATGAATTTATGTAAAAGGGCTATAGATGTTTACCAGTTATAAACACAGGTAGGTCCGTATACAATAAAAGGCCTAACAGCCAAAAACACTATCTAACCACTCATAACATAAAGGTTAGGTACATAAATTAATAATAATTAATGAATACGGTTTGAAGAGCTAGGAAAAAACGTTAAATTAGTAATGATATATAATAAACCATATCAATTTATACAAATTATGATAATGCCACAATGCCATGATATCGATTGATAACGTTTAATATCGAAAAGGTAGTAAATATAAAAGAAACAAGCTCATATCAAAAAACCAGCAGAATATGTGTAGAAAATAATAAACCAACTATCGGTAAAGTTATATTCCGATATGATAGCAAATTAATAAGGAATAGACAAAAAATATATGAAATAAACACTATATACAAAACATGTAGAAGGAAGAAAAATTCTGGGTTGCTATGGACTACAGGAAATGAAGAAGTTGTTGATTTTCAATGATTGCTTTTGATGATCTGAATGTGATGAGATTAAAAATCTAGTAAATATCTCATATAATCGGAATATTCTAAAATATTTGACACAATTATAATAAACAAAATACTAAAGATAATATTCTTGAATCTTGCCAGTACAGTTTAACCAAACAAGACTATAGTATGAAATCACAATAGAAAATAAATAACTGGGTTCTACAAAGAAGGACTTGAATTGTCCCATATCCGAAAGGAATTGATGATATATTAAACAAAATAGAAAGAGTTAACTGTATCACAACTAATAATATACACTACACGAGAACTTATAACCTTTCAAATACACGGAACATCACTAATTGCTTCAACCGAGAGAAGAACGTGTTTGGATCCAGGAATTGCAGAAGGAGCATCAATCGGGCTGCAAATCAATCCAGAGAGCTGTATTTCCGAGGTGGACAGGACAATAATTCCATTTTGTTAAACCGAAGAAAGAATACCGTACGGCGTAATCATCCAGGACAGCAAAATTATCAAACAACCGCCTACCAGATTTGCTTCGTTATAGTCTGGTAAATTATTATTGTATAAACCATATTAACTACACAACACTTCAAATCTGTAAATCTTGCATTCTTATCTATGTATTTTTAATCTTCCCCACAGTTACAAGAACCTTCACACCCTGAATTAAGTTAATTACAAATTAAAACACATTATATAACCGAATCTAAATAAAGTATTGGACTGATTAATAATCGATTCACGCAATCTATAGCCCATGTGTATGTCAGTTAGAACATATCTTATTCAATGTTAAAGAAGTAAACAAATAAAGAACCTTTGTATAGTTGCAAAATCTTGTCATTTGGAGTATGATTTAATGAGTTGGGAATAAAAAGTAACTGACTAAGTATAGAATAATTGGTTAACATAAACAGTGAAATAACCTCTAAGTTTCGTTGCTCCGGTACTACAGCGCTTATAGCGGAATTCTCCGACACCAAAGAGAGAGCGTAAAAATACAAAATTATACATAATTCTCTTCAAGGTATAATAGGGTTGAACGAAATTACAGAATAACACATTAATTATTTAAGTTTCAAGTACACTAACTCTGATATTTTTTAGAGAGATAAGTTAATATGAATTAATTAAATCAATATATCCCACAACTCCAAATATCTCAGATATTTAAATAATTAAGTAAATTAAAACGACCTAAGAGAGTAAAGACAGGGGAACATACCCGTTCATAGCAACGAATAGGCTTACATTGTGTGGAAATAACGAGACGCTCATACTCGTTTTATAACAAATTGGCGCTCAACCAGTGTAGGGCTTAAGTTAAGTAACTATAACTATATTAATATTACTTAACCAGAGCAGGCAACTGTGGGAGAATAAACATGCATACCAGAGGTAGATCAAGGATTAGGGCAAGAGAAACGGAGAAGGAAATAGATGAACAAGAACAGGAAATAGAACTAATAACAGATAGTGAAATGGAACAACAGACAGACGAAATAACGGAAACTGAAATAATTACGGACAAGGAAAAGGGAGTAATGGAAGAAGATGCCCAAGGGGACCAAATAGATAAAGCTGGAGCCAGAGAAGCACCAAATTGGCAGGAATTGATGAAATTTATGGCAGAACAGAACAGACTAACTAACGAAAGTCTGAGGAAAATAAATGAGGAAATCAAGGAGAATAAGGAAAGCAATAGACAAATGAAAGAAGAAAGTAAGGAAAACTCAAGGAAAACAAATGAGGAAAATAAGGAAAACTCAAAGTGACTGGAGGAAAAATTAGATAAAACAAATGAGGAAATTAAGGAAACCTCAAAACAAATGAACGAAAGATTAAACCAAATTCACGAAAGGTTAGATAGGAATGATGAGGGTGTAAAACAAATGAAGGAAGACATCCTGCAAATACATGAAGAGAATTTAAGGCAGATTAATGAAAAAATTGAGAATCTTCATGTGACAATTAACCAGAAGGTGCACCAAAATAATGAGGAAAGAAAATTAGAAATAGACAAAACAAATGAAGTGTTAGAAAAAACTAACGAAACAATAGTACAGGTTCGTGAAGAACTACAAAATAAAATTAATGACATAAAAATTGAGAGTAAAACAATGGTCGAAGAAATCCAACAGGAAACTGTTGGAAAATATGAGCAAATTAAAAATGAAGTACATCAGGTACGGGAGGAGAATAAGGAAGGGATTACGCAAATACAGACAGACATGGGTGAACGACTCGAAAGAGCAATTTAAACAGTATGGAAGGTCACATTAATACCAGTAAAAATAAAATAGAGGAAATTAGTAGACGTGAATTACAGTTGCAAGAAGAAGTAGATGCCTGGCGGGATAGGACATGCCAACATAGTCATACAAATAACCACGAGAACCGGGAGTCGATTAATTTTCATAATTACAAGCGCAATCCGATGGAATTTTTAAAGAGGTTGGAAGAGATGATTACAAAAAATAGAGAAAATCGCTGGAGTATTATACGCAGTATGATTGATGAGACATTTAAAGATACCTATGATAATTGGTGGACAGCGGTGCGCCCAGATATACTGGACATGACCGAATTCAAAAAACAATTTAAAGAGAAATATTGGTCTGAATCGACCCAGAACATGATTAGAAATAATTTGAGTAACGGTCGATACGAAACAAACATAGGCCAGTCTCCTACTTCATACTTTCTAGGAAAAGTATGTATGGCACGGAACTTAGAGCCCAGAATTCCCGAAGAATGTTTGGTGATACAACTATCCTACCATTACGAGGAAGGGATAAAAAATGCACGTATGTGTAGCCAAATCAAAACGATTTCAGCTATGGCCAAATTCCTTGAGAATTATGAGCACGAGAACCAATACCAAAGAAATAGGATGTTAAACTATAAATATCAGAAGTATAATAATAACGCGCCACCAACCAATTCTCATAATAATGATCACAATCGACCTGCGCAGAACGTTAATGCAAATAGAACCCAAAATGAGCACGCGAATAATAATTCCAGGAACTATAATTATCGTGGCAATAATACTTATAATTACCGCGATAGTCAAAATAATAGAGGAGATGGGGACAGACGACCCAATAATTATAGGCATAACGTTAATTATATCTACTCCAGGCCTCAAGGTAATCAGCGACGGTATTACCCAAGGAGCCACCGATATGACAATCATTATGACCAGTCCCGGCGTGAAGACAACTATCCACCTGAAAGAAATTATAGGATAGCGGAACCTAATACAGAGGACCGCACCGAAACTGTACTAAATCAACATGATAATCCGAATGAAAATAGAGAAGAGGGGGTAAGCCCTCATTTAAACTAATAGAGGCAGTGAAAAATAATGAATACCCTTCACTGAACCGTAATCTTGGGGAACAACGACTTGTAAACAAAATTAAGAATAATAATACCATAACTATAATTAATAACCACTATTTAAAGAATATCAGAGAAGATTTATTGGAAGAGGATAAGAAACATGTAAACAGTAATAGTAATAACGAAATCATATATGTAACAGCAAAATTAAATGGGATACAATCTACCATAATGATAGATACTGGATCTAACATATCTTTGATAGACAGTACTGAACTTGAAAAAATACAGCGAGAAGGCCAGTTGCCCATACCGACCTTACCTGTCAATAATGTGATAATTATCGGAGCCACTGGGTGACAAAATAAAACAGTTAAAAAACAAGTATCGCTCGATCTTACCAATAATAATATGACCCTACCAATAGGATTATTGGTCGCAACGGGATTACCGTTCAATGTATTGATTGGATGCGATGTATTGCGCCAGCATTCCGCAGTAATTGACTTACATAAAGGTATAATATCTTTAACATCCGAAGAAGGATTATGGACAGCCGAATTAGTTGACACTAGTAGAACCGTTCCAGATAACACCAGATGTCTAGCCATAAAAAGCTACTTTTGTAAGAAAAACAAATTACCAGAAGTCATTCAATATGAGGACGATGATCCCGAGCTGTGGCAGAGTAAGTTAGAAGAGGTCCGAGAATTCCAAAGGGAAAAAACTTGTCGACAAGTAAGTAAGGTACAGGCCGAAAATTTAATTCAAATATATAATAAATACAAACATGTATTCTCCAATGCTCCAGGTAAAGTAAACGGATATCAGTGTGTAATAAATTTTAAAGAACCAGTGGACTTTCGCAGAAAATCATACCCAATTGCTTATTCCATAAAAAACGAAGTCCGGGACGAGATTAATCGTATGATTCAAGATGACATAATAGAATATAGTCAATCACCATATACCAGTCCCATAGTGGCAGTCCCGAAAAAGAACGGAAAGGTGAGAATTTGCCTGGACGCTAGGGAAATAAATAAAATGATCATCAATGATAGGACTTCACCAGGCGAAATAGAAGAAATTTTAAAGAAATTCCACGGCATTAAATACATCAGTACTTGGGATACGGTATGCGGTTACTGGCAGGTCGAACTACATCCAGATAGTAGAAAATACATGGCGTTCCTTTTTGATGGAAGGAACTATCAATTTAAAAGGCTACCTTTCGGACTAATTAATTCTGTTGCAATATTTGTAAAATGTATGGACCAAGTATTGGGACAAGAAACACTGCAGTTCACTACGGTCTATGTAGATGACCTACTTATAACTTCTTCACATTGGGATGAACATTGTGAGCGGGTGGAACAGGTACTGAGAAAGTTATCCGAAAACAACATAACACTCAAGCTGAATAAATCTAAATTTATCGCCAATCAAGTAAAGTTCTTAGGTTTTAATTTGTCTGAGGAGGGTATCACACCTTCAACAGAAAAAGTAGCAGCAATTCAACTGTTCCCTACTCCAAAAAATAGAAAACAGCTATAATCCTTTCTTGGAATTTGTAACTATTACCGAAAATTCCAAGATAACTATTCGGAAGTAACTGCCAAGTTTCAGAAACAATTATCATCCAAAGACAAATGGGCCTGGGGACCAGAACAAGATAAAATTCTGCAATTAATCAAGAAGAAATTTTTAGAAACAGTTATGTTGTACCACCCTGATTTTAACAAACGCTTTTATTTAAATTGTGACGCGAGCAATGTTAGCTTAGGAGCTACCCTATATCAAGAAGATAAAGAAGGACATCATATGGTAATCAGCTTCGCCAGCAGAGTGCTTAACAACTGCGAACGCAATTATAACGTTACTGAGAAGGAGCTGCTAAGTGTAGTGTACGCATGCAATAAATTTAGAACTTACATACTCGGATACCCAGTGACAGTAAGAAGTGACCATAAATCAATTTCATTTCTATAAAGATGTAAACGTAGTCATGGCCGGATAACTAGATGGGTCCTTGCATTGCAAGAGTATTGCATTGATTGGGAATATATACCTGGAAGAAAGAACATAGCAGCCGATATCTTGTCCCGAATAAACATACAAGACCAATCGTTCAAAGGAGAAAAGGAAGAGATTGCAAAAGTGTACCATGTCATTAAGAGTCGGAAGGATTTGGAAATTATTACAAATGAAATTAATCAACACCAAAAATCGGATCCCAAATTAATAAACATACGCCAGAAGATACAAAGTGCTGATGAAGTTATTACTAAATATTACTGTATACATGATGATCGATTATTTATTAAGGTCACCCCTAAACAAATAAACTGGAAACTAGTAATTCCCACCGCTGTGGAAGACAAATTGATATTGGATTACCATGAACGATATGGACACATGGGAGCCATGAAAATCGTCAAAGCCCTGGAAGAACAAGTGTACATAAAAAATATAACCAGAAAAGTACAAAAATCTATACAAGCATGCCACATCTGCCAGATGGTTAAACATAATAATGAGAAGAAGGAGGGAGTCATGATCCCTATCACATCCAAATATAAGCTGGAGAAAGTATTTCTGGATATATGTGGACCATTCCCACGCAGTGGAGGAAACCATAGATATAAATTCATAATTATTATTTTTGATCACTTTTCCAAATACACTAAACTCTACGCTATTAGCAGAGCCACGACCAAGAAAATTCTGGAAAAAGTCATTGTACGTTACATAACAGAGATTGGTAAACCGTCATCTATTATCACCGATCATGGTACGCAATTCAAGGGCTATAAATGGAGAAATAATCTTTTAAAACACAACATTAGAACATATAAGACTTCAGTATACCACCCCAGCAGTAATCCGGCAGAACGTGTATTAAGGGAAGTTGGCAGAATACTCCGAACTTACTGTCATGACCAACAGAGAAGGTGGTACGAATACTTGTCACTGACCGAAGAGTTCTTAAATATATCTTACCATCAATCCATTGAAAATACCCCTTATACTGTTATGTTTGAAAGGCTTCCACCTAGAGAAATCCAGGATATTATAAGCTTTCCAAATAACCCAGAATATCAATTTGAAACTGTTAAATTTTATAACCGAGTAATGGAAAAGGCGGAAATGAAGAAAAGGAAATATGAAAAGAATAATCCAAAACCAATTAAGCACCAAGTGGGCGAGAAAATATTAGTAAGAAACAGGGAGCTACCAAGCACTCTAGAGGGAATAACTAAAAAATTATTATTATTATATACTGGGCCATATGTGATAACAAAAAATAATAATAACAATACATACGAAATAATGAACCCTATCACAAAAAGGATTAAGGGAACATACAATCAGGAGTCCATAAAGAAATATTATGAATACATTCTAAAATACAATAAGAACAACTTATTACCAGTCTTGAAGAGAAAATAATTGGAATTTAAAAAGAATTTGAATTTGAATACAACCACTAAATTCTAAAATACAATAAGAACCACTTATTATCGATTTTGAAGAAAAAACACTTGTAAATAAAAGAGAATTTGTTGAACAATAAAATAAATAGAAAAAAATGTCATTCAAAATAAAGTAAGTCTGAATTAAAATGTAGTTATGAAGAAGGTATTAAGAAGAGTTAATAACACACCCCAAGATTACAGAAGAAAACTAGAATTATTACTAAACGTCTACAAGGAAATAGTGTGAATAATGAATAATGAAACCCCAAGATTACAGAAGAAAACTAGAATTATTACTAAACGTCTACAAGGAAATAGTGTGAATAATGAATAATGAAACCCCAAGATAAAAGTTTTTACCTCAAATCTACCTATACAAAATAATAAAAGAAAAATCATATGACCTAAAATACATACGGCATTGCCAAGTGAAAGAAACAACTTCAGTAAATGATTGATTGTAACCAATGTAATATTAAAGAAAACGAGAAAGAAAGAATATTTATGAACATAATTCATTGAAATATAAACAGCCAAAATAATGAAATACGATAAGAAAAATAATAGTTGAGCTAAGGACTGTATCTAGTCAGAAACACAGTTATAATGATAATCACAATAACTATTTAGAAAATATTGAGATCAGAAAAACATGAAGAAGATACTTAGCATTATAATCACAACAAGAAAGAAAAACAAAAATAATTACAAATGATAACTGGCAGATTTAATATCAAAGAATGTTTAAGGAAACTAAAATGGAATCACAAAGTATGAAGGATAGTAATAAAGAAATATAAAAGCAACAAAGAAAAAAAAATTTTTCCCAAATATTTATTATTAAGTAATTAAGGAGATTATTAGGAGATTATTATATTTTATAGCTGACTGTAGATGAATTCCAGCAGTACTATATTATGGTGTGGTGTGGGCAGCAGAGTATGAAGCCAAACAGTGCCGCTCTGAACTGTACCAACGCACATATTAGGGATTGTTAGGGAAATTAAATATTTAAGGAATATTAGAATAGTTGCAAGAATGACCTCAGTTTCCAAAAGAGTAGGACGAAGAAAACAGAAAGAAATTAGATGACAGAAGAATAATTGAGAAATACAGTGATTACAGTAATTATAAGTAGAAGAGATGTGAACCTAAAGTATCATTGAATATTGTAGCCAACTATCAACAAATACTGTTTACAGAAATTAAAAATGATCAAGAATGTTAATTAAAATGATGAAATTTTATTAAATAAAGAATTATTAATACTAGTCTAATGAAGTTACATTGAGAATCCCATCGTCAACCATTCATATTGATATGAAGAAAAAGCATGTGAAAAAGACAAGTTTATTTGACCTAAACTTCATTCAGGTAAACTAAACTTTTTTAGGAGGGGGAGCATATGTAACGCAACAGAAATGCGGGCATCCATGTTACATAAAAATTATGTTAACAAATTAATAAACAAGTCAATATCTAACCTCATGATAAAACAAAAGTCTAATAATTACATTTATAATTATAGATAAAGATAAATAAGGATGCAAGGTAGAAATAACGAGAATAAACAAACCTGTAAGTTAGATAATAGTTAATGATCTATGTTCAGTGAAAAGTAAATCAATGTGATACTGATGAGAAGTGTAAGAAGTAGAATAGTACAGAAATTGTCAAAGTAAATGACCATGAAAGTAAACAAAAAATGAAACAATAATTTACCTTATAGCAATAGCAAGTAAGGATTTTGAGTTAAATGATATTATTTTGTGACAACGAATGTTATGATAAAGTTTATGTTATGTTATACAAATTACTTGTTGAGTTAATGAACGGTAATGAAACAAGATGTATTATTCAATTACTGTTGTAGAATGATGTGTGAAGCAGCTAGTTAGCGTTAATAGATTTGTTTTTTCTTATATGTGATCCATAGGTCAAGATAAAATTGTCATTAGATATGGAAAAAATAATTGTTTATGTAAATGTTAATAGTTAAGATTTGATTATATGTATGAATTTATGTAAAAGGGCTATAGATGTTTACCAGTTATAAACACAGGTAGGTCCGTATACAATAAAAGGCCTAACAGCCAAAAACACTATCTAACCACTCATAACATAAAGGTTAGGTACATAAATTAATAATAATTAATGAATACGGTTTGAAGAGCTAGGAAAAAACGTTAAATTAGTAATGATATATAATAAACCATATCAATTTATACAAATTATGATAATGCCACAATGCCATGATATCGATTGATAACGTTTAATATCGAAAAGGTAGTAAATATAAAAGAAACAAGCTCATATCAAAAAACCAGCAGAATATGTGTAGAAAATAATAAACCAACTATCGGTAAAGTTATATTCCGATATGATAGCAAATTAATAAGGAATAGACAAAAAATATATGAAATAAACACTATATACAAAACATGTAGAAGGAAGAAAAATTCTGGGTTGCTATGGACTACAGGAAATGAAGAAGTTGTTGATTTTCAATGATTGCTTTTGATGATCTGAATGTGATGAGATTAAAAATCTAGTAAATATCTCATATAATCGGAATATTCTAAAATATTTGACACAATTATAATAAACAAAATACTAAAGATAATATTCTTGAATCTTGCCAGTACAGTTTAACCAAACAAGACTATAGTATGAAATCACAATAGAAAATAAATAACTGGGTTCTACAAAGAAGGACTTGAATTGTCCCATATCCGAAAGGAATTGATGATATATTAAACCAAATAGAAAGAGTTAACTGTATCACAACTAATAATATACACTACACGAGAACTTATAACCTTTCAAATACACGGAACATCACTAATTGCTTCAACCGAGAGAAGAACGTATTTGGATCCAGGAATTGCAGAAGGAGCATCAATCGGGCTGCAAATCAATCCAGAGAGCTGTATTTCCGAGGTGGACAGGACAATAATTCCATTTTGTTAAACCGAAGAAAGAATACCGTACGGCGTAATCATCCAGGACAGCAAAATTATCAAACAACCGCCTACCAGATTTGCTTCGTTATAGTCTGGTAAATTATTATTGTATAAACCATATTAACTACACAACACTTCAAATCTGTAAATCTTGCATTCTTATCTATGTATTTTTAATCTTCCCCACAGTTACAAGAACCTTCACACCCTGAATTAAGTTAATTACAAATTAAAACACATTATATAACCGAATCTAAATAAAGTATTGGACTGATTAATAATCGATTCACGCAATCTATAGCCCATGTGTATGTCAGTTAGAACATATCTTATTCAATGTTAAAGAAGTAAACAAATAAAGAACCTTTGTATAGTTGCAAAATCTTGTCATTTGGAGTATGATTTAATGAGTTGGGAATAAAAAGTAACTGACTAAGTATAGAATAATTGGTTAACATAAACAGTGAAATAACCTCTAAGTTTCGTTGCTCCGGTACTACAGCGCTTATAGCGGAATTCTCCGACACCAAAGAGAGAGCGTAAAAATACAAAATTATACATAATTCTCTTCAAGGTATAATAGGGTTGAACGAAATTACAGAATAACACATTAATTATTTAAGTTTCAAGTACACTAACTCTGATATTTTTTAGAGAGATAAGTTAATATGAATTAATTAAATCAATATATCCCACAACTCCAAATATCTCAGATATTTAAATAATTAAGTAAATTAAAACGACCTAAGAGAGTAAAGACAGGGGAACATACCCGTTCATAGCAACGAATAGGCTTACATTGTGTGGAAATAACGAGACGCTCATACTCGTTTTATAACAAATTGGCGCTCAACCAGTGTAGGGCTTAAGTTAAGTAACTATAACTATATTAATATTACTTAACCAGAGCAGGCAACTGTGGGAGATTAAACATGCATACCAGAGGTAGATCAAGGATTAGGGCAAGAGAAACGGAGAAGGAAATAGATGAACAAGAACAGGAAATAGAACTAATAACAGATAGTGAAATGGAACAACAGACAGACGAAATAACGGAAACTGAAATAATTACGGACAAGGAAAAGGGAGTAATGGAAGAAGATGCCCAAGGGGACCAAATAGATAAAGCTGGAGCCAGAGAAGCACCAAATTGGCAGGAATTGATGAAATTTATGGCAGAACAGAACAGACTAACTAACGAAAGTCTGAGGAAAATAAATGAGGAAATCAAGGAGAATAAGGAAAGCAATAGACAAATGAAAGAAGAAAGTAAGGAAAACTCAAGGAAAACAAATGAGGAAAATAAGGAAAACTCAAAGTGACTGGAGGAAAAATTAGATAAAACAAATGAGGAAATTAAGGAAACCTCAAAACAAATGAACGAAAGATTAAACCAAATTCACGAAAGGTTAGATAGGAATGATGAGGGTGTAAAACAAATGAAGGAAGACATCCTGCAAATACATGAAGAGAATTTAAGGCAGATTAATGAAAAAATTGAGAATCTTCATGTGACAATTAACCAGAAGGTGCACCAAAATAATGAGGAAAGAAAATTAGAAATAGACAAAACAAATGAAGTGTTAGAAAAAACTAACGAAACACTAGTACAGGTTCGTGAAGAACTACAAAATAAAATTAATGACATAAAAATTGAGAGTAAAACAATGGTCGAAGAAATCCAACAGGAAACTGTTGGAAAATATGAGCAAATTAAAAATGAAGTACATCAGGTACGGGAGGAGAATAAGGAAGGGATTACGCAAATACAGACAGACATGGGTGAACGACTCGAAAGAGCAATTTAAACAGTATGGAAGGTCACATTAATACCAGTAAAAATAAAATAGAGGAAATTAGTAGACGTGAATTACAGTTGCAAGAAGAAGTAGATGCCTGGCGGGATAGGACATGCCAACATAGTCATACAAATAACCACGAGAACCGGGAGTCGATTAATTTTCGTAATTACAAGCGCAATCCGATGGAATTTTTAAAGAGGTTGGAAGAGATGATTACAAAAAATAGAGAAAATCGCTGGAGTATTATACGCAGTATGATTGATGAGACATTTAAAGATACCTATGATAATTGGTGGACAGCGGTGCGCCCAGATATACTGGACATGACCGAATTCAAAAAACAATTTAAAGAGAAATATTGGTCTGAATCGACCCAGAACATGATTAGAAATAATTTGAGTAACGGTCGATACGAAACAAACATAGGCCAGTCTCCTACTTCATACTTTCTAGGAAAAGTATGTATGGCACGGAACTTAGAGCCCAGAATTCCCGAAGAATGTTTGGTGATACAACTATCCTACCATTACGAGGAAGGGATAAAAAATGCACGTATGTGTAGCCAAATCAAAACGATTTCAGCTATGGCCAAATTCCTTGAGAATTATGAGCACGAGAACCAATACCAAAGAAATAGGATGTTAAACTATAAATATCAGAAGTATAATAATAACGCGCCACCAACCAATTCTCATAATAATGATCACAATCGACCTGCGCAGAACGTTAATGCAAATAGAACCCAAAATGAGCACGCGAATAATAATTCCAGGAACTATAATTATCGTGGCAATAATACTTATAATTACCGCGATAGACAAAATAATAGAGGAGATGGGGACAGACGACCCAATAATTATAGGCATAACGTTAATTATATCTACTCCAGGCCTCAAGGTAATCAGCGACGGTATTACCCAAGGAGCCACCGATATGACAATCATTATGACCAGTCCCGGCGTGAAGACAACTATCCACCTGAAAGAAATTATAGGATAGCGGAACCTAATACAGAGGACCGCACCGAAACTGTACTAAATCAACATGATAATCCGAATGAAAATAGAGAAGAGGGGGTAAGCCCTCATTTAAACTAATAGAGGCAGTGAAAAATAATGAATACCCTTCACTGAACCGTAATCTTGGGGAACAACGACTTGTAAACAAAATTAAGAATAATAATACCATAACTATAATTAATAACCACTATTTAAAGAATATCAGAGAAGATTTATTGGAAGAGGATAAGAAACATGTAAACAGTAATAGTAATAACGAAATCATATATGTAACAGCAAAATTAAATGGGATACAATCTACCATAATGATAGATACTGGATCTAACATATCTTTGATAGACAGTACTGAACTTGAAAAAATACAGCGAGAAGGCCAGTTGCCCATACCGACCTTACCTGTCAATAATGTGATAATTATCGGAGCCACTGGGTGACAAAATAAAACAGTTAAAAAACAAGTATCGCTCGATCTTACCAATAATAATATGACCCTACCAATAGGATTATTGGTCGCAACGGGATTACCGTTCAATGTATTGATTGGATGCGACGTATTGCGCCAGCATTCCGCAGTAATTGACTTACATAAAGGTATAATATCTTTAACATCCGAAGAAGGATTATGGACAGCCGAATTAGTTGACACTAGTAGAACCGTTCCAGATAACACCAGATGTCTAGCCATAAAAAGCTACTTTTGTAAGAAAAACAAATTACCAGAAGTCATTCAATATGAGGACGATGGTCCCGAGCTGTGGCAGAGTAAGTTAGAAGAGGTCCGAGAATTCCAAAGGGAAAAAACTTGTCGACAAGTAAGTAAGGTACAGGCCGAAAATTTAATTCAAATATATAATAAATACAAACATGTATTCTCCAATGCTCTAGGTAAAGTAAACGGATATCAGTGTGTAATAAATTTTAAAGAACCAGTGGACTTTCGCAGAAAATCATACCCAATTGCTTATTCCATAAAAAACGAAGTCCGGGACGAGATTAATCGTATGATTCAAGATGACATAATAGAATATAGTCAATCACCATATACCAGTCCCATAGTGGCAGTCCCGAAAAAGAACGGAAAGGTGAGAATTTGCCTGGACGCTAGGGAAATAAATAAAATGATCATCAATGATAGGACTTCACCAGGCGAAATAGAAGAAATTTTAAAGAAATTCCACGGCATTAAATACATCAGTACTTGGGATACGGTATGCGGTTACTGGCAGGTCGAACTACATCCAGATAGTAGAAAATACATGGCGTTCCTTTTTGATGGAAGGAACTATCAATTTAAAAGGCTACCTTTCGGACTAATTAATTCTGTTGCAATATTTGTAAAATGTATGGACCAAGTATTGGGACAAGAAACACTGCAGTTCACTACGGTCTATGTAGATGACCTACTTATAACTTCTTCACATTGGGATGAACATTGTGAGCGGGTGGAACAGGTACTGAGAAAATTATCCGAAAACAACATAACACTCAAGCTGAATAAATCTAAATTTATCGCCAATCAAGTAAAGTTCTTAGGTTTTAATTTGTCTGAGGAGGGTATCACACCTTCAACAGAAAAAGTAGAAGCAATTCAACTGTTCCCTACTCCAAAAAATAGAAAACAGCTATAATCCTTTCTTGGAATTTGTAACTATTACCGAAAATTCCAAGATAACTATTCGGAAGTAACTGCCAAGTTTCAGAAACAATTATCATCCAAAGACAAATGGGCCTGGGGACCAGAACAAGATAAAATTCTGCAATTAATCAAGAAGAAATTTTTAGAAACAGTTATGTTGTACCACCCTGATTTTAACAAACGCTTTTATTTAAATTGTGACACGAGCAATGTTAGCTTAGGAGCTACCCTATATCAAGAAGATAAAGAAGGACATCATATGGTAATCAGCTTCGCCAGCAGAGTGCTTAACAACTGCGAACGCAATTATAACGTTACTGAGAAGGAGCTGCTAAGTGTAGTGTACGCATGCAATAAATTTAGAACTTACATACTCGGATACCCAGTGACAGTAAGAAGTGACCATAAATCAATTTCATTTCTATAAAGATGTAAACGTAGTCATGGCCGGATAACTAGATGGGTCCTTGCATTGCAAGAGTATTGCATTGATTGGGAATATATACCTGGAAGAAAGAACATAGCAGCCGATATCTTGTCCCGAATAAACATACAAGACCAATCGTTCAAAGGAGAAAAGGAAGAGATTGCAAAAGTGTACCATGTCATTAAGAGTCGGAAGGATTTGGAAATTATTACAAATGAAATTAATCAACACCAAAAATCGGATCCCAAATTAATAAACATACGCCAGAAGATACAAAGTGCTGATGAAGTTATTACTAAATATTACTGTATACATGATGATCGATTATTTATTAAGGTCACCCCTAAACAAATAAACTGGAAACTAGTAATTCCCACCGCTGTGGAAGACAAATTGATATTGGATTACCATGAACGATATGGACACATGGGAGCCATGAAAATCGTCAAAGCCCTGGAAGAACAAGTGTACATAAAAAATATAACCAGAAAAGTACAAAAATCTATACAAGCATGCCACATCTGCCAGATGGTTAAACATAATAATGAGAAGAAGGAGGGAGTCATGATCCCTATCACATCCAAATATAAGCTGGAGAAAGTATTTCTGGATATATGTGGACCATTCCCACGCAGTGGAGGAAACCATAGATATAAATTCATAATTATTATTTTTGATCACTTTTCCAAATACACTAAACTCTACGCTATTAGCAGAGCCACGACCAAGAAAATTCTGGAAAAAGTCATTGTACGTTACATAACAGAGATTGGTAAACCGTCATCTATTATCACCGATCATGGTACGCAATTCAAGGGCTATAAATGGAGAAATAATCTTTTAAAACACAACATTAGAACATATAAGACTTCAGTATACCACCCCAGCAGTAATCCGGCAGAACGTGTATTGAGGGAAGTTGGCAGAATACTCCGAACTTACTGTCATGACCAACAGAGAAGGTGGTACGAATACTTGTCACTGACCGAAGAGTTCTTAAATATATCTTACCATCAATCCATTGAAAATACCCCTTATACTGTTATGTTTGAAAGGCTTCCACCTAGAGAAATCCAGGATATTATAAACTTTCCAAATAACCCAGAATATCAATTTGAAACTGTTAAATTTTATAACCGAGTAATGGAAAAGGCGGAAATGAAGAAAAGGAAATATGAAAAGAATAATCCAAAACCAATTAAGCACCAAGTGGGCGAGAAAATATTAGTAAGAAACAGGGAGCTACCAAGCACTCTAGAGGGAATAACTAAAAAATTATTATTATTATATACTGGGCCATATGTGATAACAAAAAATAATAATAACAATACATACGAAATAATGAACCCTATCACAAAAAGGATTAAGGGAACATACAATCAGGAGTCCATAAAGAAATATTATGAATACATTCTAAAATACAATAAGAACAACTTATTACCAGTCTTGAAGAGAAAATAATTGGAATTTAAAAAGAATTTGAATTTGAATACAACCACTAAATTCTAAAATACAATAAGAACCACTTATTATCGATTTTGAAGAAAAAACACTTGTAAATAAAAGAGAATTTGTTGAACAATAAAATAAATAGAAAAAAATGTCATTCAAAATAAAGTAAGTCTGAATTAAAATGTAGTTATGAAGAAGGTATTAAGAAGAGTTAATAACACACCCCAAGATTACAGAAGAAAACTAGAATTATTACTAAACGTCTACAAGGAAATAGTGTGAATAATGAATAATGAAACCCCAAGATTACAGAAGAAAACTAGAATTATTACTAAACGTCTACAAGGAAATAGTGTGAATAATGAATAATGAAACCCCAAGATAAAAGTTTTTACCTCAAATCTACCTATACAAAATAATAAAAGAAAAATCATATGACCTAAAATACATACGGCATTGCCAAGTGAAAGAAACAACTTCAGTAAATGATTGATTGTAACCAATGTAATATTAAAGAAAACGAGAAAGAAAGAATATTTATGAACATAATTCATTGAAATATAAACAGCCAAAATAATGAAATACGATAAGAAAAATAATAGTTGAGCTAAGGACTGTATCTAGTCAGAAACACAGTTATAATGATAATCACAATAACTATTTAGAAAATATTGAGATCAGAAAAACATGAAGAAGATACTTAGCATTATAATCACAACAAGAAAGAAAAACAAAAATAATTACAAATGATAACTGGCAGATTTAATATCAAAGAATGTTTAAGGAAACTAAAATGGAATCACAAAGTATGAAGGATAGTAATAAAGAAATATAAAAGCAACAAAGAAAAAAAAATTTTTCCCAAATATTTATTATTAAGTAATTAAGGAGATTATTAGGAGATTATTATATTTTATAGCTGACTGTAGATGAATTCCAGCAGTACTATATTATGGTGTGGTGTGGGCAGCAGAGTATGAAGCCAAACAGTGCCGCTCTGAACTGTACCAACGCACATATTAGGGATTGTTAGGGAAATTAAATATTTAAGGAATATTAGAATAGTTGCAAGAATGACCTCAGTTTCCAAAAGAGTAGGACGAAGAAAACAGAAAGAAATTAGATGACAGAAGAATAATTGAGAAATACAGTGATTACAGTAATTATAAGTAGAAGAGATGTGAACCTAAAGTATCATTGAATATTGTAGCCAACTATCAACAAATACTGTTTACAGAAATTAAAAATGATCAAGAATGTTAATTAAAATGATGAAATTTTATTAAATAAAGAATTATTAATACTAGTCTAATGAAGTTACATTGAGAATCCCATCGTCAACCATTCATATTGATATGAAGAAAAAGCATGTGAAAAAGACAAGTTTATTTGACCTAAACTTCATTCAGGTAAACTAAACTTTTTTAGGAGGGGGAGCATATGTAACGCAACAGAAATGCGGGCATCCATGTTACATAAAAATTATGTTAACAAATTAATAAACAAGTCAATATCTAACCTCATGATAAAACAAAAGTCTAATAATTACATTTATAATTATAGATAAAGATAAATAAGGATGCAAGGTAGAAATAACGAGAATAAACAAACCTGTAAGTTAGATAATAGTTAATGATCTATGTTCAGTGAAAAGTAAATCAATGTGATACTGATGAGAAGTGTAAGAAGTAGAATAGTACAGAAATTGTCAAAGTAAATGACCATGAAAGTAAACAAAAAATGAAACAATAATTTACCTTATAGCAATAGCAAGTAAGGATTTTGAGTTAAATGATATTATTTTGTGACAACGAATGTTATGATAAAGTTTATGTTATGTTATACAAATTACTTGTTGAGTTAATGAACGGTAATGAAACAAGATGTATTATTCAATTACTGTTGTAGAATGATGTGTGAAGCAGCTAGTTAGCATTAATAGATTTGTTTTTTCTTATATGTGATCCATAGGTCAAGATAAAATTGTCATTAGATATGGAAAAAATAATTGTTTATGTAAATGTTAATAGTTAAGATTTGATTATATGTATGAATTTATGTAAAAGGGCTATAGATGTTTACCAGTTATAAACACAGGTAGGTCCGTATACAATAAAAGGCCTAACAGCCAAAAACACTATCTAACCACTCATAACATAAAGGTTAGGTACATAAATTAATAATAATTAATGAATACGGTTTGAAGAGCTAGGAAAAAACGTTAAATTAGTAATGATATATAATAAACCATATCAATTTATACAAATTATGATAATGCCACAATGCCATGATATCGATTGATAACGTTTAATATCGAAAAGGTAGTAAATATAAAAGAAACAAGCTCATATCAAAAAACCAGCAGAATATGTGTAGAAAATAATAAACCAACTATCGGTAAAGTTATATTCCGATATGATAGCAAATTAATAAGGAATAGACAAAAAATATATGAAATAAACACTATATACAAAACATGTAGAAGGAAGAAAAATTCTGGGTTGCTATGGACTACAGGAAATGAAGAAGTTGTTGATTTTCAATGATTGCTTTTGATGATCTGAATGTGATGAGATTAAAAATCTAGTAAATATCTCATATAATCGGAATATTCTAAAATATTTGACACAATTATAATAAACAAAATACTAAAGATAATATTCTTGAATCTTGCCAGTACAGTTTAACCAAACAAGACTATAGTATGAAATCACAATAGAAAATAAATAACTGGGTTCTACAAAGAAGGACTTGAATTGTCCCATATCCGAAAGGAATTGATGATATATTAAACCAAATAGAAAGAGTTAACTGTATCACAACTAATAATATACACTACACGAGAACTTATAACCTTTCAAATACACGGAACATCACTAATTGCTTCAACCGAGAGAAGAACGTATTTGGATCCAGGAATTGCAGAAGGAGCATCAATCGGGCTGCAAATCAATCCAGAGAGCTGTATTTCCGAGGTGGACAGGACAATAATTCCATTTTGTTAAACCGAAGAAAGAATACCGTACGGCGTAATCATCCAGGACAGCAAAATTATCAAACAACCGCCTACCAGATTCGCTTCGTTATAGTCTGGTAAATTATTATTGTATAAATCATATTAACTACACAACACTTCAAATCTGTAAATCTTGCATTCTTATCTATGTATTTTTAATCTTCCCCACAGTTACAAGAACCTTCACACCCTGAATTAAGTTAATTACAAATTAAAACACATTATATAACCGAATCTAAATAAAGTATCGGACTGATTAATAATCGATTCACGCAATCTATAGCCCATGTGTATGTCAGTTAGAACATATCTTATTCAATGTTAAAGAAGTAAACAAATAAAGAACCTTTGTATAGTTGCAAAATCTTGTCATTTGGAGTATGATTTAATGAGTTGGGAATAAAAAGTAACTGACTAAGTATAGAATAATTGGTTAACATAAACAGTGAAATAACCTCTAAGTTTCGTTGCTCCGGTACTACAGCGCTTATAGCGGAATTCTCCGACACCAAAGAGAGAGCATAAAAATACAAAATTATACATAATTCTCTTCAAGGTATAATAGGGTTGAACGAAATTACAGAATAACACATTAATTATTTAAGTTTCAAGTACACTAACACTGATATTTTTTAGAGAGATAAGTTAATATGAATTAATTAAATCAATATATCCCACAACTCCAAATATCTCAGATATTTAAATAATTAAGTAAATTAAAACGACCTAAGAGAGTAAAGACAGGGGAACATACCCGTTCATAGCAACGAATAGGCTTACATTGTGTGGAAATAACGAGACGCTCTTACTCGTTTTATAACAATATATATAGATCCCATTACATAAAAATTTTCTGTCAAACAAACGATCAAACAGATCATGTATTTTACCTCGGATCCGAGTCTCTTTAAATCTAGTAAAGACGTCTGGTATTTACTTTACTTATCTAGAAGGTTGCATTGTTACATGAACACCATTTGAAGAATGGTATTATTTAGTTAAGGGATTAAAACTTATATCTCAAGAGTAATGTTACAACGTATGATTTTAGAAATTACTGGTTATATTTTTCTAAAACTTAATGCTTAGAGATGATTATTGTCTTTTGAAAAGTCTTTGGCATGTATGAAAACTTATATTTTAAATGTACATAATTCTTGGTAGACGAGCTACCGAGTCACCTCTTAGATACGCTTTTGCTGTCCGTGTCCTGGGGCGTGAATCTTCGGTACTCTGTTAGTCAGGGTAGTCATCTGGGTAGTGTTTCCGGTGAAAGTCCTCTGGGTGTATTAACGAGGAGATGGATGTTGTGCTGCGTGAAGTCGTGCTGATCCTCGGCGGTTATGGTAAGTTTTGTTTAGGTGGTAGTCGTCCTTATCTGCAGTTGTGCACGTCACATATTTACTGGCACCGTAGTACTGGAGTTTGCATCTTCTTTTTACATTAATATGAATTACATTACTCGAACAATATTCGAGAGTTCGTTTTTTTAATTAACTTGAGACATCACCTTATATACTAATTCTTTTTACATTATCACACTTTCTAACAAATTCCTCACTACATCTTCAATATATAACTAGCTCTCCATGCTTTTAGTGGAAGCTAACACTCAATTAAAAATCAAAAAGAATAACAAAACATTTTATGAAGAGCCCTCGCTTGGAGGTGTTTACAGTCTGAAAGCCGCATCATTACTCTTGCATTGTTACAACAGGTAGATTGCAACAACGCGGAGTGAGTACTCCGCCATAATATAGTTCCAACTCTTTATTAATAATACATTCTTATAGTAAGACAAAATAAACTATCTAGACTTATCTTGTTTACAGGGATTATTATAACTACTACTTGTGACTTTAAATTATTAATTATTTACATTACGATTTACAGATATTTCTAATTTACTGCCGGTTCGGTATGCACGTTGTGTCCAGAATAGGCAGGTCAACGCATGATAAATTTACTAAAGGGTTAACTGTATTATTCTTAACTTTTACATTCAGAATTTAATTACTTATTTAGTTAGATTTTCTTAATTTAATTTTCATTACTATTATGAGTTAGTTCAGGGGTATTTGGTTTAATCGTGTGATTTAAAGTACTTACTTTCGGTTTTTTTTTATATTTTTATTATTAATTTTTTTTTTATTTAAATCGTCACAATCCTTAAATTGGTAGATTATGAAATTCTAAAAAAGAAAGTTGGTATGCACTTTTTTATGGAAGCCAATGGTTTTTCAAGTTACTGGGAATTAAAAATTGTGATTCTCACCCCACAAAACCTTGTGACAGTCTTTGTTAAATAACTCGCAAAATATTGACTCTATTAAAAAAATTATAGGAACTAAAAATAAAGTTCATTGTATTAAAAACAATTAGAGATTTTTTATTCCTGTAGATTCAAAACTTTTGGAGGTACGATTGTTTAAAAATTGTGCTTTTATTTCTTTTCCGCCAAAAAAACAATTTTTGACTTTCAATAATTCAGAAATGATGGCTTTGAAGAAAAGTGCCTATGACTTAAATTGAAGGTCATGAAATTACCTTTAAAACTGATTTTGGTTTATTATAATATGAGTACAAATAACATTGTTATGAAAAATATTGTATTTTTAATTTTTTCAGAAATGTTTGGAGATATTTCTACTGTAATTTGCTACTATGTTAGAATTTAAAAAATCCCTGTTGCATATCATTAATCTACATTACTCTCAGTATGCTCAATTTTTTTATGATTTTTAAAGCTGGGATACTGTGAGATTAATTATGATTTAAAATTTTGATACTGTGAGACTTTAAATTTTAGATCAATTTAGTAATTTCATCAAGTGGAAAGATATTACTAAACAATCCCCAAAATATTAAATTTAACAAAAGAAAGAAGACAAACAAAATAAAGCTTATTTTATGACAAACAATATGAGTGTGACTGTTAAAATATGGTGCTTCAATATTTTAACCCCCAAAAAACCAATTTTTGACTTTGAATAAATAGAAAACTATACATCTATGAAAACAGTACTCATCAATTAGATTAAATCAAGTCTGTTTAACTGTTATAGTTAAAATATTGAAGTTGTGTTAAAAAACTATGTGTGTTTTTCATACCTTTTCTGAAAAATTGTCAATTTTCCTGCTGTAAATGAAAATGGCAATTTTGTTATTAAATGAAAAATAAGAAAAATGTTAACATGTGTCATTAACTTCCATTATTTTAAACACCCTTCATTTTTTGAATATTTCTTTAAACTATCACTTTTAAAAATATTAGACTTTGAATATTAGGTTAATTTAGCGATGTCATTGAAACATTTCTATTTTCCCTAAATAACCAGAAAATATTAAATTTCACAAAGAAAGTTAGACATACAATATAAGGCTTAGTAACAAGTAAGTATTTACAATTTTTGTAGGATGAATACTTTGTGAAATACGATTGTTTAAATATGGTGGCAAACTTAAGTGAATGTTAACTACCCAGGTCAACACTGAAATGATCTAAGGAAAGGAATTGTACCTGGGCCACTTATAAAATAGTAGAATGTTATATTAATAAAGACATTTAACTACTTTCTTAACTGATTTCTGTTTTTTCAGTTTTATATTTTCTTTCATCTTCCTCTATGTGTTTGATTATCATAAGAAAATGGAATTCAAATATATGGATACATACATATCTGGCACTACAGTCCAGGATGGACCTTGGCCTCCCTAATGATCCATCTCCAGATAGTCCGATCATGTCGCTTGGTGTTCCATGAGCCGGCATCCATCCTAGTCAGGCCTTCTTCCATGTCGTCTTACCATTGTTTTCTTGGTCTGCCTCATCTTCTGTGCCCATCTATATGCCCATTCATTATCCTTTTGGAGAGTCTTTGGTTGTCCATTCTTTCTACATGCCCTATCCAGCTGATTCTTCTGGACTTTATAAATCTGACAATATCTCCCTGTTTTCGAATGGAATCTATTTCTTGATTAGATCTGATCCTCCATTCTCCACTACAACATACTGGTCTGAAGAGTCTTCTAATAATTTTCCTTCAAAAGTCCTCAGAGCCTCCTCATCAACTGCTCTTTATATCCAGGTTTCGTAACTGTATGGCACTACAGGTCTAATCATTGCTCTGTACATTTTCAGTTTAATCTCTTGGGTGAGAAGACTAGATCTTAATATTTTTACTAGACCACTCTATTCCCCACAAATATGCTCTTAGTTATTTCATTTGATACCTTGTTTTCACTATTGATATAAGCTCCAAAGTGCGTAAACTCATTTACTCCTTCAAAAGTGTAATCGTTTATGGCAAGTCTATTTGGGTTCTCCTGTGTGGATTGCTGGTCCCATATCAGGCACCTCCCCAGGTAGTGAATAGGGGAATGCCTCTCAGATATGAGTGGTACTGGGGAAATGAAATACTTGGGGTAGACAAAAAACCGACTGCTGTCTTCCAGAGAGTAGTTGGGTCTACAAAGGCTAGAGGAAGAACACCTTGTTGAAAAATCACCTGGCCCTCTTTGTTGGGGGTTAGGCATGGGGTTAGTAACCCCAGCCAGAGGAAAATTTTATAACTGTAGCTTACTAAGTACACATGCTACTACTGAAACTTCAGAAGAAACGGTAAAAGACCAGCTCTATTGAGCCCTAGAAAAATGTTTCGATGACTGCCCTCATGTGGACATAAAGATTATAATTGGAGATTGTAATGCACAAGTCGGAAAGGAACAGATCATTGTTCCCACTATAGGGAAGTACAGATTCCATAATGAAAGTAATGGTAATCGCCAGAGGTTGATTAACTTTGCAGTATCTAAGGGGACTAGTGAGGAGTACACTATTTTCTCACAAGAAAATTCACCTGGCTATTGGGAGATCTAATGATGGGGTGACTACAAATCAGATTGATCATGTGCTAATGAGCGCCCGACATATCTCAGGGCTTATGGATAAGTGCACATTTAGAGGAGTGAATGTGGACTCAGATCACTATCTCATGGTGGCATGGATAAGAGCTAGAATCTCCATTCTAAAGAATCAGAGAGTGCCAAAATCTAGGAAATATAACATTCCTAAATTGAAGGACCAAAACACAAGACAGAATTTCTCACAAAGGATGAACGAGAAGTTTAGAAGTATAGATTACCCTAATGACTTAAGTCAAAGGTGGGTAGTTGGGAAAAGTGCTATTTATGAGGTCGGTGATGAAGTTCTGGGTTTAGAAGAGAGATGTAGAGATGCAACCTGGTTCGATGATGAGTGTCAAGCAATACCTGAACAAAAGAATGAAACCTACAGTTTAATGATTCAGTGGAGGACTTTAGAGCTAGGAGAAGAACAGAGGAGTTTGCACAGAAGGAAAAAAGATTATGGGGGAATAACCGGCTTCAGGAGATTAAAAATCTAAGACAACAGCATGATATCAGGAAATTCTATAAGTTAGTCAACAACAGCTGCAAGGAGTTCAAACCAAGTACAAATGCATGTAGGGATACTGATGGCACCCTCTTAACAGATAATAAAAAGATCTTGGAGTGGTGGAGAAACTATTCTTCCTCCATAATGAATGTTGAGGAACCCCTCAGAGGTAGGCTCCAAGTGATAACTCCAATTGGGGATATGGAACCCCCTGACAAGGATGGTGTCCAAGAGGCTATTGATAAGATTAAGAATAATGAAGCTCCAGGGTATTACAGATTGCTGGGTGAGTTGTTGAAGCATGGAGGGAATGAGTTGGTGAAATTTCTGCATAATTTGATACTAGACGTGTGGCTGACAGAAACAATGCCAGCGGACTGGTATAAAAATCATAATCTGCCCTATCCATAAAAAGGGTGATGCAATGGAATGTTGCACCTATAGAAAGATAGCTTTGCTTCCATGTGTCTATTATATCTTATCATCTAATCTTTACCAAAAGTGTAGCGGGTCATTTTTGGGTGTTTTTTATTTTAACGGTTTGGGGCATATATATATATTTTTACTTATTTCGTTTTTGGGCGGACTGGCATAATAAATTTGTAAAACAGTGTTATTGTGCAACGTATAATAGTCAGTATAACAGAACAGTGAAACAAAGCAATAAGGCGCAGTTGTTGTTGAGGAATGCGGCAGAGCATTTGCACCTCCACCAAAATTCTAAGAACTTTGCAAGTGTGTCGACGCACAGGCGCGAATACCCACGCAAGCGCGCTCAAAAGGACGCTCTCAACAAAAAACAAGATGGCTAGAGCGAAAAAATTATTCATCGTCCCTTTGGCATCACTCAAACGTCCGGCCCACTTAAATGACGTCAGCCAATGCCTACAGAAGATCATATGCGGCATTGACTCAAAAAACAACATGCAGAGCATGGGCCGGAGCTTCGGCGACGACGCCCAAGGCAGTGAGTTCCAGTGTTGAAAACTGTGGAGAGGGGACAGAGAACAAACTTCTGCCCAGTACCTCTTACCAACCGACCGCATGCGGTTCATCAAAATTTCAGTAACAGCTTTTTTTCTTAGGTCGGCCGACCTCGCCGTTAACATTTGTAATGTAATCAACAGTGTAATAAGGGATTAACAACAGTCAGGAGTGAGCTTAAACGAGTTAATAGTTTCATATATCTTTTGGACACTTGAACGGGGACTTGGTACGGGCGCGATGACCGCGTAGTCGATGGGGGAGTTTTATTATATGAAGATGTGTTAAGGGGTCCTGGTTTCTTTAAAATAGGAGTGAATGAGAGCGTGTAAGCAAAGCTGGGCAGCTTTTGTGTGTATTTGTGTTTTATTTGATATTTGCATTTGTGTCTTGTGAAATAATAAGGTAAGCTGTAGTTCCTAAGTGTTATGTTGGTATTGCACCATTTTGCAGCAATGTATCTCAATGAATTTCAATGAGTTTAAAAGCAGTCAAGATTAAATAATAATAAATATAAATTCTCTTCTAAAATGAGTTGTGTCAGTACTTAGCATAACCCATAGACCATGTTTGTATCTAGGTACATGTGAACGAATCCTGGGACCCTGTAAGTTTTCGTAACGGTAAGTAACAATTTAATTTGAGATTTAATTATAATAATAAATGTGATTGATCGGTAAGTCACAGTTGGCGCCACGAAACAGGCACGAATTGAATTAATTACAATTAATTAATTGAATTCCGCATCGACATGGATACAAGCATGTTCTAGGTTAGCTTAGTAACCTAACAGTAGATTACAAAATTTAAATAATTACTGTATTTATTTAATTTAATTTAATTAATTATTCTATTTAAGCAATTTATATAATTTAATTTATATCAATAATATAAAATGTCAAATAACGAAAATGACGTAAATAAAATGAGTGTCGAAGTTTAGTGCGAGTCAGAATGAAATAGAGATAAGTGAAACAGAATCAAGAATTATGGATGAAGGAATTCATTCAACCCCAATTCAAAATAAAAACTCAGATAACAATAATATGATGAAGTATTTATGTAGCATGGTATGTAGTATGAAAGAGAGTTCAGACAAACAGCAGGCGATGTTAGAGTTAAAATTCAGTGAACAGAAGAATGATTCTGACGCTAAATTCAATGTATTAAAAAATCAGAATAATGAGTTGAAATATGAAATACAAGAAATGAATAAACATTTAGAAAGCACTAACGAAACAATAAAAACTAGTTTAAATAAGTTAGAACAGAAGTTTGAGAAATTAGGTGACAATGTTTTAAATATGACAAAATGTAAAAATGACGAAATAGTAGACAATTCTGAGAGTATAGTGGGGGTGAAGAATCGTGTAGAAGCAAATGATGAAAATATAATAACAAATAATAACAATAATGTCAAAAATAATGAATTTAATATTGAGAATAATAATGTGTTTGAGAAATTGGTATCAGAAACTGATACAGAAAAAATAAATAATGAGAATATTAATGAAAGTGTAGAATGCAGTGATTATGAGATGTTAATGTGTGTCAGTGAGTTAGAAAGAGAGAGAAAAAATAATGTTGTAGTAGAGTGGGGACAGAGGGGAAATTTTCCTTTTATTATTTATGATGATTTAATGTGGTCACAAGAGTTTTTGAAGGGCAAGAGTCCCGTGTTAGTAGAAGATTTGAGTTTATTTTATTTATATAAGTTTATACCCTCTGTCCGGAATGATTTTATAGGTATGAGATGGTGTTATGAAAAGAGAGATTTAAATAGAGAATTGTGTGTTGAGAGAGAGATAGAGTTATATGAATTAAAGAGAGATTATGATGAGTTGAAAGAAATATTAGAAGTGTATTTAAACAAGAATGATGTAATTGATAATACAAAAGTAACTAACCCGATATTGGAAATATTTACTGACGGAGATTTAACAGAAATACTTAACGTAGACTTGGTGAATGATTATTATGGTATAACGGATAAATTGAAATTGTCTGGTTATGACACACAAGACAACAATATGTATGTCAATATAATTGAACAGTGCTATACAAAACCAAGATTAATCTTTGACGATGGAGGGTAGACTATAAAACAATAAAAGACAATTAAACATTATGTTTTATGGTTTTTTTGACATGGCAGATTTGGACAGAAGTGTGGAAAAAATGGAATAATAATTAACAAGAGTTGTAAATAAAATCTAGTGAATTTATATGTGTGTATGTAAGATGAATGTTGTGATAATAATATTGAAATACTTGCAATTTAAATAAATAAACCAAATTAATTTTGAAAACAAGTAATCAGAGAATTATAATTGTTTGGATGGTAATGAATTCTATATTGTTAATAATTAATTTAATTAAAACAATTTGATATATTTTAAATATTTTAATTGATTATGTAAATGTTGTATTATTAATTTTTTTTGTAAATTCAGTTTGTTTGACGAGATGGAAATTTGGTAATGAATGATAAATTATTTAATTTAAATTAATAAATTTTGTGAAATGTTTCAGAGATGGTGGTGATTATGTTTTGTGGGCATATCATGTTAAAGGGATTGTAAGTAGAAAATTTTATAATCAGGTAATAAAAATATTTACAGGTGTAATTGAGATTTTAATTCAGTAATAAGATGTTATTTGGAAATCAGTTGGTTCAAGAAATAAAGATAATTAAAAAATTTTAATACTAAATGGAAAATGATAAATAATGATTATCAATAATAAATTTTGAAAATTTCAAGAAAATTAAACGGTAAAAGGTTATGAATGGGTTAAATGAGTGTTGATGCAAATATTATATGATAATGTATATAAAAATTTTAATTAGTTGTCAATTGTAATTAGTTATTAAGTGGCTACTGTGGGGGTGGCCTGTGCTCTCACAAGTAGCGAAATGGGTTGGGGGTAGCAGTGAGTGTTACCTCCATCGGAGGCCAAACTGGCGATAAATGGGCGGCACACCTTATCCGTGTAAAGAAAAAAAAAAATTTTTACACACAATACTAAATAACGTGTCGCACATAAAAATATTGATATGAAACAGGCAGTGAAATTAAAGTTCAGATTTCCTCGACTTTTCGGGCGGTTACTGCCTTACCAGCACTAACCGTGGTTTTGGCTAGCGGCCAGCTATGGTCATACCAAGTCCCTTGACCATAGCTGACTTGAAATTGGTATATATTTGAAATTCAATGGGGGGACAATTAGAGGAAATCTCCGGAAACTATGGAACAGCGGCTGCCACTCTGTTTGAGGAGGAACAGCAGAGCCAGGTGGCAGATCCGTTTTAAGGGTGTATGATTTTTGAACAAGAACATGATGATGTTCACTAACTTTAAAACTTAATAGCGGAAGCAGAGACACGGAGAGGTAAAAAACCTGCTCCAAAATATACAGTCTCTGTGGAAGCGAATGGGCGCCACAGTCCAACATAATCTGAAATAGTGTGTGTGGCTGGGAGGTGACGCAAAGGAGTCACGAATTTAAATTTTATGACATAAAAGTTTTTGCTTATTCAAAGTTTAATCCAATCAAAAATGCTTGTGCTCTGTCCACATAATTATATGCTCAGACTCGTAATATAAGGTGTGCATACTATAATTTTAAAGGTATCATTTTATTGTTGTATGTTAGATATAGGTATTGTAAAAATAATAGTTAATTTCATGATGTGTGTATGTTTTTTTTTTCCTAAGCCAATAATTAAATCGTCTGGCAGGTTAACATAAGCATCAGAATCAGAAAAAAGGGGAAACAATGAGGTGAGAAGTGAGAATAAATAAAAATAAATATGTATATTCCATGTAATTTGTTCAATTTTGAGATGTGTTTATTATGTTAGGATATCAGCTGATCAGCAATACCATGTCACTGGTATATTGGTTTGTAAATGTTACAAGTAATTAATGTTTAATGTACTACAGATATTTTGAAGTAAAGATAAAAAGAATATGAGAAATAAAATAACAATAATTTATGCAAATTAATAAAAGATAATTCATGGGTGATAAATGTTTTATGGGACACGTAGACCTGTTCAAATTGAACTAAAAGTTGAATTTGAAATAGTAGAGATGAATATGATGTAATGTTGTTTTTGAGTTGATGTGATGTAACAGAGTTGGTGAAGTATTAATGTTGACACAGTGGTAATGGAGACTTTATGTAGATTTTGAGTGATATATTGTTGTTTTTATAGTTAATGAGGTTATTTTGTGTGATTGTAGTAATGTAATGAGATTGAGATTTTTGGGGATGGCAATTTTGTATTAGAGGGTAGTGTATTTGGGGGAGTCCGCAACAAGGGTTGGGACGGGATAGGGATAGATTTTAGTGGGGAAGGGGCCGCCTTAGGTAGAATCCGGGCCGCCAGATAAGGGAATTGAGTTTTTTGGGGGCGGGGAAACACGTATCCTATATACAAAGGGTTAGAGAGTATTTTATATGTAGAGAAGGCGGCGTTTTGTGTTAAATGATAAGTTGGGGTTTAGAGTGTCCTGATTAGTAGAGATTTTGGTAGAGATGGGTGTCATGGGAGTTGAAGTTGATGAATATTAGAGTCAGAGGGAGAAAGTTTATATATGTATAGAGATCTAATACAGTAAACGAGAATAAATGAGTTACAACACCCACAGTAATGTAGAATTAAACTGTTAACTAAAGAGATGAATTTATAATCAAGATTATACAATTGTTTATTTTTTTTCAACCAGTGACAGAATTTTGATGAAATGTGAAAATAATGTAAAATTAAGAATTGTTTGTTTTAAATAATTTAAATATCAAGTTGATGATTATTTATATTAAATATTTGTTCGTTTTAAATATTTTGTTAGTATGTTTGTATTTCAAAGTTAGGATATTACAGATGTTAAATGTGTTTTCAGAACTTATACGTAACATATGTAGGTCAAGGGTTTTGGACTTGACCTAGTTACGATCAGCTGATGAGGTCATACACCTACTAAGCTTGTATAGTAGGAATCCAATTTTAATTTGTTTGTTTGATTAATTCAAACCAATATTTGAATAATTTTAATAAATGTTGTTTAATAAACAAATTTAATAAAGTTTTTTAATGAATAAATTTTTTTTTGAATTTTAAAATTTTTGAAAATTTTAAATTTTTTTTGAAAAAAAAAAAAAAAACTTGATTTTTCGCCTGCCAGCGAATGAATATTTTAGATGATGATTCTTTTATTATGTGTGTATTAACCATGTTTCTTTTATTGTATTGCATTATATTGGTAGACTATAAGTGATTCTCCATGTTAGAATAGAAATGTTTATATTAGTAGAAATGTCTAGGTTAAGTCATGTGAAACA
Source organism: Magicicada septendecula (assembly GCA_034769895.1). Lineage (NCBI taxonomy): Eukaryota > Metazoa > Arthropoda > Insecta > Hemiptera > Cicadidae > Magicicada > Magicicada septendecula. Next base: position 370,334,469 of record CM068368.1, on the reverse strand, counting down.
AAAATTTAGAAAAACCAGGAAGAGAATTTTTTGATAAAAGATTATTTTTTTGAATTTTGAATTTTTTAAATTTTTAGTAAATTTTAAAAGAAATTTTTATTTTTTTTTTATGTGTTATGGTAACATGTAATGTTTGTGTGTGTGAGCCCAGTATTTGCTAAAGGCAGCCCAGCTTTCAAAAAAGGGGATCCCTATCGGTGGAGGAGCTGGAGTAATTTTAGCCAGGGATTGAGGATTTTTGGGGGTAGCATGTTAGAAGGCGAGGCGCGCTGTGGTGCGAATCTGTTCGATTTCTCGGTGTTGGGATCTCTTACGGAGAAGTCCAGTGATCTCGTTCAGATGAGTCCATGGTCGCTGAGCCAGGGGGGTCATGTACCCATGAGATTAAGAACAAGGGGGTTGTTGGCACTAGTTCCTCACCGGTCCTCTTCGGGGTTTGTCGATGAGATTTCTTCTGTCGTGGACAGCAGAATTCTCATCGAGGGGGTATTGTAGCGGGTCATTTTTGGGTGTTTTTTATTTTAACGGTTTGGGGCATATATATATATATTTTTACTTATTTCGTTTTCGGGCGGACTGGCATAATAAATTTGTAAAACGGTGTTATTGTGCAACGTATAATAGTCAGTGTAACAGAACAGTGAAACAAAGCAATAAGGCGCAGTTGTTGTTGAGGAATGCGGCAGAGCATTTGCACCTCCACCAAAATTCTAAGAACTTTGCAAGTGTGTCGACGCACAGGCGCGAATACCCACGCAAGCGCGCTCAAAAGGACGCTCTCAACAAAAAACAAGATGGCTAGAGCGAAAAAATTATTCATCATCCCTTTGGCATCACTCAAACGTCCGGCCCACTTAAATGACGTCAGCCAATGCCTACAGAAGATCATATGCGGCATTGACTCAAAAAACAACATGCAGAGCATGGGCCGGAGCTTCGGCGACGATGCCCAAGGCAGTGAGTTCCAGTGTTGAAAACTGTGGAGAGGGGACAGAGAACAAACTTCTGCCCAGTACCTCTTACCAACCGACCGCATGCGGTTCATCAAAATTTCAGTAACAGCTTTTTTTCTTAGGTCGGCCGACCTCACCGTTAACATTTGTAATGTAATCAACAGTGTAATAAGGGATTAACAACAGTCAGGAGTGAGCTTAAACGAGTTAATAGTTTCATATATCTTTTGGACACTTGAACGGGGACTTGGTACGGGCGCGATGACCGCGTGGTCGATGGGGGAGTTTTATTATATGAAGATGTGTTAAGGGGTCCTGGTTTCTTTAAAATAGGAGTGAATGAGAGCGTGTAAGCAAAGCTGGGCAGCTTTTGTGTGTATTTGTGTTTTATTTGATATTTGCATTTGTGTCTTGTGAAATAATAAGGTAAGCTGTAGTTCCTAAGTGTTATGTTGGTATTGCACCATTTTGCAGCAATGTATCTCAATGAATTTCAATGAGTTTAAAAGCAGTCAAGATTAAATAATAATAAATATAAATTCTCTTCTAAAATGAGTTGTGTCAGTACTTAGCATAACCCATAGACCATGTTTGTATCTAGGTACATGTGAACGAATCCTGGGACCCTGTAAGTTTTCGTAACGGTAAGTAACAATTTAATTTGAGATTTAATTATAATAATAAATGTGATTGATCGGTAAGTCACAAAAGCTTTTACCTTATGCTGAATGAGAAACTAGTATTTATAGTTTTAGGAAGGGAAGGGGAACCACAGACCAGATCTTCACAATACATGTGTTGTTGGAGACAGCAAGAGGATATGGGATACTGCACACCACCTATTCATTGACTTTCAGCAAGCATATGGCTGCATTATAAGGGAAGAATTGATTCAGGTCCTGCTGGAAATGAGAATAACAGCAACACTTATACAGATGATCCAGTTATTTTATAATAATGAAAGAAATGTGCTGCACGATACATATACAATCTGATGTCTCTGAAGACTTTGAGACACATAAAGGTCTTAGGCAGGGAGATGGTTTAGCATGTTTATTATTCAACCTTGGTTTGGAGAGTGCAGTAAGGGAATCTGGGATTCAGGTTAGTGGAACAATATTCAACAGGTCCATTTGTCTATTATCATATTCTGATGATATTGACCTTCTGGGCTGGTCTTATGCTGCAGTGAGTGATGCATTCTTTGTGTTGGATGGAGCTGCCAGAAAAGTTGGCCTGGTAGTTAATGACGCCAAGACAAAATGTATTGCCACCCAACTACATGAAACTGAAACACAAGAGGCATAGGATATAATTGGCACATTCATAGGTTATTTTTGACTGTGTCGATGCATTCACTTGTCTTGGCACATTAGTGACTGCCAACAATGAAATTCAGTTGGAGGTGGGTGAAGAATATTGGTCGCCAACAGATGCTGTTTTGGGCTTCAGAGATATATGAGAAGCAGATATATCTCTCAAACTATGAAGATATGACTTTACAAGACTTTGATAAGACCTGTCCTGACATATGGATCTGAGTGTTGGACGCTGACAAAGCATGACGAAATGTCCCTGCTGAGATTTCTGAGGCAAATATTAAGAAGAATTTTTGGAGCAGTATAAGAAGGACAAAACTGGAGGCAGCTTACCAATTATGAATTAATGTATATATACAAGGATATGGATGATTCATATTATTAAAGTGGGCTGACTCTGTTGGGCTGGTCATGTGTCAAGGATGTCAGAAGAGAAGATTCCAAGGAAGGTTTTAAGAGAGAGGATTTATGGAAGGAGAAGGACTGGCAGTCCAAGACTACAGGGCAGATGGAGTAGCAGCAGACACCCGAACTATGTTGGGAGTGCATGACTGGCAGATGGCAGTACTGGATAGAGTGGGATGGTGATCAGTGTTGAAGGAGTCCATGATCCCTCAAAGGTTGTAGCACCAGGGAAGTAAGTAAGTTTATTAGGGATCTCCTTGCCTGCGACATGATACTTTCCTATACAGTATTTTGTTTTGCTCACATATACTTTAAGACCCCTTCAAGATCTAGTACATGAACATTTCTCCCAATAAGTGCAATGTCATCCACATATGCCAAGATTTGCCTTGTCCTGTTAATGCTTGTACTCCTTGGATCTAAATTTTTAACTGTTTTGTGCAGTTAAATAGAACAGTCGACAATGCAACACCCTGTCTAACTCCTGTCTTGATTGGGAATGCTTGACTTGTTTGTCCTCTTAGCATGATTTTGGCTCTGGTTTTTGTGTCATCGCTAATAATTTCAGTAGCTTTGTTGGGATATTAAACTCCTGCAGAGAAACAATCAACTGTTTCCTATTCACCCTATCAAATGCCTCTTGAAAGTTGATGAGGAGCACATGAAGGTCGAGGTCATATTCATAACATGTATTAGCGGACTGTCAGATCACAAATATCTGACAATAGTGCTCCTGTCAGGCCTGAAATTCCCCAATGATCATTTCAGCAACCACACTCAATTTTGGTTCCAAGACACTCTAGAGTATTTTATATGTAACATTAAGTAATGTTATACCTCTATAATTTCTACATTATAATAGACTACATTATATACATACATACATACATAGAATACATTATAATATATATACATAATATATTATAATATAATATATACACCTCTCTTAAATACAGGAACGATGGGACCCATGTTCCAATCTTCTGACATAACTTCTTTCTCCCATATACGTATGTCAAATCAATCTGTGCAACATATTTTTCAGTGATTTCCCCCCATACTTGAACAACTCAATTACTACGTTGTCTTCTCCAGGAGCTCTGTTATTTTTCATTTTGGCGATCATTTGCTCACCATAAGTTGGGGATTCTATCAATTCATGACTTCCTAATCTATTTACTGGGTATATTCCTCTATACTCTCATCTTTAATATATTTTCAAAACGCTCTGCCCATTGCTCTAATCTTCTCATTTCATCACCTATCAGTTTGCCCTCCTTATCTCTGAGCAGCTTAGTTTGTGGCTGATATCCTTTGCTTTCTCTTTTCATGGCCTGATAGAATTTTCTTCCTTCTCTCGCAACTCCTCCTTATGCTCCACATGCTTCCTCACCCATTTTCTTTTCTTCTCATGACAGAGCTTTGATGCCTTCTTTCTGCTCTCTTGATATTGTTCTTGAGAACTTCTTGTTTCCTACTGTAGTATCTTAATTTGCTCACTGTTTTCCTTCTGTACTGCCTCAAGGCACTTATCATCAAACTATTCTTCATTCTTCTTTGGGTTTTTCCCAACTACCTCTTCTGCTATTTTAGTAACAGCATCCTTAATATATTTCCATTCTTCTTCAATGCTTTTTGACTCAGGTACTGCTACTATTTCCTTCTCCATTTTCCTCTCATATACCATTTGAGTTTCACTATCTGTTAGCTTATCTGTATACCACTTCTTTGTGGAATTTTATCTCCTCTTGGAACAACATTTAGTTTTTTCCTAATGATGCATTTAATGAGATAGTGATTAGAATCACAGTTGGGACTATCTCACATTCTGACATCTTTTATATTTGAAGCATGATGTGAGCTAACAAGAATTTGAGTGATTGCTCCACGTGGTGATTTCTGTGTTGCTTTGTGTATTTTCTTATGTGAAAAACAAGTTCTCTTTATTGTAAGATTACCCATAGTGGCCATCTGTCCAAGTAGTTTTCCAGGGTTGTCGGTACTGAACATGTGAACATGTGTGTTCGCCTACCTGTTCGTACCCTTCACTTCAAGAAAGGTTATTTTTATGGCCACTAAAAAGGTGCATCTATTATTATTAAGAGGGTTTTACAGTAGAGTTACTGCGGCGGCCCCTTCTGGTGGATTAAGTGGCATTTTCCGTTGCATGTAACTTTAGTTGGTTCGAAAACATTTATTTTATTAACATTATGTAATATATATTAATGATAATATTACCGCTATATAATAATAATAATTATTATTATTATTTTATTATATATATATATATATATACACACACAAAACTTTCACTAGTGAACACTTACTTTTGGTTTTATGTCCCAACGTTTCAACGTGGTGTCCGTCTTCCTCAGTGGGACACATCGACACTTCGAAACGTTTGGGACATAAAACCAAAAGTAAGTGTTCACTAGTGAAAGTTTTGTGTATATATATAATATTTAAAAAAGTGAATGAAGAGGCTGTATCAACAAGACAATTATTATTTTATTATTATTATTAATGATGACTACTATTTTTTCATAAGCCTAATTTGGAACTAAAATAATTCTTTCATATTTCTAATAAGAGTAACTTAATTTTGTTAACACAAGAGAATTCACTATTTTATACATAACTATAGACATAAAATATAAGATTTCGGTACTGGATGGGACGCCTACTTACTTCTACATTTCACTTTCACGAACATTAAGGAAATGTGACTGTTATCCTGGGTTTATATGTTTACATAAATTGAAGACGTAACACCTTGGTGGAGTAAGATTCATTTATCCCCCTCTTCATCAACATTCCTACAATCAGCATTACTATTTTTGCTCATAAGTGCAACACGTGCGATACTATAAGAATCGCAAGCAGCTATTTTTGTATTTACAGTTAATAATCACATTCAGTGTTTCAAGAGTTTATATTATTTTCTGTGATGTATTTTAAAAGTGTTAATTCTTTAAGAAGTTACATGAGGGATAACGGAATAAGGAAATTTATCACACACTGGAACATTACACGCAACAGGAGTGAATGTTTGACGTATGCGGTAAAATGTATCTGAACAAAGGATGTAATAAAAATCTAATATACATGTGGGACAAACTAATGTAGATTAAAAAAGAATCTACGAGACAATTTGTTGTTGTGCGTTTTATTTGCGTGGATTTTTAAATTTCTGTAATTACTAATTAAATACAAAAACGACAAGAAAATTAATTTCCGAGTTTTGGTATGGTACGGTGTTCTGTCTCATTATGCTGAATTGGCCACTTTCACAACCGAGTATGACTATGACCTAGACGTCATGCTCCTTTCTGACACCTTCCTTACACCTGCTGTCTCCTTTCAGCTTCCAGCATAAACAATGTACCGCACTGATTGCCCAGCTCAAAACAACCCCGCTCATCACAGCAGCGGTACTGCTACTTTTCCCACAAGTGGACTGCCCACCATCAACTCCCATCTCCAGCGACTGGTCACCTGGAGGCAACAGTGGTGTTCCTTTGCATCGGGGATCAGGAGGTACACTTAACCTAACCTCCCTCCCAGGCATGGCAGTCCTCCACTATACGAGGAGTGGGATGTGCTCCACGACCATTCTCTTCCTACAGTTACTTTCAGAGACTTCAACTCCAAGCATCCCACTTAGAACAGCTGTGTCAGTAAACTGTGTAACCGATCGCTCTATAGCTCAGTGTCATCCTGAGATCTATGTTATTGGTCCTGATTCTTCAACCAACATTCCAACTAAGAGAATTCCAGACATCCTTGACATTGTTGTTGTCAAGGACATGGCTTGTCCCATCATTGTATATGCCATGTCAGACTTTTCACCTGATCACGACCTGGCGTTATTCTCTGTTCGGCCTACGTTAAACACACCTCTCCAACCTCCCCATCGTATCAGGAGAGTCAACTGGTACTCCTACAACCATGAACTTTACCGAACAGTGCTTTTCGACCCGTCGGTCTGGCAGGCTGCAAGCCGACTCACTGGCAAAAAAAGGATCATTCAATCTCTGGACGGGATTGTGTACTCCGTGGAAGGGCAAGGTTGACAGCTTTGCCAATTCCATTGAGGAACAATTTGTTGCCCACAGAGGTAATCGTGAGCCCGATTACTCGGCCGTGGTTACGGACTTCCTTTCTGGCTATTTCTCCCACCCTCCTGCTGACACTTCTGCCCCTTTTGAGGATCACATCGAAGTGGCAGCACTTCAACATGCTCCCCTCAGTCTCATCTCCCTGATTCACGAGCTGTTCACTGGATGTCCTCGATTACATTATTTCCCCACTCTGTGGAAATGTGCAAACATTGTTATGATCTCTAAACCTCGCAAGGTGCGTATGCTTCCCGTGATCATCAGCCTCTCTTCTGCCAGTCATCTTGCAGCTGTTTGAGCAACTTCTGCAAGGCCAGATTGCCCCCTGCTGGATAATTTCATTCAGGAGGATTAGTTTGGCTTTCACAGAGAGCACTTGATGACCCTTTAATTTGTTAGGATTGTTAGCCAACTGATGGATACTGAGAACAAACATCAGTCCACCGTCGCAGTCTTGCTTGACATGAGTAAGCCCCTCGATTGACTCTGGCACGAAGGCCTTATCTACAAACTTACCTTGTCAAATTCCCTGGTTAGTCAGAAAAGGCGAGGGTCATCCAAGGAGTGGCCACCAAGTCTGCTCCTCAGAAGGTGAGAAGAAAATTGACAGGGGACTTTTGCCGCTAGCGAAAGACCCCTGTTGAGGATCTTGCAATTTATTTTTATGCATTGCAGCAAGGTATCCCCAGACTGGGGCAATGTAAGTAATGAATGGCAGCAGATGTAAATTTGAAAGAGGACCAGATTCAAACCCGGGTATGGGGGGCAACAGCTTGACATACACCAGTGGTCGCAGTGTCCGGGCGAGCCCGATGACTACATGTCACCTGCTTGTTACCATGAATAGCGATCTCATGCTTTATGGGGACTGAAGCTCTGTGTTAACATTTACACTTGGAAGGATGGAAAAGCTGTTTTTTTTTTAACTTTGGACCATGAAGGGTGCACAACAGCGGAATGGGGTCTTTTGAGACCCTTCAACAGGAATCCCACAATGGACCAGGCGCTTCAAACCAGCCCAGAAAAAGTCTCCAGATGCTGCCATAAGGCAATGTCAGGTCATGGGAGAGAGCAGAAAGGGAGGAAACACCCACAGGAGATGACACTAAGGCACATCTAGAGCAAGCGCAACCCTCCCTCTTTTCGTCACCATGCAATGGTATGGACGTGGTGTAGACAGGAAAGATGGGAGGCGAAGCTTCGCAAAGTTGGTGAGATGGACTGAAGACGGCTTATGAAGGGTCATCGAGCAGTGCTCGGAGGCATTTATGTCTGCGAAGAGGTGGGCCAACGTCAGTGCTGACGCAGGGGTAATGAGGATAGGTTTAAGTGGAGGCAAGAGCGAAAAGTTTAAGGGTGAGAGAGTGGACAAATTCATAAATAGAAGGGACCTTCAACCATTTTGACATAACATACTTTTTTAAACATAACCTGGTTCAAAACTTATGACTACTTTACAAAGAAAGAACAAAATCAATTTAAAACATGTCTATGGCCATCAGAAAATGTGTTATAGCCTTAGTATTCCCCTTATATGAACGTAGATTCTGTGTACTGTTGCACTATTTATATAAAATATTGTAGCAAATATATATATTGATCATAAATTTACACAGTCGAAGGAAATTCGATAAATATGTTGATTGAAATTCATATCTACCCAGATCCATTCATCATATTTGTATTGATGTGTAAGTAATACTACAGAAAAGAGAGGTGCAGTATTTCCAATTAAATTCTTAAATTTTGTTGTCCATGATGTCTCAAAGTGTTATCATAACTAAAATATATTATTATGACACGGAACACAATTATTTTAGTATAGAATATTGAAACTTTCACTTGTGAAACTTACTTGTTTTTTCTTCCCGTACGCGTTTTGGCGTGATGTGCGCCTTCATCAGCAGTTTGAGACAGACAGCCAGAAACTCGTAGCGGTTTTTATTTGGAAGGTTTAGTGGGGGTGGTGTGTGGAGGAAGGGGATTGGCGCGGGGATCCAAATTATTGTTAGTTTTATGTATAATTGTGTCAAAAAGTGTGTGTGATTTATAGTGTAATTGGTCGTTAAGTATGCTGTTTGGTTGCGTTGTGTAGTGTTTGTATATTTCATATTGTTCTGCTGTGTTAAGTTTTCGACTTTTGGGTAAGTAGTGTAATATCTCAAGATTAGTATCTATGTTGGTGTAGCTGTGGTTTTTTGTGTGTATGTGTGTGGCAAACGCGGAGTGTATATTGTTGTTGGATAAAGCTTTTAGGTGTTCATCAGTAGCTACACTTAAGTTTCAATATTCTATATTAAGTTATACTGTGAAAAAAGAAGATGAACAATCAAAACAACAATTATTTTAGATTAAACTTTTTAAAAATATCTTCTGCTATCTCAAAACAATTTGTTAATAGGTTTCTTTATATACTGTATCATACTGTATTTCATTTACCGAGTGTGATAATGGCAAATTATCAACAATTTAGTAGCAATCAGAACATTTGGAATATATTAATGTAATGTTATTACGTATAAGCTAATCACGCAACTCATTTATTGCTAAACACTTAAACACGTGTTTACCAATTTATTGGTAAAAAAAATTAGAAACACGCTTTTTACCAGTAGTAGTGATATTCCACTTTCATTCTGTGTTGTTTTTAAAATTTACTGAGTATTTTTACTCTCCTTAATTTAAAAAAATATTTTTTAAGTTATTGATTGATTTTTTCCAGTTTACAATTTCTGTGTTCAAGTGTATTTTGGTCTTTCATGCCTTCCACTAATGTTATGCTCATTAAATTCAGCCAATCAGAACCTTTGTTTTCTGTGAATCAGAATCTACTCTCAACTCTCAGTAAATAGAATATAGTTTTTTTTACATTTAAACCCATATTTTGTTTATCTTTCATTAAACTGTCTAACAACCAACATATTCACCCATAATTATTACGAGTACCATTTATCAGCTGGGTAAACTTTAAACCATCTGCTTTTCTTCTCTCTACACCCCCTCATGCTCACCCCCTCATTCTCTCTCACACATGCACGTGCACGCACGTGCATTCACACACACACACACGCGCACACAAATTAGTCAGAAAGACTAAGTGATATTTTATATAGCATGTAAACATGCAAATTCTTCTAAATTAGCTCTGGCTCTCTGTTAATGTCGATTTCTGAAATATGTTATTCGTGACAAAGGTAATACCGGTACTGTTGAATTTTTCATATGACATAATCACCAGTGGCGAAGTTACATGGAGGCAATTGAGGCAATGCCTACCCTAAAAAATTCTGTAGAATAAAAATTATAAATACGTATGAACTACATAACGTAAAGATTATACATTGTTACCATGACTGTCGAATTTATTAGGCCGAAACGTGCTTTACTGAGCGACCGCTAGATGGTGACAGGTGAGACTCGCCATAGCTCGTTTAAAGCGAATGAGGCAACCTGAACTTGCCTCAATGTTTTTTGTATACATCGTATGTAAGCAATGTGCCGGAGTCATAGGGAAGTAAAGGGAGGGGGGATTGTGACGTGCTGTACACATAGAGCGTTGAGGCATGCCTCACTTCTGTGGTCCAAACATTCAAGTTAAAGCGCGCTGTGTTGTTTATAAGTGTGTTTATTTTATGCGGTTATTAAAAGTGTCCCTGTTATTCCGCTGAACTAACAGATGATCAAGATTGTTATTTGAATTATTTGTAACATTAAACATATATATAGATACTAATCAAGTTTAAATATTTGAAGTTCAATCAGTTGTATTATTGTGTATGACTAATACAAGGATTGTTCAATAGAAACACGTATAGAGCTGTAAAGCATTTTTTATTCAACGATTTTAAAAGAAGTCTCCATTAATATTAAGATATGAGTTCCACTGTTGCACCAACCTATTGATTCCCTGCTAGTAAAATTCTTACGGCTGTTTGTGGAACCATTTGCTTACAGCAAACTCTACCTCAGCGTCCGATTTGAACCACCATCCTTTTAGTGATTCCTTAAAAAAAAATTTAAGATAAGATTTTTGCCTACCCATTCATTAACTACTAGCTTCACCACTGATAATCACATAAAGCTAGTATGTTTATTTTGAAAATAAACATCTAAAACAAATTAAACCAAAAGCCCCTACACTAAATGCACTATCGAAATTACACAAACCCAACATTCCCATCAGACCACTTATAAACAACACACAAGCACCTGCACACAAAATAGCTAGACATTTAGATAAATTGATCAGAAATAGCATAAATTTAACAAACAACACCACTGTCAAAAATAATATAGATCTAGTGAATAAAACTCAACATGTACACATTCCCCACAATTCCACACTCGCTTCATTCGACATAACAAACCTATACACCAATGTTCCCATAAAAGAAACCATAATTACATTAGAACAATTACTAAAAATAAATAACACACCCGAAACACACATAAACGAGATCATCCATCTAACTAAAATTTTCACAGATCAAAATTATTTCGCACACAATAGCATGTATTACACACAAACAGATGGACTACCCATGGGCTCCCCTATATCAGGTATACTAGCAGAAATATTGATACACACCATAGAACAGAAACACATACTGAACAACAACAAATACACCAATAAAATAATATATTGGCACAGGTATGTCGACGACATTTTACTCCTTTACAACGGCAACAAAAGACAAATAGAAAATTTCCATAAATACATTAACACTTTACACCATAAATTAAAATTCACACTTGAAATAGAATTAAACAACAGAATAAACTTTTTAGACCTTACAATCACCAAAACAAACAAAATTATAAAGTAGCTTACAGAACCAACAACACCATTAGAAAACACATAAACAATACTAACAAAGACATTGACACATACAGCAAAACAGGGGTTTACAAATTAAATTGCAATGATTGTCAACAATTCTACATCGGCCAGACGGGAAGATCTTTTTCTTCCAGGTTTTCTGAACATTTAAAAGCCCTCACCACAAACTACATACATTCCACATTTGCCACACATTTACATAACGAAAACCATAGCTACACAAACATAGAACACAACATGGAAATATTACACTACTTACCAAAAAGTAGAAAACTAAACACAGCTGAACAATTTGAAATATACAGATATCACACACTACAACCAAACAACATATTAAATGAACAGATACATTACAAATCACATACACTATTTGACACACTGATCCACACACATAATTCGAACCTCAGCGCCAACCCCTTCCCACCATCAACCCCCACCACACACTCCATTCCGTAACGGTTATTCTGTAATCGACAGTTAGTACTCAACCCACTGAAGAAGAGAAACAACATCTTGAAACGTTTGGGAAGTGACAATAGTAAGTTCATAAGTGAAAGTATATATATATTATTAAATTAATAAGTGAACGAAGAGGATGCAACAACAAGATAATTTGAAAATAAACATATGACCATTGTTTTCTTAAGGTATATGATTGGACTTGAGGAGTGTTAGGTGTTCAAAGTTATATTCTATCGGTTTTACAAAACGTTTCCTTGTGTTCAGAACTGGTCTGGACAGAATCACCTAAATACAACTATTACATTAACGACTGGGAACACAAAGTTTTTTATAAGTAAAAACATAAAGTTTTACCTTACAACCTGAACCGGTTTTCACCTTTAAAAGAACCTCTGAAGAAGCCTTTTAAAGGTGAAAACCGGTTCAGGTTGCAAGGTAAAACTTTGTTTTTACTTACAAAAAACTTTGTGTTCTGAGTCGTTAATGTAATAGTTGTATTTAGTTAAGCAACGGACACGTCATGGACAACGAAATCCAAGAATCACCTAGTAGATAGGTATGAGTGAATGGATGTATTTCCCAGGAACACATTGATTGACTTCCACATTCCACATATATATATATATATATATATAATATATACAATAGTTCATGCGCACAGGGCGCCTGAACAGTTGCTGTGTTTTAAAATACGTGCATTTAGGCCTAAGTTAAGTGGTTACATTTTTCCAATGTGCCATTACACAAATTTTGTTCTGTGTATTGTAAGTTCAGTCTTCCGACCACAGAGTATGAAATTATGAATACGAATATATTCGAACTCTGTGCTTCCGACTGTAACAGAACAGCCGACCAGTTTAGTTAGAGCTCTATAATATAGGTATTCGCACCCGCCATCTTTGCTCCGAGACTTTTAAATGTAATGTGGCGGGAGCAATGTAAGCACGCTGTGCGTTGCATTATTTAATGTAAATTATGTATGTAAATATTAATATTTTTACATATCAGGGTTATAACCTTAGTGTACTAATTTGATTTATGTATTACACACGAATATGTATAATAATCATCTCATCTTGTCAGTGAAAACAAGGTTACAAATACTGGTGTTAGAGATATTATTAATGTTATGTATTTTTTTTTTATAGTATGTTTTGCAGATTGTTGTACTACATCTCATAATCATAATGACTGGTTGTTGTGCTGTAAATTGCAAAAATCGAACAGAAACTAATTTTAGAACATTCAAATTTCCGGCAGACCCTATTCGATGTGCAAAACGGATTCAAAATATGAGACGAGACAAATTTATACTAAGCAAGGGAATGCGTCTGTGTGAGGTAAATTTAATGGTTGTTCCTTAAAAGTTTGTGAATGTTAATCATAACGACTAAAAATGTAATACACCTTTGCACTTTTAGGTTCATTTTGAAAGTTCATAGTTTGAACAGGCAGGAGTAGATTGTTGGAAAAACTGAAGCCTAATGCCATACCGACTTTGTTTGACGTACCAAATCCACCTCCTAGGATCGGCCCAGTTCCATGCAGATCACTGTACACGGTGGTTTATTTTTTTAATCCATTAATTATAAATATAATGTTAGACTATAACTAAAGCCCGGATTCACGTGCAATTGCATCTTTTTTTTTTTGCTACTTCGTAAACGGCCAGTGACAGGTTATTTATCCGAATCGGGACGTGTAGGTCATTTTAACGTACATTTTATTTTGCACAAAATTGCACGTTTTGGGGGTTACTGCATAAAATTGCACATTCTGTAGTTTTAATACACAAAATTGCACATTTACCTGTTTTTCGAAAATCAGCTGCGCGATAGCCAAGCGCGAAACATACACGCAGATCGTAAACAAAGTCGAGAACAAAATCAGCACGAAGAAATTCTAGTCCAGTAAGCGCAGCTTTTGACGTAACAAAATTTTGACTGTCGATGGAATTTCACGAAATTTGATATGTATGTTCTGTATGCACTCTAGAACAAAGTTAAACTGTACGCTTTTTATTTGGGGGTGAGAACCACCCCTTTTTCAAGAGTGATTGATAAAAAAAAATTAACCCCAGGATCCAATGGAGAATCAAATTCTAAGCAAAAAAGTCAGTACGCAACTGTTTTGAAAAATGCGTTGTTTTCGAGTTATTCCAAATCAACATTTTCGACTTTTACCCCCAAAAAACAGGATTTTAGCGTAATTTTTAGCGAATAACTAAACAACGTTTGAGTTTATAGTAAAAATGAATAGAACCAAAATTATTCTATACGAAATAACAAACAAAATGCGTTTTGGCCGGGTTTTAATCCAGGAGTTGTTTTCAAGATATGGCCGTGAGAAGTTGTAACTTGCAAATTTTTTGCCTGTACTAACAAAGTTTAACCCTTCCTACTAACCGAGAAAAATACTTTTGACTATAAAATGTCTAGTGCAATGAAAAATACATTATTGTTAATTTTAATAAAATGTTAAGCTAAACTTATTATTAATTTTAACTAAATGTTAAGCAAATAACCTGAATATAAACTTAATAGTAAGTTAAAAACGTAAATTCGTGTTTATTAAAAATAGTTTTAGTAACTTTATTTGGACTTTTGGACAAACGAAGTTTAGTAAACATTAATTCAACAGCCATCTATTATAAACAGGAATAAAAGTAAAATCTGAGAATATATACCTAACAAAGTGGTAAGTGGTAACGATTGGTACGGTATTTGTTTTTTAGACAAAATTATTCTCCTCTTACTATGGTCTGAATCAGTAAGTTTTAAGATGAAAACTATTATTTCCATATTTTTAAGGACGTGGAACATAATTTCACACTTTGAAATTATATTTTTGGCACGAAAAACTATAATAGTTTATGTAATATCGAAAACAAACTTATACTGCGTCCCATGTATACACAAGCGCCACCATTATATTGTCAGTCTCGGAACAAAGATGGCGAGTGCGAATACTCCCTTAGTTTAGTGAAAGATGAACAATATTCGCTAGAGTTATCCCAATACAATGTAACTGTATTTCCTCAATCTAGATTTTTCTTTTTTTTATCTCGCTACTCGCCATAAACATTATTAGATTCCCTCATTGTTTTATGGTTTACAGTATACACAGTATGTTACTTCATATTTGTTTAAGGGAAATAAAATTCAGCGTGTTAATTGTTTGCTTTCACCACGCTATTTTGGCTATAATATTAATATTAATTAATTTAAATTAAACCGATTTTTTTTAAAACAGTAGGTGTAATTTATTACTGTACGTTGGTATTACCATCCTTCAACATGGTGGACGTAACCATAACACGTATGGTTATTTATTGACAGTACTGTCATTGCATTATTTTATATGTTGATTTGTATTGCTCAGTTTTATAACATTGCAGAATGGTTAAGCGACATAATAATCAGTTACCTGATAATATACCGCAGCTTCAAAACTTAATCAAACGAGATCCACTATCATATAAAGATGAAGTGAGTTTAGGTTATCAATTTAAGTACTTAGTGACATTCAATTAATAAAATTTATATTTAAGAAATAGTTCGTTTGTTGTGTACATGGGGGTTTTATGTTAGTAGCGATAAATGTAGTAACAATTCGAATATTGAAATTTAATATTTTAGGTTACGTATTTTATGGTTGACTTAAAACTACATCTTTTATTCTTGAAGTACTTGCGGTAACGGTAGGAGCTCACTAACTGGTCCCTGGTAGCCATGAAATTTGTAAAGTACAGTGAAACTTCGCTAATTCGGACTAATGCGGACCAAGCTCAGTCCGAATTGCTGAAAGTCCGAATTATAGAACATTACGAACTGATCGCGAGTTTTTGCGTGTCTATCGGTTACCGATAGCAGACAATATAAAATAAATCATTCTGAAACCCAATTTGAATCTACAAGATGTCTACTGCATGCTCTTGTTAAAAATACTGTATTTAATACTCTATTAATTAGTAGTAGAATAGGTATAAAATAAGAAATAACGTACAGTACCTGTTTATGTGATGTTTACTAAAAAAATTCGATTCAGTTTTATACTGTAGTACGTAACTTACATACAAAACAAAACAAACTGAAATACAGTACTTAAATACAAAACACTCTATTTTCACTGCACAGTACGTATTCTAGCAAGCCTACAGCTTCTTAAAAAAAATCACTAACTTTTTTCTGCGTGTATTTTGTTTTTAGCTGTTTCCTCACAAAATCCTGTTTCATTTCACTTAAAACAAAAAAATATTTGCTTAAGTCAGAGTTTGCAGGCATTTCTACGAACTTCAACAAGGATTGTACGTTTTTTATTGCATCACTTATTTTAACATTCTCACTTTCTTCGTGATCGTTTCCTTCCTCATCGTCATCATCATCGCCATTTTGATCGTCTGTCATCAGTCCCTTAGTTTGGCGACCTTATATAGTAGCAGCTATTTATTCTTCCGACTGCACAAGGTACCCTACCTCACCAGCATCATCATCCAGCCACTCTCGAATATTTTCCGTGTTTGTCTCATGTTCTCCTGAATTTTCTAAAATATTTCTGTAATCATCTTCTTCAATTCCATTAAAATCCTCTTCTTTGTTATCTTCGGGGTTAAGAAGTTTTTTCCAAGAATTAGCAATCGTTGTGGCTTTCAGCTCCTTCCAACTTGAAGCCCAGTTAAATAAAGCATTTTTATGTTGTAATTTTTCATATTGATTAAAGTCTGTTCACATAAACTGGTACTGCAACCCTCTTCATCTTCAAAAAATACGAGACAATCTTGTAGCTGTTTCTTTCTGTACAGCCGTTTGCAACTATAGATTACTCCTTGGTCCATTGGTTGTATTAGTGCCGATGTATTAGGAGGCATGAATAGACATTTAATTTTTCCATTATCACTTCGTAAAATGTCCTCTGCAGGATGCACTGGAGCATTGTCCAATAACAACACTGCTTTAACTTCTTCCCTAGCAACATTTTTTTCTTCCATCTGAAATGTTGTGACTGATGGAATAAAATTGTTATGAAACCAAGAACTGAAAATTTCGCAGCTGAACCACGCGTTTCTGTGAGCTTTATAAATCACAGGAAGATCAGTCTCGTTTATGTTCTTCATTGCTCCTGGGTTTTTAGATTTTCCTATAACGAGATTTTAATTTATGCGTACCATCGGAATTGGCACACAGTAATGCAGACAGCTTCATTTTATTTATTTTATGTCCAGGTGTATGGGTTTCTTTTTTACTCGATTGTGTATTTTTTGGCATTGCCTTCCAAAACAATCCTGTCTCATCAGCATTGTAGATTTGTTACGGTTCAAGTTCATTATCATTAATAATCTTTTGTAATTTATCCTTATATGGTTGAACAGCTTCATGATATGCACTTAAAAGTTCTCCACAAATCGATCGGTTTGCTATGCCATGTCGATTTCTAAATCTAAACAACCACCCTGTACTTGCCTTAAAATCTTGGTTTTAAAATCGAGTAGCAAAACGTTCAGCAGCAGTCTGCAATTCTATCCCACGAATCGGTACACCATCAGCTCATTGTTTATACCACGTCCAAACAGCTTCGTCAATGTCAGACGTTTTGGCAGGAGTCATCCGTTTTCGCTTAATTTCACTGGCACTGTCAAAGTCTCTATTAAATGAAAAATTTGTAATTGCTGATCTGCTTTTTTTAATGTCGTAAAATGTCGATTTACTGATACCGAAATCGCGTAAAACACTCTGAATCGAATCACCTTTGTCAATACATTTTAAAAATTCTATCTTTTGTTCTATCGTGAGCGATTTATATGAACCACGTTTACTTATTTTTGAACACAGTAAAAGGTACGACGAAGTCAAAACGTAAAGTGACTGGCTATGGGTCAAACGTTCACAATGATGACAAATGTGTAAGTCTGTATGAGTCATATCCGTTGTTATGAATTGTACATTACTGTTCCAATGTAACGTAATTCCAATGGAATTGTTGAATTTCCAGGAAATGTATACGACACTGCTTTTTGTTATCGCTGACCTACCAATTAATAATCCCAGTTCATGGAAATACACTATGTACAGTATTCCAGCCTTTCTCTTCTCAAGTAGGCTAAATCTACACTTGATTTTGAATTTTTACATATGTACATATAAATTACAGTACTGAGAACCCCAGTCCGAATTATAGAAATTCGGAATTAGTGAAGTCCGAATTAGCGAAGTTTCACTGTATTTATAAATAGTACCTGCTTTGATTGGTTTATTGCTCCAAAATGAATGTGTATGAAACAAGGTTAAAAATATGTTTTTATAATTTGATACTACATACTCAGGGACATGGAACCGTTATCCCCATATGAAGAGATTCATGCCTTTGAAGATTACGTTTTGCACTAAGAAAATGCGTTTTTACATACAATGTTCACTATTTACCTACATTATTATATTTGTATGATAAACTACGGTGTTTACTGTCAGGTAAAAGTCAATAATTTTCTAATTTAAGAATTAAAATTGTCTATTAACTAATGTCAAAAATTCAGCAACAACAACAATAATAATTTCAGTAATAATACATTGATTGCATTATAGAAGGTATAAAATACAATGTTGTACTGGTAATTATAGTAATGTAATACTATGATGATAAACTACTATTTTGTTTTTACACAGTTCTTACAACAACAAAGACATTATAAGTCCTTAGTGGAAGTGTTCAAGCTGCGCCCTGGTCAGTTTAACAAAAACCTTGATGAGCTGGTTATGTTCATGGCACAAGTGGCCCATTGCTATCCTGATGTGCTGACAACATATGCACAAGAGTTAATTACATTACTCCAGACCTACAGCACTGTATTAGATCCTGGTATGAGAATGGTAAGTGTCTTTTTTAATGGCTGTTTAAGTTATTTTTGGATATGTATTTTATAAAGTTCATTGTTGTATAGTTTCTTGGTTGATTATTAGTGCAAAAATATTATTTTTACTGTCATTAACCTTTATGAACTGCAACCCAAGTGAGCAAGTATTCATACACACTTCCAATTATCACCTTTTTTTTGAAATGAATCATTAACAGGAATAAACCACTGATCTTGTGTACAAGGCATATTCAGAGAGTTACTGAGCACTTTATCATTTATAAAAGAACGTACCACTTAACTTATTCAAGCACTGGTAGCACATAAAAATTTGGAAGTATAGGGCAATGAAATGGTTAGTAGAATGTTATTGATTATAGAGATATGGTAATTCATTTGGTTGATTAGACATTTCAAGACAACATTATTTATTTCTTCAACAGTACAGAAGAAATTTGAAAGTAATAGTTGGGACAGTTTATTTAAAGACTCTAACATTTGATGGAAGCACTCATGGACAATGTATCTTCGGCAGTCTGAAGCCGCTGCTTGTGCAAATGGAGAATTGGAGAAAGCAAGGCAGTTTCGCGTGTTCTCGCTTTAAAAGGACCTGTGGCAGAGTTACTACAGAAAGTGCCATCTGATAGCCAGAACGCCTATGTTTAATTGATCAAAGCTTTAGACTTACGGTATGGTGATAAACATTGTGAGATGTGTACTGCACTCAGTTGAGAGCAAGGTGACAGGATTCTGGGGAGAGTCTTCAAGAGTTTGAAGCAAGCGTCAGCAGACTGATTAGACTGGCCTATCCTGAAGCATCAGAAGATTTTCTAATGAGGTTTGCGACACAGACATTTACTGATGGTGTCAGAGATAGTGCACTGCAACAAGTGTTATGAATGGCAAGACACCAGAATTTAATAGTCCGGACTCCCTGGTACTTGTTTTACAGTTTGAGGTGTCTGGTTGGGTAAATCTTTAGTAAAAGATTGTGATGGCACAGGCAGTGAAGAGGAAGAACAAGGAACAGAGACCCAATTTATCAGTGCTACAGAATAAAGTAAGATAGGATGGAAGACAAAGTGTTATAGTTGTGGGAAACTGGGACATCTACAGTGAGATTGTTGGTCCAGAATTCAGCAGCAAGGAAACGACCAGTAGTCAGTACAACAGGGCGTGTGCTGACTAACTGGAGGAACAAAGCCCCTAGACAATACCAATTTCTTCAGTTCAGAAAAATAGTGGGAGCTTGGTAGTTATTGTATTCATTCAAGAAAGGCCAACCTTGATTACAGGTGCCACAGTCTCCATTGTGTGCCCTGATGTGAAAGTCTCAAGCCAAACTGGTATGCTTGCAGCTTGTGAACAGCTACTGGAACCCCTGTAAAAGTGTTTGGAAAAATGGAGATACACCTACGCATCCGTCTACTTGAGTTTAATCATCAAGTACTTGTTGCAGACATTGTGGATGAAGCAATTCTTGGTGTGGACATTATGAATGCGTATGGTTTTTGTAACGGTACAGAATGGGGTATAAAAAAATAATAATTTAAATCAATTGTAATCCCAATGTGTAATGGGGCAAAAACGGGGGTTTTTATTTTATCAAATGTATTTAAATTTTTCATTGCATGTCCCCTGGAAATTAAGGTTCTATTCAAACAATGAACGCTGGAATAAACTTTTGGGCGGAGTGTACTTGAAGAATGCCAGACTGTTTTGTGAAATCAAGTGTTTTGTCACGAACTACTACGCACAACATGAACACGCGCGCAGAGGCGATGCACATCAGTCCAAAGGGACGCTAACAAAATGGCTAAGCTGTCAAATTACTTTCACCACGTGTTTGAAGATGACGGAAGTCCAGTGAAGACTCCGCCCATCTGAGTCTCCTGCCTCGTCGCAGTGCAATATCATCAACACCTGAGGCACATGGACAAAGCCATACATTGTGAGCGTTGACGAACAATTCGTAGCATGCAGGGTGTGCGTTTCCTGTTGAGCAACCGTTGTAGTGGGGAATTTGTTGGTACACTCTGCCCCCAGTCACCTAACTGTCATTAGCCCGGCCGGGTCGACCACGAGACTCGTGGATCCAAATTCAATTCTTGTAAAATTTAATAGAAAGTAACAACCGACTGAAGTTAGGGAACAGTATCAAAAATGAAATAAGTGAAGTGAGTAAATCTAATAATGTAGTGGACAACCGACAAACATCCGAAGTGCGACATGTGAAGGGAGGAGACACAGACGGACACGTAACGTTGTAAAAATCTTCTTAAAAGTAACAGAGATCTCTAAACTAGATAAATGGGGGGCTAAATTGTACGAATGAGTGAGTGTAGCAAGCTGGGTTCGCCTTACTTAGATTTAATAATTAAAACAAGTAGACTACGTTGAAATGAAAGTTTGAAATAATGTTTCATGTTTGTATGTTTTAACAAATGCTTTAATAGCAATTGAAAGAGATAGTAATGTACTAATTTGGAGAGAAAAGGTGAATAGTAAAGAAATTTAAAGTAGTATCAAAATGAAATAAAACGAGAGTTCTATTATATAAATGAGAGTAGTGTACGTTATTGATGCAACCTTGAAATCACGTTGGTATTCACAGTTCGTGTGAAGAATCCTAGGCTCAATTAAGGTAGGTGAGATATTTCAATATTATTTTATGAATTGTATTAAATCATAACATAACAGATGGCGCCTCGAACTTGTGACGAGTTTTTATAAATTAAAATTTATATATAAAACCGCACCTACATGTGAATAATGTGATTTGAAGGTTAAGTAACAATACGTAAAAATTACGTAGTATACATAAAATGGTACGTCACTGTTTAAGTGTTAAGAGTTAAGTGTTAGATGTTTTTTATGTAATCAAATTTAAATCAGTAAATTTATAAAAATGGCAGGAAACAGTGAAAATGAGATAAATGAAACAGTTGAATTTAATGAATCAGCTGTTATGAGCGCCCTTGAAGCCTATTCGACTCCAAATGTGGGTCAAGATAAAATAATTGAATTAAAGATAACAGATAAAACAAATATCACAGATGATTCGGGGATTCAAATAACTCCAAAATTAAGTAGGGAAATAACAAAAATAATGATGAAGTCAGCTTCACTGACAGTAATACAGAAAGTCAGTTAACAGAGTCAAAAATAATGAAAGACGTTGAACATCAATCAACACCTATCCAAAATAAACAACCGGTAGATAGTAATGAGAAGGTAATGAATATGTTGCAATTAATTTTAGAACAATCAAGTATTAAATTTAACGAAGTAAAGAGTCGTTTTGATGCAAACAATACCAAATTTGAGGAAGTAAATGAGAAATTCGATATTCAGAATAGTAAATTCAATGAAATGAATTGCAATTTTAACGAAATTAGAAACGAAATGAAACGACAGAATTTTGAGCTTAACAAACATATCAGTGAGGTAAAAAATAAATGTGAGAGTAATTTTAAAGAATTAAAACGAGATATTGAGAACATGGGAGAGTGGGGAATTAGATACAGGTAAGAGCAAAATAAATGAAAATAACGGAGATACATGTATTAACAGTAGTGGTGGTAGTTTAGATGCAAAACAGGTAAGTGTTTGTGGTGGTAGTAATATGACGAAAATTAGTGAAGAAATAATTAACAAGGTGAGTAATAATGATAATTCTAAAAATGAATTAGTAAGTAGTAGTAATAAGATAGTGGAAAACGAGATACTTAAAGGTGATATAATGAAAATAGATAGTGATGATATAGAGATAGTTAGTGAGAGTGAGAGAGTAATGGGTTGTAAAGGGGTAGAAACAAATGTTTATCAGTTAGAGAGAGAGTATGAAGAGAGTGTACAGGTAGAGGGATGGCAGAGGGTAAAATTTTTCTGTGGTGTTGTGGGGGGTGAAGAAAGGTCTTCACGAAGATATTGGGTAGATAAGTGTTCTACCAATAATTGTATTTTGAATTTTTGTGTTGTTCCTGGAGGAATCAGGAGATGTTTTAATGTAGCAGTACCCTCTGTATGGGATGGTAGAGAAAATGTGATATGGCGTTGGGGTGAGAGATATTTAGAGAGAGAGTTGTTTGTAGATGAGGAAATAGAGTTATTTACGTTAAGTAGGAGTTATAAAAAGTTGAAAGAGAGGTTAGAATTGAAGGAAATAGATGATATAAAATACTTACCTTGTGAAATAAAGATTGATGATTATTTTGAGGATGCTGTTGTAGATGATAATAACTTATCTGATGATGTAATTAATATAGTGGAGGAGTATAATGATAAAATAACTTACCTTATGTTAACCAAAAATACTGATGGAGACTGGACAAAAATAACTAATGCAGACAAGGTTTATGAAATAATAAAAAGGAATAATCCTATAAATTATAATGGTATAATGAATGACATAGATTTAATGGGGTATTACATTAATAATAAGAATGTGATGTATGTGGATAAGAACGACTTGTGTTATAAAAAGATTAGATTATTATACGATGACGGGGGCTAGATAAAAACTCAGTGAATGGACATTTTAAATATTTTAGTTTATGGTAATGACCTGGCTAGATTATGAAATGAGGTGTGGTAAACAGAAAAATTAATGACAAGAATTTGTAAATAAATTTATAGTGAAATTAATTGTATTTGTGGTGTAAAAGGTATTTTATGTAAACAATGTGTGTATGTAGTAGAAATTAACATAAAAATAATAATAATATTTTGGCAGACTAAATAAATAATGAGAATAATAAATGAATTGTAATTGTTTTGGAGTAAAGTAATTAAAATATGTTGTGTTTTTAATGATTGATGGAATTAAATAACTTGAGATGTATTAATGGATTAATTTAAAATGTTGTATAATTAAATTTTGGTAAGGAATTTAAATGATTTCATGAGATTGGAACTTGATAATAAATAGTAAATGAATAAATGTAAAATGTATTTAGTTATGGAATCATATGTTTGCTATAATGTTTCAGAAGATAAATGGAGTTGTGTACATGATTTGGTGGTAACAAATGTTTATATTTTGTGTCTATGACAGTATATGAGTGATGTAATGTAAGTATGAATTTTATAATGCAATTTATATAAAGCAAAATGTTTAATGTTAAAATATAAAGTATATATATATGAATCTTAGAGATGTTGAATAAATATAAAAAATTATGTAAAATAACCAAACATATAAGAATTTACCCTCTGTGAACTGTAGTAGCAGTATAAGTGTGAACCTTATATGTCTTTTGGTAGTTCCCCACATTTCGGGCGGTCACGGCTTCACCGAACCCTGACCGTGGATTTATGTAAGTATATTCTAAATTGGTGAACGTAGAAATTGACCGGGGGGTAACTCAGGTGAAACTAGATAACTATGGAACAGCGGCTATCATCGAAGGTGGTGATAGTGCCGTAATAAGGGTGTGTGAATCATTATAGTAGGATTACTGCTGTCCTCGGACATCAGTAATGCCGAATTTTTTATAACGCTGAACCAAGAACGGTATAGGCAGCGTCTATACCATATATATGTAAACTTCAGTTCTTGGGGATGGAAATGGGCGCCACAGTCCAACACCAGGAAACAATAGTGTGTGTGAAAAAGGAGCTGCCGTTACAAGCCAGGGGCATAAAGAATAAAGTGTTTATGTAACCAGGCAAACGCTCGATCCGGTTTACCCGGTGGGTGGTTACCTAATTGTAACTGGGTAAAGGGGGGATGTTAAGAAAATGATGTAGGAGGAGGGTAACTGAAAAAATCAGTGAGAGGGTGACGACATCTGTAAACAGCGGGCGATCAATTTCACTTCCTCTATAGAGAGAGTTGGTGGTTGACGACCCAGTTCCTGTTCAGTAACAGTTGCTATAACTATGACTCGATGATTAGTGATGTATTTCCCTTATGAGAGCAAAACGATTTTAAGCACTAGGTTTAATGGTAAGGATTCTAAATCCACCAGAATATTCTATAATGATAACTGTATAATTTTGTGTATGTGTGAGTTATATGAAGTGTGTTGAGAGAAAGGTCATTCACATGACAGTGGGACATCAGCTGACTGCTGGGGTTATATATGTATTATGTCACTTATAAGTGATCTGCAGAATTTTGTCAATATAATTGAATGTTTGAATATAATATTTTCAATGTGTTTAAAAGGTGCAGTGTGTCTAAGAGATTTTAAGTCAAATGATGAAATTGATTTGAGATAGTTTTGAATTTTCAATGGTTAATGTAATGTAAAATGTGCTAAAGGTTAGAATTTGGGTGATTATTATTTCAATAGGACATTTTAAGTCAGTCCAAGGTAACGTTAAAGGGGTGTTAAACCAGAATAAGATTTTGGGAACCTAAGTAAGATAGAAAACTGAGTATTAATAGTGACACAGTAACGACAGTGAGTATGTGTAGAATAATGAAGGGGATGTAATGGGAGAGTAATTAGATGGGGAAATTTTGTGAAAAAGGGGTTGGTGTGATAAGGAGTGCTCAGCGAAAAGCGTTGTGGCGGGAGGTGAATAGTTTTAAATGGGGTTTGGCGGGGTTACCTGGGGGGACCAGGAACCCATAAGGGTATGAGCATTGGGAAGGGAACACACATCCTAAGTACAAAGAGGGTAGAGGGTATTTTGTTATAAGGGTAGAATGATTCGAAATGAGTTAGAGTAGTAAGTTAGTGGAGATAAATATTTTTGAGAGAGTGGTGTCAGACTAATTAAATCTGTTAGTGAGTGTTAGAGTCAGAAGGGAGATAAGGTTATATTTAAACACCCATATGTAAATCAAATTATGATGAATAATTGAGAGTCACCCAAACTAAGTGAGAATGAAAATGTTAAAGAGAGAATCATAGTTAAAATGTACTAATAATTGAAACAAGTGACAGATTTTAATAGAATCTATAATATATTTGCCAAAGCCCACTCACTGACTCATCACTGTATCTCAACAATGACAAGGCCTAGAAAGATGAAACTTTACATAGATATTCACTAGATACTGTAGATGTGCAATAAGACGGGGTTTGACAAAATTCAAAATTTAAGGGGGGTTTTAGAGGGGTCAAAGTGACCGATTATTCTCATACTCACTCACTCACTCATCACTGTATCTCAACAATGACAAGGCCTAGAAAGATGAAACTTTACATAAATATTCACTAGATACTGTAGATGTGCAATAAGACGGGGTTTGACAAAATTAAAAATTTTAGGGGGGTTTTGGAGGGGTCAAAGTGACCGAATATTCTCATAAGAAATACATGACAGTTAAAACGTGACAACTGTTAGGCAGCTTCTAGATGAGATAGAAACATGAAATTTGTTCTACAAGTTAACTTAACCCTCTTTTAAAGAACACAAAGGTTGTCTTCCTTCTACTCAACAGCTTCCTGAGCCACTCCATAGTTTTCTTACTTACAGTCACCGTCAGTCTCAGCATTTTTTTATCAAATACCAGAAAGTATAACGGATGTTTTCAAATGACTTCATTTGGAGCTAAAGAGGTACACGAAGGAAATTTCATACCAACTTTTAAGGTCCAAGGGCAGGTTTACCATAGAATAGGAAGTTTGTTACCTTCTCCCCAGCAAGACCCCTCTTCTACAAATTTATTTTGTTGGAAACGATGAAAAAGAAACAGACATCAGATCCAACCTCTTTACTGTGGTTAAGCCTTGGTTAGTTGGCCAACTTCAAAAATGTCTGCATGATAACAATCCCTACATACGAGATTTTAAAACCGCAATGGAAAATGTTCCGGAGGGGCAGGAGTTCAAAGTTGTTATTCATGCAGACAGGAAGCCTGCAGTTGAACATAGGGGTCGTTACAACGCGCCAGCAACAAGCGAGGTAGCTTTGGTTATTGTGGGACAGGAGTTTGAAAAGAGAGACATAATTCTTCACAGCAGAGACACAAAGTTGGTACGGATCAGCGAAACTCATCGTGCATACGACGCTCTCCAGTACCCTCTTATGTTCTGCCGTGGAGAAGACGGCTACTCTATCAATATTTCACAATATGATCCAATATCTAAAGCATCTCTCAAGAAAACAGTTTCCGCTTCAGACTTCTACGCTTACAGAATAATGGAAAGACAAGGTGAAGAAAGTTACATATTGCTGTATCGTAGTCTTTTCAACCAGTTTTTGGTTGATATGTATGCCAAGATAGAGACAGAAAGGCTTAACTTTATAACCAGAGTAAGCTGCGAGCGGAAAACTGTGTTCATCTTAAAGACACCATGTGTAAGGGGGATGCTAACGTTTCAGATATGGGAAAGAGGGTCGTGTTACCATCCAGTTTTACTGGTGGGCACCGCTATATGTGCGAGAGAACTCAGGACGCCATGACATATGTTCGTCACTATGGTCGTCCTGATTTGTTTATCACATTTACATGTAACCCGAAATGGTCTGAAATTGGAGTTGCCTTAAGAGACAGACAAAAGCCTCAAGACAGACATGACATCATAGCTCGAGTGTTTCATTTGAAAGTTGAAAAGCTTATTCATCTTTTAACTAAAGGTTCCATTTTCGGTCAAAGTAGGTGTTACATGTATACTGTGGAGTGGCAGAAGCGTGGCTTGCCTCACGCACACATCTTGCTATGGCTGCAGGACAGGATCATGGCCGACCAAACTGACAGTGTCATAAGCGCAGAGGTACCTGACCCTGAAACGGACCCTGAACTTCATGAAATTATTAAGTCGACAATGATTCATGGCCCTTGAGGAAGCTTAAACAGGAACTCGCCCTGCATGGTTAACGGCTCATGCTCCAAAAGATATCCACGTCCCTTATCTAAAGAAACCCAAACTGCTGACGATGGCTACCCCCAGTACCGTCGAAGGTCTCCTGCTGATGGTGGTTTTACAGTCAACATCAATGGAGTAGACATAGATAGTCGGTGGGTGGTACCGTACAATCCTGTTCTGTCACGTACCTTTTTGGCACATATCAATGTCGAGTTGTGTAACTCGTGTCAAATCGAAAAAGTATATTTGCAAATACGTGAACAAGGGCAGTGATCAAGAAGCTTTTGTGTTGGAAAATGAGTGGGACGAAGTGTCCAAATATGAAGCAGGCCATTACATAAGTAGTTCCGAAGCAGCATGGCGTATATTTTGCTTCCCAATCCATGAAAGATATCCTCCCGTAATGCATTTGGCTGTACACCTTGAAAAATGGCCAGAGAATTTATTTTAATCCCGGAAACGTTCAAGACAAAGTTCAAAATCCACCCAAAACCACTCTACTGGCATTCTTTGAACTATGCAAATCAGACAATTTTGCCAGAACCATAATCTACAGTGAAGTCCCTGCTTACTACACCTGGAAAAACAATAAGTTTAGTCGGCGGAAACAAGGCAAAGCCGTTCTCGGACATCCAGGAATGAAAAAAGATCAAGTGCTTGGTCGGGTTTATACTGTACACCCTAACAATGCAGAATGTTACTACCTACGTCTTCTCCTTCATGAAGTTAAAGGGCCTACGAGTTTTAATGATCTTAAGAGGGTATCTGGCATAGTTCACTCCACTTATCAGTCTGCCTGCAGAGCGTTGGGTTTACTTCAAGATGACAATCATTGGGACATCACCTTGGAGGAAGCTGCTCTGTCGGAGTCGCCACAGAAAATCAGACAACTGTTCGCTGTCATTTTGGTGTTTTGTCAAGCAGCGGATCCCTTAGTGCTGTGGGAGAAACACAGAGACAGTATGTCAGAGGACTTCAAGAGACAGATGGAGTATGAATGTCCGGGCTTAGAGCTTGAACTACGGAACAACATCATTTACAACAAATGCCTACATTCATTAGAAAACTTAGTCTCTTCAATCAATCCCTCCAACAACTCGGTCTTCCTTCTCCAAGTCAAGAGCCCAACAGTTCTGCAGTCAACCGCGAGTACCTGAAAGAACTCTCTTACAACACGGTCCATCTATCTGAATTGGTTGCTGAAAACGTGCCTAAACTGAACGACAAGCAGAAAAATGTCTACAATGAAGTAATTGCGAGCATTGAATCAGAGGCTGGACGACTATTTTTCCTTGACGCACCAGGTGGTACAGGGAAAACCTTTTTGATTAATTTAATATTAGCCACGGTAAGACAAGATAGGAAAATTGCTATATCTGTGGCTTCGTCAGGTATAGCAGCAATGTTGTTGGATGGAGGGAGGACAGCTCATTCTGCCTTCAAACTGCCTCTCAACTTAAACCACTCTGAGACCCCATTTTGCAACATATCAAAACAAAGCGACACAGCGAAGGTACTTAAGGATTGTAAGTTGATAATTTGGGACGAGTGCACCATGGCTCACAAGGGAGGAATTGAAGCTTTGGATAGAACTCTGCAGGACAGTAGAAGCAATAAAAACCTGATGGGTGGAGTCACACTTCTAATGGCTGGAGACTTCAGACAGACTTTACCTGTTGTACCTAGGGGAACTTGAGCAGATGAAGTTAAAGCCTGTCTAAAGAGTTCTGTCCTGTGGCCTAAAGTCCAAGTTCGTTCCTTGAGAGTCAACATGCGGGTGCATCTTAAAGGCAGTTTAAAGGCAGACGAGTTTTCAAGTTTACTTTTACAGATCGGTAATGGAAATCTACCTGAAGAAAATGGCAAAGTCAATATTACAACAGACTTATGTGAAGTTGTAGGCGACTTGACAACGTTGGCTGAAAAAATTTACCCAGATTTAACTATTTTTACTTGAAAGATGTATCTTGGCTGAAAGAAAGAGCTATCCTTACTCCAAAGAATGACACTGCTGCAAATATCAATAACACATTATTGGAAAAACTGCCAACTGAGATTGTCCAGTACCAATCCGTGGACTCTGTGGTGGAAGTAGAAGATGCGGTCCATTACCCAGTAGAGTTCTTGCACATGCTTAATCCTCCAGGCATTCCACTGCACAATCTTTGCCTTAAAGTTGGAGCTCCAATAATGCTGCTACGAAACCTGGTACCGCCTAAGCTTTGTAACGGTACTAGGCTGCAGATTAAATCGTTGCACAACAACGTCATAGAAGCAACAATATTCACTGGATGTGGTCAGGGGAAAGCAGTCTTCATTCCACGCATTCGCTTAATTCCATCGGATTGCCATTTTCAGTTTAAAAGACTCCAGTTCCCTGTCAAGCTCTGCTTTGCTATGATAATAAATAAATCACAAGGGCAGTCTTTGAAAATGGCCGGTGTTGATCTGAGGGAAGACTGCTTCTCCCATGGCCAGTTGTATGTTGCTTGCTCACGAGTTAGCTCTTCTGAGAGTTTAACTATCCTTCAGCCACAGGGTCAAACAAAGAACGTTGTCTACAAGGAAGTTTTATAAGTGCCGTATTTCGTTTCACAAAACGATTTCAGTAGACTTAGTATTAGCACCCATTTATGATTTTAAAAATTTGTAAATATTACATTTATACAATGTGCTTGGTTACCCAAGGTTAAAAAAAAAAAAAAAAAAAACACCGAACCAATGTGTTTATTCAGTAAAAACCGTAGCGAAGCACGGGTATACAGCTAGTTTGAACATAAAATAAAGCTGTAAGGTGTGTAAATGTTGATCAAAATTAAATGTGAATTGTTTATTGTAAGGTAATAACAACAATATTAATGATGAGTGTTCTATATTTTATTACGTTGTAGTATGTTTGAATGTAAAAACTATAAACACGTGATGTATTTTACCTTGTATAAATTTTGAGCTATATCTAGAACAAGGTCATTCACCTGACCCAGAGAGATCAGCTGATGGCTGATGTTAGAGGCAGGACAGGTTTCTAGTAATTGATTCATGAAATTTTGTTACTTAATTAAATTAAATAATTTTATTTTTCTTGATATTGATAAAAGACATTTGGGGGGGGAATTGTTTTTTGTTTGAAGTATAGATTGTGTTTTTATGTCCAGGGTATTTTGTGGATTATATGTATTGTTAATGTGTTAACTGATTGATGTTATTCATATAATGTGTGTTGTAAACAAATGTAATGATAAGCGAATTTATGATTTAATAAGATGTTCAGTTTATTTGTTTTTATGATTGTTAGTAGTTAGTAAAGAAGAATGGTAGATTCATGTAAAAAATTTTGGGGGTTTTGATGAAATTAATGATAATATAACATTTTGATATTGGAATTAGATTAATTTCTTGGAGTTAACAGAATTTAAATGATTTATGGATTTGTTTAATTGATTTTGAGTTGAAACTGTGACGTCTAATCGATGAAATATTAAGAGAAGTAATTGAAGTTCAAGTGTGACGTATTTTATAAATTTTAAATCAACAAAGTAGTATATGAATATTATATGCAGCAATAATGAGTATGTGTACGCACCCAGTACTTGCTAAAGGCAACCCAGTATGCATGTAAGGGGGAACATATCGGTTGAGGATCTGGTATGGTATAAGGCCAGTGTTTTGATTTTTGGGCGGAATGATAGAAGGTTAGGTGTACTATGGTGAGTATCTGTCCGATTTTATGGTGTTGGGATCTCGTATAGAGAAGTCCAGTAATCTCGTTCAGGTGCAGCCATAGTGGCCGAGCTAGGGGGGTAGTTTACCCATGAAGTGTTTTAAGAAATTAACGGGGGGTTGTTGGTGCCATATCCTCACCGATCCTCTTGGGGTTTAGCAATGAGAGTTTTTATGCTCTAGGGGATACAACCTCTCAGTGGGGGGTATTGTAATGGGGCAAAAACGGGGGTTTTTATTTTATCAAATGTATTTAAATTTTTTGTTGCATGTCCCCTGCAAATTAAGGTTCTATTCAAACAATGAACGCTGGAATAAACTTTTGGGCGGAGTGTACTTGAAGAATGCCAGACTGTTTTGTGAAATCAAGTGTTTTGTCACGAACTACTACGCACAACATGAACACGCGCGCAGAGGCGACGCACATCAGTCCAAAGGGACGCTAACAAAATGGCTAAGCTGTCAAATTACTTTCACCACGTGTTTGAAGATGACGGAAGTCCAGTGAAGACTCCGCCCATCTGAGTCTCCTGCCTCGTCGCAGTGCAATATCATCAACACCTGAGGCACATGGACAAAGCCATACATTGTGAGCGTTGACGAACAATTCGTAGCATGCAGGGTGTGCGTTTCCTGTTGAGCAACCGTTGTAGTGGGGAATTTGTTGGTACACTCTGCCCCCAGTCACCTAACTGTCATTAGCCCGGCCGGGTCGACCACGAGACTCGTGGATCCAAATTCAATTCTTGTAAAATTTAATAGAAAGTAACAACCGACTGAAGTTAGGGAACAGTATCAAAAATGAAATAAGTGAAGTGAGTAAATCTAATAATGTAGTGGACAACCGACAAACATCCGAAGTGCGACATGTGAAGGGAGGAGACACAGACGGACACGTAACGTTGTAAAAATCTTCTTAAAAGTAACAGAGATCTCTAAACTAGATAAATGGGGGGCTAAATTGTACGAATGAGTGAGTGTAGCAAGCTGGGTTCGCCTTACTTAGATTTAATAATTAAAACAAGTAGACTACGTTGAAATGAAAGTTTGAAATAATGTTTCATGTTTGTATGTTTTAACAAATGCTTTAATAGCAATTGAAAGAGATAGTAATGTACTAATTTGGAGAGAAAAGGTGAATAGTAAAGAAATTTAAAGTAGTATCAAAATGAAATAAAACGAGAGTTCTATTATATAAATGAGAGTAGTGTACGTTATTGATGCAACCTTGAAATCACGTTGGTATTCACAGTTCGTGTGAAGAATCCTAGGCTCAATTAAGGTAGGTGAGATATTTCAATATTATTTTATGAATTGTATTAAATCATAACATAACAGATGGCGCCTCGAACTTGTGACGAGTTTTTATAAATTAAAATTTATATATAAAACCGCACCTACATGTGAATAATGTGATTTGAAGGTTAAGTAACAATACGTAAAAATTACGTAGTATACATAAAATGGTACGTCACTGTTTAAGTGTTAAGAGTTAAGTGTTAGATGTTTTTTATGTAATCAAATTTAAATCAGTAAATTTATAAAAATGGCAGGAAACAGTGAAAATGAGATAAATGAAACAGTTGAATTTAATGAATCAGCTGTTATGAGCGCCCTTGAAGCCTATTCGACTCCAAATGTGGGTCAAGATAAAATAATTGAATTAAAGATAACAGATAAAACAAATATCACAGATGATTCGGGGATTCAAATAACTCCAAAATTAAGTAGGGAAATAACAAAAATAATGATGAAGTCAGCTTCACTGACAGTAATACAGAAAGTCAGTTAACAGAGTCAAAAATAATGAAAGACGTTGAACATCAATCAACACCTATCCAAAATAAACAACCGGTAGATAGTAATGAGAAGGTAATGAATATGTTGCAATTAATTTTAGAACAATCAAGTATTAAATTTAACGAAGTAAAGAGTCGTTTTGATGCAAACAATACCAAATTTGAGGAAGTAAATGAGAAATTCGATATTCAGAATAGTAAATTCAATGAAATAAATTGCAATTTTAACGAAATTAGAAACGAAATGAAACGACAGAATTTTGAGCTTAACAAACATATCAGTGAGGTAAAAAATAAATGTGAGAGTAATTTTAAAGAATTAAAACGAGATATTGAGAACATGGGAGAGTGGGGAATTAGATACAGGTAAGAGCAAAATAAATGAAAATAACGGAGATACATGTATTAACAGTAGTGGTGGTAGTTTAGATGCAAAACAGGTAAGTGTTTGTGGTGGTAGTAATATGACGAAAATTAGTGAAGAAATAATTAACAAGGTGAGTAATAATGATAATTCTAAAAATGAATTAGTAAGTAGTAGTAATAAGATAGTGGAAAACGAGATACTTAAAGGTGATATAATGAAAATAGATAGTGATGATATAGAGATAGTTAGTGAGAGTGAGAGAGTAATGGGTTGTAAAGGGGTAGAAACAAATGTTTATCAGTTAGAGAGAGAGTATGAAGAGAGTGTACAGGTAGAGGGATGGCAGAGGGTAAAATTTTTCTGTGGTGTTGTGGGGGGTGAAGAAAGGTCTTCACGAAGATATTGGGTAGATAAGTGTTCTACCAATAATTGTATTTTGAATTTTTGTGTTGTTCCTGGAGGAATCAGGAGATGTTTTAATGTAGCAGTACCCTCTGTATGGGATGGTAGAGAAAATGTGATATGGCGTTGGGGTGAGAGATATTTAGAGAGAGAGTTGTTTGTAGATGAGGAAATAGAGTTATTTACGTTAAGTAGGAGTTATAAAAAGTTGAAAGAGAGGTTAGAATTGAAGGAAATAGATGATATAAAATACTTACCTTGTGAAATAAAGATTGATGATTATTTTGAGGATGCTGTTGTAGATGATAATAACTTATCTGATGATGTAATTAATATAGTGGAGGAGTATAATGATAAAATAACTTACCTTATGTTAACCAAAAATACTGATGGAGACTGGACAAAAATAACTAATGCAGACAAGGTTTATGAAATAATAAAAAGGAATAATCCTATAAATTATAATGGTATAATGAATGACATAGATTTAATGGGGTATTACATTAATAATAAGAATGTGATGTATGTGGATAAGAACGACTTGTGTTATAAAAAGATTAGATTATTATACGATGACGGGGGCTAGATAAAAACTCAGTGAATGGACATTTTAAATATTTTAGTTTATGGTAATGACCTGGCTAGATTATGAAATGAGGTGTGGTAAACAGAAAAATTAATGACAAGAATTTGTAAATAAATTTATAGTGAAATTAATTGTATTTGTGGTGTAAAAGGTGTTTTATGTAAACAATGTGTGTATGTAGTAGAAATTAACATAAAAATAATAATATTTTGGCAGACTAAATAAATAATGAGAATAATAAATGAATTGTAATTGTTTTGGAGTAAAGTAATTAAAATATGTTGTGTTTTTAATGATTGATGGAATTAAATAACTTGAGATGTATTAATGGATTAATTTAAAATGGTGTATAATTAAATTTTGGTAAGGAATTTAAATGATTTCATGAGATTGGAACTTGATAATAAATAGTAAATGAATAAATGTAAAATGTATTTAGTTATGGAATCATATGTTTGCTATAATGTTTCAGAAGATAAATGGAGTTGTGTACATGATTTGGTGGTAACAAATGTTTATATTTTGTGTCTATGACAGTATATGAGTGATGTAATGTAAGTATGAATTTTATAATGCAATTTATATAAAGCAAAATGTTTAATGTTAAAATATAAAGTATATATATATATGAATCTTAGAGATGTTGAATAAATATAAAAAATTATGTAAAATAACCAAACATATAAGAATTTACCCTCTGTGAACTGTAGTAGCAGTATAAGTGTGAACCTTATATGTCTTTTGGTAGTTCCCCACATTTCGGGCGGTCACGGCTTCACCGAACCCTGACCGTGGATTTATGTAAGTATATTCTAAATTGGTGAACGTAGAAATTGACCGGGGGGTAACTCAGGTGAAACTAGATAACTATGGAACAGCGGCTATCATCGAAGGTGGTGATAGTGCCGTAATAAGGGTGTGTGAATCATTATAGTAGGATTACTGCTGTCCTCGGACATCAGTAATGCCGAATTTTTTATAACGCTGAACCAAGAACGGTATAGGCAGCGTCTATACCATATATATGTAAACTTCAGTTCTTGGGGATGGAAATGGGCGCCACAGTCCAACACCAGGAAACAATAGTGTGTGTGAAAAAGGAGCTGCCGTTACAAGCCAGGGGCATAAAGAATAAAGTGTTTATGTAACCAGGCAAACGCTCGATCCGGTTTACCCGGTGGGTGGTTACCTAATTGTAACTGGGTAAAGGGGGGATGTTAAGAAAATGATGTAGGAGGAGGGTAACTGAAAAAATCAGTGAGAGGGTGACGACATCTGTAAACAGCGGGCGATCAATTTCACTTCCTCTATAGAGAGAGTTGGTGGTTGGCGACCCAGTTCCTGTTCAGTAACAGTTGCTATAACTATGACTCGATGATTAGTGATGTATTTCCCTTATGAGAGCAAAACGATTTTAAGCACTAGGTTTAATGGTAAGGATTCTAAATCCACCAGAATATTCTATAATGATAACTGTATAATTTTGTGTATGTGTGAGTTATATGAAGTGTGTTGAGAGAAAGGTCATTCACATGACAGTGGGACATCAGCTGACTGCTGGGGTTATATATGTATTATGTCACTTATAAGTGATCTGCAGAATTTTGTCAATATAATTGAATGTTTGAATATAATATTTTCAATGTGTTTAAAAGGTGCAGTGTGTCTAAGAGATTTTAAGTCAAATGATGAAATTGATTTGAGATAGTTTTGAATTTTCAATGGTTAATGTAATGTAAAATGTGCTAAAGGTTAGAATTTGGGTGATTATTATTTCAATAGGACATTTTAAGTCAGTCCAAGGTAACGTTAAAGGGGTGTTAAACCAGAATAAGATTTTGGGAACCTAAGTAAGATAGAAAACTGAGTATTAATAGTGACACAGTAACGACAGTGAGTATGTGTAGAATAATGAAGGGGATGTAATGGGAGAGTAATTAGATGGGGAAATTTTGTAAAAAAGGGGTTGGTGTGATAAGGAGTGCTCAGCGAAAAGCGTTGTGGCGGGAGGTGAATAGTTTTAAATGGGGTTTGGCGGGGTTACCTGGGGGGACCAGGAACCCATAAGGGTATGAGCATTGGGAAGGGAACACACATCCTAAGTACAAAGAGGGTAGAGGGTATTTTGTTATAAGGGTAGAATGATTCGAAATGAGTTAGAGTAGTAAGTTAGTGGAGATAAATATTTTTGAGAGAGTGGTGTCAGACTAATTAAATCTGTTAGTGAGTGTTAGAGTCAGAAGGGAGATAAGGTTATATTTAAACACCCATATGTAAATCGAATTATGATGAATAATTGAGAGTCACCCAAACTAAGTGAGAATGAAAATGTTAAAGAGAGAATCATAGTTAAAATGTACTAATAATTGAAACAAGTGACAGATTTTAATAGAATCTATAATATATTTGCCAAAGCCCACTCACTGACTCATCACTGTATCTCAACAATGACAAGGCCTAGAAAGATGAAACTTTACATAGATATTCACTAGATACTGTAGATGTGCAATAAGACGGGGTTTGACAAAATTCAAAATTTAAGGGGGGTTTTAGAGGGGTCAAAGTGACCGATTATTCTCATACTCACTCACTCACTCATCACTGTATCTCAACAATGACAAGGCCTAGAAAGATGAAACTTTACATAAATATTCACTAGATACTGTAGATGTGCAATAAGACGGGGTTTGACAAAATTAAAAATTTTAGGGGGGTTTTGGAGGGGTCAAAGTGACCGAATATTCTCATAAGAAATACATGACAGTTAAAACGTGACAACTGTTAGGCAGCTTCTAGATGAGATAGAAACATGAAATTTGTTCTACAAGTTAACTTAACCCTCTTTTAAAGAACACAAAGGTTGTCTTCCTTCTACTCAACAGCTTCCTGAGCCGCTCCATAGTTTTCTTACTTACAGTCACCGTCAGTCTCAGCATTTTTTTATCAAATACCAGAAAGTATAACGGATGTTTTCAAATGACTTCATTTGGAGCTAAAGAGGTACACGAAGGAAATTTCATACCAACTTTTAAGGTCCAAGGGCAGGTTTACCATAGAATAGGAAGTTTGTTACCTTCTCCCCAGCAAGACCCCTCTTCTACAAATTTATTTTGTTGGAAACGATGAAAAAGAAACAGACATCAGATCCAACCTCTTTACTGTGGTTAAGCCTTGGTTAGTTGGCCAACTTCAAAAATGTCTGCATGATAACAATCCCTACATACGAGATTTTAAAACCGCAATGGAAAATGTTCCGGAGGGGCAGGAGTTCAAAGTTGTTATTCATGCAGACAGGAAGCCTGCAGTTGAACATAGGGGTCGTTACAACGCGCCAGCAACAAGCGAGGTAGCTTTGGTTATTGTGGGACAGGAGTTTGAAAAGAGAGACATAATTCTTCACAGCAGAGACACAAAGTTGGTACGGATCAGCGAAACTCATCGTGCATACGACGCTCTCCAGTACCCTCTTATGTTCTGCCGTGGAGAAGACGGCTACTCTATCAATATTCCACAATATGATCCAATATCTAAAGCATCTCTCAAGAAAACAGTTTCCGCTTCAGACTTCTACGCTTACAGAATAATGGAAAGACAAGGTGAAGAAAGTTACATATTGCTGTATCGTAGTCTTTTCAACCAGTTTTTGGTTGATATGTATGCCAAGATAGAGACAGAAAGGCTTAACTTTATAACCAGAGTAAGCTGCGAGCGGAAAACTGTGTTCATCTTAAAGACGCTATGTGTAAGGGGGATGCTAACGTTTCAGATATGGGAAAGAGGGTCGTGTTACCATCCAGTTTTACTGGTGGGCACCGCTATATGTGCGAGAGAACTCAGGACGCCATGACATATGTTCGTCACTATGGTCGTCCTGATTTGTTTATCACATTTACATGTAACCCGAAATGGTCTGAAATTGGAGTTGCCTTAAGAGACAGACAAAAGCCTCAAGACAGACATGACATCATAGCTCGAGTGTTTCATTTGAAAGTTGAAAAGCTTATTCATCTTTTAACTAAAGGTTCCATTTTCGGTCAAAGTAGGTGTTACATGTATACTGTGGAGTGGCAGAAGCGTGGCTTGCCTCACGCACACATCTTGCTATGGCTGCAGGACAGGATCATGGCCGACCAAACTGACAGTGTCATAAGCGCAGAGGTACCTGACCCTGAAACGGACCCTGAACTTCATGAAATTATTAAGTCGACAATGATTCATGGCCCTTGAGGAAGCTTAAACAGGAACTCGCCCTGCATGGTTAACGGCTCATGCTCCAAAAGATATCCACGTCCCTTATCTAAAGAAACCCAAACTGCTGACGATGGCTACCCCCAGTACCGTCGAAGGTCTCCTGCTGATGGTGGTTTTACAGTCAACATCAATGGAGTAGACATAGATAGTCGGTGGGTGGTACCGTACAATCCTGTTCTGTCACGTACCTTTTTGGCACATATCAATGTCGAGTTGTGTAACTCGTGTCAAATCGAAAAAGTATATTTGCAAATACGTGAACAAGGGCAGTGATCAAGAAGCTTTTGTGTTGGAAAATGAGTGGGACGAAGTGTCCAAATATGAAGCAGGCCATTACATAAGTAGTTCCGAAGCAGCATGGCGTATATTTTGCTTCCCAATCCATGAAAGATATCCTCCCGTAATGCATTTGGCTGTACACCTTGAAAAATGGCCAGAGAATTTATTTTAATCCCGGAAACGTTCAAGACAAAGTTCAAAATCCACCCAAAACCACTCTACTGGCATTCTTTGAACTATGCAAATCAGACAATTTTGCCAGAACCATAATCTACAGTGAAGTCCCTGCTTACTACACCTGGAAAAACAATAAGTTTAGTCGGCGGAAACAAGGCAAAGCCGTTCCCGGACATCCAGGAATGAAAAAAGATCAAGTGCTCGGTCGGGTTTATACTGTACACCCTAACAATGCAGAATGTTACTACCTACGTCTTCTCCTTCATGAAGTTAAAGGGCCTACGAGTTTTAATGATCTTAAGAGGGTATCTGGCATAGTTCACTCCACTTATCAGTCTGCCTGCAGAGCGTTGGGTTTACTTCAAGATGACAATCATTGGGACATCACCTTGGAGGAAGCTGCTCTGTCGGAGTCGCCACAGAAAATCAGACAACTGTTCGCTGTCATTTTGGTGTTTTGTCAAGCAGCGGATCCCTTAGTGCTGTGGGAGAAACACAGAGACAGTATGTCAGAGGACTTCAAGAGACAGATGGAGTATGAATGTCCGGGCTTAGAGCTTGAACTACGGAACAACATCATTTACAACAAATGCCTACATTCATTAGAAAACTTAGTCTCTTCAATCAATCCCTCCAACAACTCGGTCTTCCTTCTCCAAGTCAAGAGCCCAACAGTTCTGCAGTCAACCGCGAGTACCTGAAAGAACTCTCTTACAACACGGTCCATCTATCTGAATTGGTTGCTGAAAACGTGCCTAAACTGAACGACAAGCAGAAAAATGTCTACAATGAAGTAATTGCGAGCATTGAATCAGAGGCTGGACGACTATTTTTCCTTGACGCACCAGGTGGTACAGGGAAAACCTTTTTGATTAATTTAATATTAGCCACGGTAAGACAAGATAGGAAAATTGCTATATCTGTGGCTTCGTCAGGTATAGCAGCAATGTTGTTGGATGGAGGGAGGACAGCTCATTCTGCCTTCAAACTGCCTCTCAACTTAAACCACTCTGAGACCCCATTTTGCAACATATCAAAACAAAGCGACACAGCGAAGGTACTTAAGGATTGTAAGTTGATAATTTGGGACGAGTGCACCATGGCTCACAAGGGAGGAATTGAAGCTTTGGATAGAACTCTGCAGGACAGTAGAAGCAATAAAAACCTGATGGGTGGAGTCACACTTCTAATGGCTGGAGACTTCAGACAGACTTTACCTGTTGTACCTAGGGGAACTTGAGCAGATGAAGTTAAAGCCTGTCTAAAGAGTTCTGTCCTGTGGCCTAAAGTCCAAGTTCGTTCCTTGAGAGTCAACATGCGGGTGCATCTTAAAGGCAGTTTAAAGGCAGACGAGTTTTCAAGTTTACTTTTACAGATCGGTAATGGAAATCTACCTGAAGAAAATGGCAAAGTCAATATTACAACAGACTTATGTGAAGTTGTAGGCGACTTGACAACGTTGGCTGAAAAAATTTACCCAGATTTAACTATTTTTACTTGAAAGATGTATCTTGGCTGAAAGAAAGAGCTATCCTTACTCCAAAGAATGACACTGCTGCAAATATCAATAACACATTATTGGAAAAACTGCCAACTGAGATTGTCCAGTACCAATCCGTGGACTCTGTGGTGGAAGTAGAAGATGCGGTCCATTACCCAGTAGAGTTCTTGCACATGCTTAATCCTCCAGGCATTCCACCGCACAATCTTTGCCTTAAAGTTGGAGCTCCAATAATGCTGCTACGAAACCTGGTACCGCCTAAGCTTTGTAATGGTACTAGGCTGCAGATTAAATCGTTGCACAACAACGTCATAGAAGCAACAATATTCACTGGATGTGGTCAGGGGAAAGCAGTCTTCATTCCACGCATTCGCTTAATTCCATCGGATTGCCATTTTCAGTTTAAAAGACTCCAGTTCCCTGTCAAGCTCTGCTTTGCTATGATAATAAATAAATCACAAGGGCAGTCTTTGAAAATGGCCGGTGTTGATCTGAGGGAAGACTGCTTCTCCCATGGCCAGTTGTATGTTGCTTGCTCACGAGTTAGCTCTTCTGAGAGTTTAACTATCCTTCAGCCACAGGGTCAAACAAAGAACGTTGTCTACAAGGAAGTTTTATAAGTGCCGTATTTCGTTTCACAAAACGATTTCAGTAGACTTAGTATTAGCACCCATTTATGATTTTAAAAATTTGTAAATATTACATTTATACAATGTGCTTGGTTACCCAAGGTTAAAAAAAAAAAAAAAAAAACACCGAACCAATGTGTTTATTCAGTAAAAACCGTAGCGAAGCACGGGTATACAGCTAGTTTGAACATAAAATAAAGCTGTAAGGTGTGTAAATGTTGATCAAAATTAAATGTGAATTGTTTATTGTAAGGTAATAACAACAATATTAATGATGAGTGTTCTATATTTTATTACGTTGTAGTATGTTTGAATGTAAAAACTATAAACACGTGATGTATTTTACCTTGTATAAATTTTGAGCTATATCTAGAACAAGGTCATTCACCTGACCCAGAGAGATCAGCTGATGGCTGATGTTAGAGACAGGACAGGTTTCTAGTAATTGATTCATGAAATTTTGTTACTTAATTAAATTAAATAATTTTATTTTTCTTGATATTGATAAAAGACATTTGGGGGGGGGGAATTGTTTTTTGTTTGAAGTATAGATTGTGTTTTTATGTCCAGGGTATTTTGTGGATTATATGTATTGTTAATGTGTTAACTGATTGATGTTATTCATATAATGTGTGTTGTAAACAAATGTAATGATAAGCGAATTTATGATTTAATAAGATGTTCAGTTTATTTGTTTTTATGATTGTTAGTAGTTAGTAAAGAAGAATGGTAGATTCATGTAAAAAATTTTGGGGGTTTTGATGAAATTAATGATAATATAACATTTTGATATTGGAATTAGATTAATTTCTTGGAGTTAACAGAATTTAAATGATTTATGGATTTGTTTAATTGATTTTGAGTTGAAACTGTGACGTCTAATCGATGAAATATTAAGAGAAGTAATTGAAGTTCAAGTGTGACGTATTTTATAAATTTTAAATCAACAAAGTAGTATATGAATATTATATGCAGCAATAATGAGTATGTGTACGCACCCAGTACTTGCTAAAGGCAACCCAGTATGCATGTAAGGGGGAACATATCGGTTGAGGATCTGGTATGGTATAAGGCCAGTGTTTTGATTTTTGGGCGGAATGATAGAAGGTTAGGTGTACTATGGTGAGTATCTGTCCGAATTTATGGCGTTGGGATCTCGTATAGAGAAGTCCAGTAATCTCGTTCAGGTGCAGCCATAGTGGCCGAGCTAGGGGGGTAGTTTACCCATGAAGTGTTTTAAGAAATTAACGGGGGGTTGTTGGTGCCATATCCTCACCGATCCTCTTGGGGTTTAGCAATGAGAGTTTTTATGCTCTAGGGGATACAACCTCTCAGTGGGGGGTATTGTAATGGGGCAAAAACGGGGGTTTTTATTTTATCAAATGTATTTAAATTTTTTGTTGCATGTCCCCTGCAAATTAAGGTTCTATTCAAACAATGAACGCTGGAATAAACTTTTGGGCGGAGTGTACTTGAAGAATGCCAGACTGTTTTGTGAAATCAAGTGTTTTGTCACGAACTACTACGCACAACATGAACACGCGCGCAGAGGCGACGCACATCAGTCCAAAGGGACGCTAACAAAATGGCTAAGCTGTCAAATTACTTTCACCACGTGTTTGAAGATGACGGAAGTCCAGTGAAGACTCCGCCCATCTGAGTCTCCTGCCTCGTCGCAGTGCAATATCATCAACACCTG
The DNA here is from genome assembly GCA_034769895.1 of Magicicada septendecula. NCBI lineage: Eukaryota > Metazoa > Arthropoda > Insecta > Hemiptera > Cicadidae > Magicicada > Magicicada septendecula. The sequence continues at coordinate 370,291,347 of CM068368.1, read as the reverse complement.
AGGCACATGGACAAAGCCATACATTGTGAGCGTTGACGAACAATTCGTAGCATGCAGGGTGTGCGTTTCCTGTTGAGCAACCGTTGTAGTGGGGAATTTGTTGGTACACTCTGCCCCCAGTCACCTAACTGTCATTAGCCCGGCCGGGTCGACCACGAGACTCGTGGATCCAAATTCAATTCTTGTACAATTTAATAGAAAGTAACAACCGACTGAAGTTAGGGAACAGTATTAAAAATGAAATAAGTGAAGTGAGTAAATCTAATAATGTAGTGGACAACCGACAAACATCCGAAGTGCGACATGTGAAGGGAGGAGACACAGACGGACACGTAACGTTGTAAAAATCTTCTTAAAAGTAACAGAGATCTCTAAACTAGATAAATGGGGGGCTAAATTGTATGAATGAGTGAGTGTAGCAAGCTGGGTTCGCTTTACTTAGATTTAATAATTAAAACAAGTAGACTACATTGAAATGAAAGTTTGAAATAATGTTTCATGTTTGTATGTTTTAACAAATGCTTTAATAGCAATTGAAAGAGATAGTAATGTACTAATTTGGAGAGAAAAGGTGAATAGTAAAGAAATTTAAAGTAGTATCAAAATGAAATAAAATGAGAGTTCTATTATATAAATGAGAGTAGTGTACGTTATTGATGCAACCTTGAAATCACGTTGGTATTCACAGTTCGTGTGAAGAATCCTAGGCTCAATTAAGGTAGGTGAGATATTTCAATATTATTTTATGAATTGTATTAAATCATAACATAACAAATGTAGTCAGTGTTCACCTGTGTGGAACCTCGATTTCATCAACCACGCATGCAGTGTTATTACAAAACAAAACGTCTTTGTTTTGTCTGTGCACTCAGACAGGCCTGACAGATTACGCAATGACATACAGTTTGTGGTAACCGTGAATCACGGCAAAATGACGCCAAGCCATAGATTTCACCAGGCGGCAAAATGTTGCTAAACCCGATGTCCAGCTTATAGAACACCTTTAAAAGAACCAATGGGAACGCAGACTGGCGATCACGTGACCCGACTCACCCTTGTGAATCATGGCTCTAACACCAGTTTAAGAGTTAGTTCAACTGTAACTCTGACCGCGCGGTCAACACCTAAGTGCTCGAGCAAGTTAAAGTCGGCCGACAAAAAAGCGAAATGTGATAAAACACAGTTCTAGTCAGTGAGTAATATTATTCAACCAGTGAATAATTAACGCCCGTCACAAGAAAAAATAACTTTAATTATCTTCCATTGACTTTCGGAGTGCGGAGTGAAATAAGTGCCGCAACAGTTGGACCAGGTCTACAACCAGGCTGAGTACTCGTATAATCAATTTCTTATAATTCCAAAATTTGAACAACCTTAAAATTTATACCTGTGAACGTTTCAAATAATAATGAGATAACTAAGGGAAAGGGGTTTAAATAGAATGTTCATGTAAAAGAATGAATGGGTAGGAGAATGGGGATAAATTACATACTGGTTCAGTAAACACATAAATTGTTTGTTATAACTGTCATAGTTCAGTAAGATTGGTTCGCCAATTAATTTTATGATTTTTGTGTTGTTAATTTGTAAATTTGTTAATTTGTTTATTAATGTCTTAATTTGCCAATAAGCATTTTGCGTATTAAATAAAGTTCAAATCAGTTGTTCTGATCAATATAAATGGTGTTATTATATTTTCACCCCTCAACTCAAATAATCTTTCTGCAGCTGGTTTCGTTTGTAGGACCCTGGAAGAGAGCCCGAAGGTAAGATCAAAATGAAGTTCTGACAAATTTAATAGAATTTATTAATTGATAAAAAAAGTAAAGTTTCATTTTGTATTCGACTTCAAAAACATTGTGAGCATCGGGAAAGAAGAAGTATGCTTTCCACAACTAATATGTTAAAAAACTCAGTAGACGTAATAAATCAAGTGGCCATAACTATTCTGCCAAACTTTGAAAAATCAACATGTTTAGAACAGAGGTAGGTATTTGGGGTAACCAGTGCTCTATATTCGGACCCCAGGTAGTCAGCACACCAGGCATACTAATTGCCAGAAGTTTAGTAAAACCAGACGAAACCAGAAATGAACCTATTAGAGTGGCAAATATTTTGGATCAGGCTGTCACTTTACAAAGCAGTACGCACCAAGGTAAAACATCTCCTATGGCCTGGGTAGCCGGATTGACGGAAAAAAGACCCAGTGATTCAGACACTTTAGAATTACCAGAGGAACTTAAGGCACTGTTAAACAGATCGTCTGATGATCTCTCAAGTGGTGAGGTAAAAGAACTCTGACAGTTTTCATATGAATTTAAAGATTTTTTGCAGATTGTGACCAGTCATTGGGAAGAACCTCTCTTGTACAACATCGCATCAATACCGGGGGTACAACCTCCAACCAGGGATACCTATAGACCTACCTGCTCGAACACCTCTGTTAGCTAAGAAGGAGGAAATGTCTCAGTTAATACAGGATATATTGACAGAGGGAATAATTGAGCCTTCATCAAGTACTTTGTCTTCACCGGTAGTGCTGGTAGTGTAGAAGGACAGTGGGTTAGGTTTCTGTGACGACTACTGGAGGTTGAACGACGTATATTGGAAAGTGGGTCTTTGTCAAGAAGACAAGTAAAAGACAGCTTTCTTGACACCAAGTGGCCTCTTCCGGTTTAAAGTCATGCCGTTTGGACTCTGTAATGCACCAGCAACATACTGATGATTGAAACTGGTACATCATGGTTATAGGTGACTATTTTACTAAGTGGGTGGAAGCTTATTCAATTTCGAATCAAGAGGTTACCACTGTGGCAAAGGCATTAATTCACAACGTCTGTTACTGTTATGGAGTCACTATGGAAACCCATATGGATCAAGAGAGGAATTTCGACTCGGGAGTGTTTAAAGAATTATGCCGTGTACTCAGAAAAGGACAACGCCTCTCCATCCTCAGTCCGACGGAATGGTTGAGAGGTTGAATAGGACACTTAAAGTGGTATCTGTTGAAGGTTGTTGATGTGAACCAAACAGACTGGACCAGCTTATACCACTATTCTTCATGAAGTATAGGTTATCAGTACATGACACATCATCTTCCTGGGGACTTGATGTTCAGATCCAAGAGCTGCTGAACTGTTCCTTGCAAATGTAACTACGAGAAATGAATCGCTTGATTAGAGGATGCCTGAATACAGCCAGTGATAAAATGAAACTCGGTATGACATTTGCAGCAATAGTGTGGGTTTCGAAGAAGGAGATGAGGTTTTGTTGTACCCAAAGCACCATCGTGGTTGCTCACCTAATCTTCAAACTAACTGGGAAGGACCTTATACCGTGAAGAAGAGAATCAACAATGTTGTCTATTGGATTCGACAGGAAGGACACGGGAATTCAAGGTCATCCACCTTGATCCCCTACCCAATTATTACTTCAGAGACAGTTTGCCAATTTGGGACGAACAACATGCTTAAGGAGAGGGGAAGTGATACGAAATTACCTGATGCTCTTGAAAAGTCAGCAGGTGCAGTTACATGAAAGTTCTACACCCTTCTCGGCTAGCCGAGCAGGTGCAGTGTCTGTGTCAAGGCCGTACTGTCAAGTACCCTCTAGACCGAATACTTGTAACTACGCAAATTATGCTGGCACACCAGCAAAAGAATGGAAAATCATTCTGCTCTGGAACATCTGCAATGGAAATCTATATAAGCAACAGTGGGGCCGGCTTAGAAGTTAGTTACATCTAGCGAAATTGTAAAGTGGAGATGCAAGTGATTGTGGAAAGTGATTACTATGTTTAGTTAGTCCAGAACTCATAATAGTTGACAAATTATTTGTGTGTGGACAAGTTTACTTGAATTATTGTAGGAGAGTATCTCGTTGATTTCACATTGTTGTTGTGACTAATTAGAGCTGGTAACTAATGACTTCATTTGTGTCTGTATTTTGTTTCCTCTGTACAATACGATGATCCGCAAGATTGTCATAACAATATTTTATAATACGAGGTGCTACCAAAAAGTCGGGGAATTTGCCCATAAAATTAAAATTGCTTAACATAACTCCTAGTTTCCACCGTCTCCTTCGAAATAGTCCCCTTGGGCATGGATACAGTGATCCCAGGATTTTTCCCATGATTCCATGCATCACTGGAAGTCGGCAAGCGTAAGCGTTCGAAGCACCTTCTGCGATTCGGCCTGGATGTCCTCAATTGTGCCAAAACGACGGCCTTTCAAGTGAAGCTTCATTTTGGGGAACAGGAAAAAGTCGCACGGGGCGAGGTCAGGCGAATAGGGTGGATGGGGAATCACTACCGTGTTTTTGGAAGCCAAAAAATGCTGAACAGCTAACGATGTGTGGGCGGGCGCATTGTCGTGGTGGAGAACCCAGCTGTTGTTCATCCTTTTTTCTGGATGTTTGCGCGCCTAATGCTCTCACGTAGCCGCTTCAAAACTTCACAATAAAACTTCCCATTGACTGTTTGACCAGGGGGGACAAATTCCTTGTAGATAATTCCTTTGATGTCTTTCAAACAAACAAAAAAAATCGGCATGGGCTTCACGTTGCTACGAACTTGATGTGCTTTTTTTGGCCACGGTGAATGTGGCGACTTCCACTGCAATAACTGCTGCTTAGTCTCAGGGTCATAACCGTAAACCCATGACTCATCACCGGTTATGACATTGGAGATGAAGTAGCAGTCATCTCTTGATGCAATTTACAATTCAGTGCAGACAGCCACGCGATGTTCTTTTTAGTTGCTGCTTAGCAGTCTGGGTACAAACTTTGCAGCAATGTGTCTCATGCTCAAAATGTCTGACAAGATGCGTTGCATGGACCTGTACGACATTCTTACAATCGCACAAACATCGTGGATTGTTTGTCTACGATCTCCAACAATTGCCTCTCACACTTTTGCGATGTTTTGAGTGTTGTGCTTCCGATGGTGATCCTGAACACTCGTCATCGTCAACAGTCTGTCGTCCATCCTTAAAGCATTTGTACCACAAAAAAGTTTTACTTTGACTCATAGCATTGTCACCAAATGCTTCCACAAGCATGCGATGGGTTTCTGCAGCAGTTTGTTTCAGTTTTAAGCAAAATTTGATGCAGCTTCTTAGCTCCGTAAAATCTGCCATTTATAAAATCGCCACAACACTAAAACACAATGTTACAAAAATGCACGAAACTCAAGAACGCGGCCTCTCACTGTCACAGCTGTTGGTACACTAATTAACAAAGGGTACTATTTGCACATTCTAGCGGCAGCAGGTCATACCACAAATGGTTCACGTGTGGCATTCAAATTCCTGAACTTTTGGGTAGCACCTCGTATTACTTTGAATGTGGGTTGGGGGTTCTCTAGTATACTCCATTGTATACCTTTAGGAACTAAGAATACTGTATGTTTGCATACAAACAAATCTTATTGATTACTAACTATAATTATTTTTAGTTCAGTCTTGCATCCTTGATTAATTAAGGATTATTGTTTGTAGAACACATATCAGATCAATGATACAGCATACTGTTCTTATAAGTTAACATTTGGTTTAGTTATTTTTTTTTTGCAGGTACTTCTGAAAAGTATGCTCTATTTTATGACTTGAAAAACCATAGATTTGTTTCAGAAGTTGTTTGTTCAAAAACAAGATTCAAAATAATCTACATGTTAAGTGAAGAATTTGTAAATGCTATAAGAAAATTCTAGTTTTGCAACTTAAGAAATTGGTTAATAACATAAAGATGGCCTTAAAGAAGAAAACAGATTTGAAAACTGCAAGGAACAAAGTCATTAAGAAATTCATGCTACTTTCTTCAAATAGTTGTTTACAATCATCGGTTGCCCCTGCATTTAGGGTTATCTCCATGTAGAGGCATACTTACTGGGGGGGGGGGGTGGAGGTGGTGAAAGGTACCGAACACCCCCCAGAGGATTGAAATAAATTGATTTAGGCCTAACTCTTAATTTTTAGGGCTTGTTTTATTTTTGTAGATGTGTATGCTAATATAGTAGTACTCTTTTTTAAATATACAAACAGATTTATTACACAGCATTTGCGTATATGTTTGAAATATGAAATAAAGGAAAATGTATTCAGTCAATGAGTATCTTCTAGACAATGTTTCAAAATGTGTATTTTTATTATGTTGTTATAGCTTACTTTAATGGGATTTATTTCGGGATGTTATCACGGTTTTCACCCAATTTAAAGATGGTAATGTGATTAATTTTAACTTTTCTTTTGTATGATACTGACTCAACTGGGCCCGCCAAGGCCAAGTTCGAGATAAGTCACTATCTCCACGTTACAAACTGATGTGAATGTCGCCATAGATGATCCTAAACACTATTAAAGCGTTCATAAAAGTCTATCATTTACAACCACGATCTTGTATTATGTAATATTTATTCACCCAAAATGCTTAGTAAATACTATGCTTCTGGAAAATCTTAGCTTTGGTTGGGGGGGGGGGGGAGTGCTTATACAAATCTCTCATTCAAAATTAATTGCATGCGAAAAACAGCCCAATATTAGCTAACATTACTTTTTATTTACCTTACCCAACGGTGTATGAAAGTTTCCAGTATGAAAGATCAACAGTGAAAACTAAAATAATGACAATTTTGGTGGAATCTGGACAGTGCAATCTAGTGGCACACAATGTAACAATTAAACAAGTTATATAATTCATTCATCTAATTCTTTAATTCTTTGATAACTAGTACTGTACAGCTAGAGAGAAATGAATGTGGAAGTCATGAAAGCAAACTGAGTAGACAAGTTATATGAATGACTATGTATGAAAAATAAACATCTTAAGAATGACAACAAACCTAGAATTTATAAGAGACTACTATGGCATTTGGCATATGACATTGAACCATAAAAAATAAAACGACAGGTGCAAGTGACAGAAATGGAAATTTTAAGGAGAATTGTAAGGAAAACAAGGTGGGAGAGAATATGAATGAGAACATAGAGATTTGTGGAATAATAGATGTAATAGAATGTACTATGGACAGAAGATGGATATGGAACAGACATATCCAGGACAGATTAGGTCATATTGGCATAGATTGTGGTAGACAACCCATGTTGCAGAGAAGATTTAGGACGTCTAAGAAAAGATGGTGTGAAAGCTTGTAGGAAGCTTGTGGCATTAAGACAGAAGGAATCTCTTATAAGAAGGGAAGAAGAAGAATATATAAGCCTGAGCAAAGGATGATGTTTAGTAAATTGTGTGTATAAGCTCCTAAACTGTGATGTATGGAGCATGTGGTGCTTCATACTGATCCTGCGTCATCAGTTTTGTCATATGTTGAAGAATGTTTAGTTTTAATTTTGAATTGTGTCTTATTGTTGTTAGTCAGTAGTCTTTTATTTTTTACAGACATTTTGTCGAGCTCTGATACTGCTTCGCAATAAAAACTTATTATCACCAACCGATCTATTGTCACTATTCTTCCAACTTCTCAGGTGCAATGACAAATCACTCAGAAAGTTCCTTGAAACTCATATTGTTACAGATATTAAAAATATGAATATGAAGCATAAGAATGCAAAGGCAAATACGGTAAGTGAAAGTTGTAATCAGTTTAACAATGAAGAGTGCGAGGATTGGTCAAAAAAGTATAACACAAATTGTGTCGACGTTTTGACAATGTTTATTGTCATTGTCAGGACGTGTGTATGGATACAAGAGAAAATATGAAACACAACAGATCAATTAATTGAGTGGATGTGTTTGTGTATGTGTGTGTGCATGTGTGTATGCATATGTATGTAGGAGTTAAAACAGTTCGTTTTATATCATCAAAATAATTGCATTCATTACATATTGTTTTCTTGAAATATATCAAGAAAATTATAATACACCAGAACATAATTCATACAATATTACAATTTAATTACTAATTATGTAAAAGTTACTTATAATATTTGTAATTAATTGTAGAAGCAGTAATCAACAAATACATATTACAGTTGGTATAGAAACCATTTCTACATATACATGTCTACATATAGAATAGTAAAATATGTTATAGCTGATACAGATTGTAGGTATGTTCAGTTATGTATATTATTAAAAGCTATTTTTATCATGTTTCACTCACTACTGGTATTGAAAACACAGTCATTAGTTTAGAGAATTTTGTACAAAATAACAGTAGAGAATTACAAACTTACATTAGAGAATACAACATATTACAAACACAGATTTATGGTAAACCATAAATTGTTATTTGAGTTGAGTGAAAATTGTTATTCTTAAGATCATATTTTTGGTAAAATATTTTTACCGAAAACTTAATATATTGTATATTATAAAATTATCTTTACGTCGACAATCATAGGCTCTCCCCTCATTTTCTCTCCCCCCCTATCACACTTTGACTCTTTCTGCAATGGCATTCCAACAATTTTCCCATCTCTCCGTACACTCTCCCACTCACATATATTAGAGAATTATCTACAGAATAACAGTATAGATTAACCAGCTTACATGAAAGAGTTACAAAAAACACAGAATTATAGAAAAACAGTCGGTCATATGAAAATTGTTATTACGTAATATTTATATTGTTGTAAAATGTTATTTACCTAGCAGTTAGTCTATAAGATTACCATAGTTATTGTAAAATTATTTATATGTTGGTAGTTATAGTCTCTCTCGCTCATGCTCTCTCTCTCACTCTCTCTCTTTATCTCTTCCTAGCACTCACACTACAACACTCTCCCCATCTCTCATTCACTCTCATACTCCTATCTCACTCGCAGCCTTAAACACTAATATTAATCTCACTCTAACACGCAGCCATGCACACACATACAAACACAAATACGGATGCACACACAGGCACCATGCACACATGGACAAACACAGAAAAACAGTCCACACACCCACACACGATAACACACATACACACACACACCACATGCAGCACACACCATATTTAAGTATATACATTCTTAGTATTCTCTTCTTTTTTTCCACATAAGTGTATATTATGCAAAATGCAGATGACAACTGTACTGAGTCTGAACGTAATCAAATATGTTTCATTGTGAATTACTATACGTTTAGCATTCTATAAGATAAAAACTGACTAGTTGTGTGTTTGGCGATATAACAACTCAACAACTATTGTAAGTGCTTCACTCATCGTATTATTTAGTATCTGCTAGGTTAAACATACAGTAATTCACAATGACACATATTTGATTATTTTCACTCAGTACAGTTGTCATCTGCATTTTGCATAGTATACACGTGGGAAAAAAAGAAGAGAATATATATGTATATACTTGAGTATTTATGCACAAGCGTGTTGTGGTGGTGGTGATGTGTGTATATGTGTGTGTGTACTCGTGTTCCATGTTTTTATGCTTGTCCACGCGCTTGCGCTCGCGTGTGTGTGCGTGTGGTGCTTGCGTGTTTGTGTTTGTATGTATATGTGTCTGCGTGTTAGAGTGAGATTTATTAGTGTTTAAGACTGCGAGTGAGGGAGAGAGTGTGAGAGTTGTAGTGTGCCTGATTACCGGGGTGTTAATTGAGTTTGTTTTAAAGTTTAGGTTTAATAACTTTTTGATTTGAATTTTTAATTTATTGTGGTTTAATTTATTTAAAAAATTCAATTGTTTAATTAAATTCATTTAATTAAATCCGGTGAATATCTTGTAAAGGTACTTCTCTTCTACCATTTTTAAAATACTTCAATCATCATAATACTCACCGCTGCCAGAATTTTACTTACCGTCATCGTCCCCGTTAAACTTACCTTTAGAAACTGCCCAGGTCGCCACGATATTTTTGGTTATATATCGAAACCTTTACACTTTTGCCCTTATAAAAATCCCGCTATCTGACTACATTTTAAAAATTCAGAAAACCCCCGAAAACGTGAGACGAGTTTATCAGCACAGAATACTAGGAAGTGGTTGTGGCGTAATAACTAGACTAACACATTTTATATTGTGACGTAAATAGGTTTACTTCCCATTTAAGACAAATTAAAACAATTAAAACAAAACATAGAAACAATATTAAAATATATCTCTTATATTAAACAAAACAGCCCAGCCTGCTCGCACACACATTCATTCAATTTAAAACCCCTTTTATAAAAAAATTGAAATTATATTTTATTTTTTATGGATTACCCCACCGGCGTCCTTCTTCTCATGGCCATATAATAAGTCCGAAACAGTTTATACACTCTTCCACCTTCCGTCCCCTTCACCGACTCACTCCTCTGATTAGTTTCACCTCTATATACCGGACAACACTTCTACATAATTTAATCTACATAACTTTAAATTTAGTTGGTGCCCACGAACCTTAGCGAGCGTCCGGCCGACGCCGCGTCGGTAAGTCGACTGGACATACATGCGGCCGGACATCACTGCCTTGCCTGCTAACAAATTTCATCGCTGTTCCCAGCCTTCGTTTTCAAAGTCTTAGTAGTTCCACCCACAACACGTGTTATTTGTGGGTGTTGGCAGTAGACAAAATCTAGTGTCCACTGGTTTCGTCACAAAGGTAGGCGGGATTTCGTCAAGACTTCCGCCTTGTCGAAAGCACATGGCACACAGAATTCACAATCAGGCCATGTTGTTTTCTCGCTTCTTGGCGTCGGTTGCGCACCTGCTGGTGTTTGCGCGTGTCACTCAACACTACAGTTCCGAGAATGGTATTGCGTCGTTGCACCTGGACGCATTCCATCATACAGCTACACCTCACAACTTCTTTTTTTGAACTAAAACTTTTATTTAACACGTGGCTGGCCACACAGATGTAAACAAATTTATGATTTTATAATAAAATAAAAAGCCCCTCCTTTTAGCCCTGTTACAATCTCTTGACGTTGTTTAACGAAGGTATTTAAAATGTTGATAATTTAGCTCAAAGTATTTTTCTTCTGTCGACTAGGCGAATCGGTGACGTGGATTCCTCACTGAAAGTACATATAGTTTTGTAAGAAATGATCACTTACTTGGAGTGAGTCTGGCTGACTTTGTAGGGTCGCTGTGGCAATCTAATTTTTAGATTGACTTACCGTAATTCAAATTGCCGCTGTCTATCGTGCCATCCAATGAGAGACGTTCACCTATCCTGTAATACTCTAGTCTATTGAAATAAACTAACTGACTCTGATTTGTCGTATCAAAATTAGAATTTATTCCTTGTTAACATTTCTTTAATTATTTAAAATATCACAAACCATTTTCGGTTCAAATTTACTTAACATTTGAAATTTGTTTTTATAAAAAGTTATCTCAGGGTGGTAGTACTGATCTACAAAAATCAGACTATGGTTAACATACTTTTAGTTAAATATTTTATTAATGTGTAGGTTCTTTTAGCCTGCAGAATACCAAATAATTAACTAGAAAACTTACTCTACCATTATTAGGTAGTCGGAGATTGATTACAATTCAATCACCTCTCAATACATAACATATAAAATTATAACCATGCCTGAACCGGCATTTTAGGTTAACTGGTTTAATAGTCAATCGACAATAAATATTAAATGACTTAATGAACGTTAAAAAAACTTTTTTTTTTTTAAATATCTAAAATGTGAACATAATAAAATAATAACTCGAAACAGTGTTGTTTAAAGAAACATCTGAATCGTCATATTGGATTCCTTCAAAGTTAATCGTTTAGTTGTCAGTATTTTATATAGCTTAGTACCACTAGCTTTTATTCATAATAGAAAGAAATATTCAAATAGTAGTAGACTCTTCCTAAATTAAGAAACATAAATAATATTTGCATTTTTGTTAACTTTCGTTAATTAATTCAGTCAGTCGACAATCCTCAATCTCTTACTAACGCTTGTTAGTTTAATCTGGGTTTACTGTATAATAGCTTCAATCAGGTGTGTGGTTATGGCACACTCAGTGTTTATACATAATAAACTATTACCGTTTTCAAAATTCTTATTTATGAATTATTTAAATTAAATTGAGGATTATCTCTATAACTGGTGACTGAGTGAAATTAATTAGGTGCAATGCCCTATATACTTTATTTTACACACATTACAATAATGTTGTTCGATTATATCGCCATTTTTCAACTTCTTAACTAATATTAGAAAATCACTGTACTCCCTTTAAATCCCGGAATTGCTAGGGATTATACACTTAGCAGTTCGTATTAACACACTGTTTACTCTTCAAAAATCTTCAGTAGTAGTGTTGTTATTATCGCACAAATTTAGGTTATGTTGATTTGTTGACATTGATGATGCGCACAAACTAGGTTAACAGCTGTTTTCTGGCGTAGCCGAGCTGCTGTCTGTACTGATGAAAGGTTGGTTAAAAAGTGTCTCGAGCCGACGCATAATGCTGCCGTTCTCTCCTGCGATCATTGTAAAATTCGTCAATTTCTCTGATTTGATTGGCTGACGATCTTTAATCTAGCGCACATACCCCCTTCGCGAAATATTTTAATTGTTGTTTTAAGCTTGGAGTAGCTGGGTTTGAGATTACAGACTGATGCTAAACATTTTCCCAAATTGACTCAAATACTTTATAATTGATATAACTTTCTTATCACTGCATAGATTTTGAATCTAAGCTTATCACTGTATGGCTAACATTTGGCTCTTAATTTAGAGTCCACTCATGACATGTTTTTGTCCATTATTAAGGGAGTTATTGTTTGAGATTATAACTTTACACTATTTACTATTAATTTTATATATTCTTGAATTATAACTATCTAATGGCAATCATATCTCTTAAAGAGTATGCCTTCCAAGTCCTTCAACACTTCTCACTTATTGTTTACTTATAATTATGGACAAAATACAACTCTTATTCTAACATTGGTTTAGCCTAGGAGTCTACTAACTATATTAACAAATTATTTATAAGAAATAGTATCTGGGCAATTTCTCTTTTGCCCCAATTGTATACACAGTGTTATTGCAACTACTGGTGGTCTTTGTTAATGGGAATATATTGTTATTCCTTGGTATTTTAGTCTATAAGGTGACCTCTGTATAACACTGTGAAGTGTACCTTTATTTTAATTCTTGTTTAATAGTGTAGTGTCCTTTCAGTCCACTATCTAGTTTATAATAGTTCACTATAGTTAGTACATTGATTATTAATCTTGTGTTTTTAATACACGTGTCTGTTCTTTTGTATAGATAATTGGATAATAGTAGTTACACCTAGTGTTACATGACAGATGTGCTTATTTATGCTTATTAGACTCTATATTATTGTTTATAATTCTCTTACCCTATTATAATAGTGATATTGCATCTTATTTACCATATAGGTATGCCCCTTTTATTCCCGTCTAACTTTACAATATGGTTTTATCTGTGTTTCACATGGTGACTCATTTTGACTGTTTTTGTTCACTTTGTTTACATTAATTCTTATATAAATACTACTCTTGGCATCTGATCTTGGTACTGGTAGAAACCTTATTACCTCTACTTGATTTAGTGTACAAACGATTTTAATTTAGTCATGTTTTATTTATTATTAAATATGAAACTAGGTGGAAAGTACCTTATCTAGGTTATGTGTTTCCCTTTTTTGTAGCAACAATGGGTGAATTGAGTTGATACAGATTTACATTTTTACTTCCATGTTCCTTAAGGAAATGGAAGTATGGTGATGGCAAAAAAATCGTTTCGAGATTATTGCAGATTCTGATTGTACTACACTCAAAACATGAAAAAAAGTCGTTTTTTGAAAAGTGTCTGTGTGTGTGTGTCTGTCTGTAGATTTTGTTTCTATGGAAAACGATAACAGCCGCAAATTCAAACAGAATCAAATAATTTTTTGCATACAGCCCTGATTTGTAGAGTACTCACGACCTATTGTTTTTGGTGAAGATCGGTTGAGGGAAAGGGGTAGTTTACCTGCAACGGTTTTTTTTTATCAAGGGTAATTTTTTTTTTTTTTTGGCAAACGATAACAGCCGCAATTTCAAACAGAATCAAATAATGTTTCACATACAGCTCTGAATTGTAGAGTTCTCAAGACCTATTGTTTTTGGTGAAGATCGGTTAAGGGAAAGGGGTAGTTTACCAGCAACGTTTTATGTTTTAAAAAGGGTATTTTCTATGGCAAATGATAACAGCCGCAAATTCAAACAGAATCAAAAGATTATTTGCATACATCCCTAATTTGTAGAGTTCTCAAGACCTATTGTTTTTGGTGAAGATCGGTTAAGGGAAAGGGGTAGTTTATCTGCAACGTTTTGTTTTAACAAGGGTATTTTCTATGGCAAATGATAACAGCTGCAAATTCAAACAGAATCAAAAGATTATTTGCATGCAGCCCTAAATTGTAGAGAACTCGAGGCCTTTTGATTTTGGTGAAGATCAGTTAAGGGGAAGGGGTAGTTTACCTTTTACGTTTGACAACAGTAAAGTACTTGAAAATTCATTTAACCTTTTTCAAACAATGGTAATTGTTAAAAATAAAATAATTTTGTTACCAGGCAGTAAAATTATAATTTTTTCATTTTAATGTAAATCATGTATGAGAGAAAATATATCGTTCGTGGCAGGCAAGCATATCTCAATTATGTAATGTTTATGTTTCCATTGTATTATTATGATTACTGCAATAAAAAGGCAGGGAACACACACAGACACACACACACGCGCGCGCGCGCGCGCGCGCGCGCACAAAATTCGCGTTATTTCTGGCCTCACTCATGTTTATTTTCTTACATTTGCACGCTTTTTAAATGGAAAGTGCCAAAACCCACACCAACATAACGCGTGCAATCCGAAACATTGTCCAGCGTGGATAGCGATTTGCTTCCTGTGGATCGCTGGGCAGTGTAACTGCACGTGTTTACAGAGGAACGATTAATAGACAGAATTTTCGTCTTTAGGGAATGAACCCTCTGCAAGATGCTGAGGGTCCATGAGTGACTTCGAAGCGCTCCTTCTTTTCCGCGTGTTTGTTCTGTGAAATGTACACTGTAGATTCGCAGCTTTTGCTCTAAGCAACGCTCAATAGGAAATGTTCAAAATTTTTGTCCAGGTTCTACCCTCATATACACTAAACCTGCTCTGATGTTTTAATTACGGACATCATAATATTAAAACTTTGGAAACTTGAGCACTACTTAATGGAGATCAATCATTAACTTATACAAGCCATTAATTTTATGCATATTTTTTATATATATGTGTACAACGTTATCGGCAACAAAGAAGTAGTTTTTGTTAAAATTCCTTCCCGGGATATTTGGCCGTAGTCCAATGTTTTCTACAAAACCAGACTATTCGGCAATGCCATCGACTTCCATCATCAGTGAAAATCGAGTGCGATAACGTGAGGTGGTATACGTTAGTGACCACAGTACTGTGGTTAAGGCTGAAGCAGTATGTAGAAAGAAGTAGATTCTATGGTAATATTTCATTTCGAAAATGATTTTAAATATAAATCTTAGAAAATGGAAGTCATGTATGGTTCTCCATACCGATATTTTTTTTTGGCGCACGATAACAGCCGCAAATTCAAACAGAATCAAATTATGTTTCGCATACAGCCCTGAATTGTAGATTTCTCAAGACCTATTGTTTTTGGTGAAGATCGGTTAAGGGAAAAGGGTAGTTTACCTGCAACGTTATGTTTTAACAAGGGTATTTTCTATGGCAAATGATAACAGCTGCAAATTCAAACAGAATCAAAAGATTATGTGCATGCAGCCCTAATTTGTAGAGAACTCGAGGCCTTTTGATTTTGGTGAAGATCAGTTAAGGGGAAGGGGTAGTTTACCTTTTACGTTTGACAACAGTAAAGTACTTGAAAATTCATTTAAACTTTCTCAAACAATGGTAATTGTTAAAAATAAAATAATTTTGTTGCCAGGCAATAAAATTATAATTTTTTCATTTTAATGTAAATCATGTTTGAGAGAAAATATATTGTTCGTGGCAGGCAAACATATCTCAGTTATGTAATGTTTACGTTTCCATTTTATTATTATGACTACCACAATAAAAAGGCAGGGAACACACACACACACACACACACACACACACACACACACACACACACACACACACACACACACACACACACACACACACACACACACACACACACACACACACACACACACACACACACACACACACACACACACACACACACACACACACACACACACACACACACACACACACACACACACACACACACACACACACACACACACACACACACACATAATTCGCGTTATTTCTGGCCTCATTCTTGTTTATTTTCTTACATTTGCACGCTTTTTAAATGGAAAGTGCTGAAACCCATACCAACATAACGCGTGCAAGCCGAAAAAGTGTCCAGCGTGGATAGCGATTTGCTTCCTGTGGATCGCTGGGCAGTGTAACTGCACGTGTTTACAGAGGAACGATTCATAGAGACTTTTCGTCTTTAGGGAATGAACCCTCTGCAAGATGCCGAGGGTCCATGAGTGACTTCGGAGCGCTCCTTCTTTTCCGCGTGTTTGTTCTGTGAAACGTACACTGTAGATTCGCAGCTTTACTCTAAGCAACGCTCAATAGGAAATGTTGAAAATTTTTGTCCACGGTGTACCCTCATACACACTAAACCTGCTCTGATGTTTTAATTACAGACATCATAATATTAAAACTTTGGAAACTTGAGCACTACTTAATGGAGATCAATCATTAACTTATACAAGCCATTAATTTTATGCATATTTTTTATATATATGTGTACAACGTTATCGGCAACAAAGAAGTAGTTTTTGTTAAAATTCCTTCCCGGGATATTTGGCCGTAGTCCAATGTTTTCTATAAAACCAGACGTTTCGGCAATGCCATCGACTTCCATCATCAGTGAAAATCGAGTGCGATAACGTGAGGTGGTATACATTAGTGACCACAGTACTGTGGTTAAGGCTGAAGCAGTATGTAGAAAGAAGTAGTTTCTATGGTAATATTTCATTTCAAAAATGATTTTAAATACAAATCTTAGAACATGTATAACGTCTCGTCTTTTCGACATTATAACACTGGGAACCGGTTTAATTGGCCCTTGTCAATTAAACCGGCTGCCGTTGTACGTACTGATTACTTACACACAAATGAGGAACCTGTAAAGTTTAGGAGTTAGATTAAGGTTTCGTAAATTTACTCACTCTCTTGGGTTTAGCAAAGACATCTCTTTATTACAAATTTCAGTGTAAGGTTTCTGATTTGTTAGGATGTTACTAAGATGTTACCTACAACATTCATGATTCTTACTTGGTGATTAAATTCTGAACTAAACGCTTTCATTCTACTTAAAACATTCTTCTGATGAGCTCAAAATCATACAGTTGCATATTTAATAAAATACCACGGATCCGGGGTTTAATATTTATGATATTACAGATTATTTAGAACATTATGTAAACCATTTGAAGAATAGGTTCATTTACTTTTTACTTAGTTATACCTGTTTGCAGTTTCAGGCTACTATTATTTAGTAATATTAACTATCCGTATTACTACGTTACAATTTACAGGATTGATATGAGTCTTTACGATAAATTTACTGTCTTTACTCGGGGTTTTTAAAAGAAGTACAACCACGGAAGTTATCCTTCCATGTCACCTGGGTATTGGGTATATCCACAGCTGGTCTTCTTCTAGATCCTCTACGGCGGGGTTTCTGGATGATCTCAGTTGCAGTTGTAGTGGTCCTCCATTAAATCTGTTGACTCTAAGTGTGTTGTTTATTCATGATGCTCGGTCTCTGGATACATGGTGCTCGAAGTGAGTTGTTGTTGTTTTATTTCAGAAGGTCATTTTCACTATTCACATTTATGTTAGACTGCACTACTGTTACATTATGATTGAGTATTGTACATACTGTAATTGTTATACACTTTCTTAAAGAGATGTCATGGCCACACTGTTTGTATATTTATATTTTTACTTCCTTTCACTACATATTTACGCTCTCCTCTACTTATTTCTCTTTTCTTTTTTTTTTTTTTTTTTTTTACAATAGCACCTATTTAGTTCTACATAGTTTGGTAATATAACACTTATTTCTTCTCGCAACACCTGGCTAAGCAGTTGCTTCGGACGGGATTCAGAGACGAATGTGGTTGGTTTAGGGGCCGTGAGTAGTGATTTAGCGTAGTTTACACATCGAGAGAAAAGTAGTTCTTTCTGATTATTATTATATTTTACCTTTAATTAGCTACTATTAATTATACTACAGCTTCTTTATTTTCGTCTGTATTTTATTTGTGATTAACTCGTGTTTTAGAGATAATTACAATGATAATTTTAATTAGCGTAACAACTGTATAATTTGCGTGTCAGTACTAGATTTTCACATGTTTGTACCGGTTATTTGCTACAATGGAGGGTGGATTATTCTATCATGGTTTATTCTGAACAAAAAAAATTTTTTGTTTTGTGCTATTTAAAATTTGTTTTAAATCGTCACATCCTCCTCTACTTAAAGAAGACACATGGGACGACATTTGTGGATTCCAAAGGGCATATCTAAGAAGTAGAATTATACTTAACTCAGAACCTCGTGATGAAATCTCTTTCTACATGGTTACTTTGATATACCCTAATCTATTCGTAAGAAATATACGATTATCTTGCATACTATTTAAATCACCTAAAATTTAACACTCATAAAACACATAGAATATACAAATACATAAATCTACCTTATTTCTATTTCTTAATGCTACTACCGGTTTTTTTTTGTTCACTCATTTTACGGAGTTACACTCATGAGTATGTTTCAGATACACACTTGTATACGTGTATACAGCTATACTGTAAGGGTAAGGTTTCTACTGTGTTCTTACAGAAGAGTATTCTCACCTTTATAAGTTTCAACGCGTCTTTTCGCTGATTATTTTCGTTGATTATTTTGACTGCGTTGTGGTCGACGAATCCTTTTATTTTCTAGTTTCGTATTTCTCTTACTTCTTTGGTTAGTAAGTGAGTTGTTAGTCTCAAATGTGAACTATAATTCAGTATATTACTATCACCATGTTCATCGTAAGCAGTAACGTAAAATATGTTGTAATAACTACAATGTTATTTTTTGTTTTCTCAGGTAGGGGTTTTTGGTTCGTCAGCTGACTTTTCATTATTTATTTTATTTTCGTAGAACAGGAACTAAGGTTGATCAGGCCTCGCTCTTATTCTTACGCGGTGTTTGAGTTTAGACTCAATTACAATATAGGATGTTGCCTATATTTATTTCATAATACTTCGGTTTGTTTTCTTTGTTTACCTACTTGCTCACGATAGTGTTTCTTCTTTGTGAAAATCTTTTATTTGAGACACATGACTTCTGCGAACATAATTATCTGTATTTGGTTCGTACAGTGCTACTGTTACGGGGGTGATGTACTTGTGAATCGTGTAGGGGCCACACCATCGGTAAGATAGTTTGGAGGTGGTCCTATCAACGGCTCTACTTGTTGGGTGAGTTTTGTATATAACCAAGTCACCTACCTTGTACTTTATTTGCCTATTATTCTGCTAGTGATATTTTCACGATTTTAGTAGATTCGCTCTCAAATTTACGCGAGCTTCATTCCATATTTTCCTTATATACTCCCAATTATTTCGCGGGGTAATAATTCATGAATTTTCTACTTGGTGGCTAACGGGTGGTTCGGTTTATACTTGTATAGTAAATCAAAGGGTGTTGATTTATGTCCTTCATGATACGCCGAGTTGAAGGCAAATTGTGTCCAGGATAGATTTTGATCCCAAGCTGTTTGATCTTTAGCGTGGTAAGCTATTAAGGCTGATTTTAGGTTTCGCAAGTATCTTTGAGCTAGGTTCCCTTGCGGTCGGTACTCTGTGACTGTAATGTGATTTATTCCTAGTTTGAAACACATGTCATTAAATTCTTTGGATTTAAACAGGTCCGTTGTCAGATACTAGGTGTACTGGTGTACCGAAGTCTTTAAATAGTCTCTCTTGCAGAATTTTTACTGTCGTAGATGCTAAGGTACGTCTCATAGGATACATCCATACGAATTTAGTGAAAGAGTCCACGCAAATTAATAGCATTGTATTTCCTGACTTAGAACGGGGATATGGTCCAGAAAAATCTATGTATATCTTTGAAAAAGGTGTCGTGGGGATTTCCGAGATTAATTTCCCGATTTGACTGTTTCTCGCTGGCTTGCTAAGGGCACAGATTTCGCATTGTTTCACGAACCTAGTTATTTGACTGTTCATGTTTTCCCAATGATAGTCCTTGCGAATGCGATGTATCGTTTTCCTTATTCCCATATGAGCTCCAATGGTGGATGAGTGGTAGTATTCCATGAGCATGGGTTTAATAATGTCAGGGGCGATTATTCTCAATGACTTTCCGTTAGCTTTTTTATAACAAAGTACTCGTTTACTCAACGTATACTTTTCAGAATAGTATCCTTTATTTGTTCGATTATTTTACTTAAATAAGGATCTTGTTGTTGGTGGTGCGCTATATCCTTAAATGCTAGTGGGAATTCTGTTATTAGCGTATTGATAGTAGCGGTTTCAACCTTGTCTTCTCCTGGTATTTTATTGGGTAGTTGGAACATGCGGGATAGTGTATCGGCAACTACATTTTGGGTACCACGAATATGTTGTACTTTAAACTTGTAGCAGTTTAATCTTAACACCCATCTTCCGATACGACCTAACTGTTTTGGATGGTTCAACAATCACGATCAAGCTTGGTTGTCGGTCTCTAGTAGGAATTCCTTGTGTTCCAAAAAAGGTTTGAATTTTTCAAAGGTGAACACTACAGCTAAACATTCGAGTTCATAGGCTGAGAACTTCCTTTCTTGGTCCGTCAAAGTTCGTGAAGCATAGCTGATTGGTAGTCTTGTATTATCTATCTCTTGGTATATAACTGCTCCTAATGCTACACTCGAACTGTCGGTCTGTACTACAAATGGTTTACTGAAATCTGCTAACTGCAATACAGGGGGAGATATGCTTTCTTTGAGTGTTTCAAATGCGGCTTGGTGTCGAGTAGTCCACTCGAATTTCGTTCCTTTCTTCCTTAACGCGTTTAATGGGGCTGCTATATCCGCTAGGTGGGGTATGTACTTGTGAAAGTAATTGATCATACCTAAAAATCGAGCTAAACCTTTGGTGTCCCTAGGTGTTAAAAATTCTCGGATGGCACGCGTGCGTTCGGGGTCTATGCTAACCTTACCTTCGGCCAATACTATATGACCTAGGAAAGAGAATTGGTTTATAGCGAAATTGACTTTACTGGGGTTTACAGTTAGTCCAGCGTTCTTTAACCTTGATAATACCTTACGCAAATGATGAATGTGCTGATCCATCGATTCACTATATACTACTATGTCGTCAAGATAGTGATACACGAATTTAAATTTAACGTCATGGAATATTTTCTCTAACAGTCTGCTACGTACTGAACTTCCTTGTGATATTCCGAAGGGTACTCTAGTAAATTGATATAGATTAAATGGGACAGCAAATGCAGTTAGGTGTTTTGATTCTTCAGCTAGTGGGATTTGGTGAAAAGCCTGGTTGAGGTCCATTATGGTGAAGATTTTCGCTTTGGTAAAATAATGGAATGCGCTTTGAATGTCGGGCAGTGGAATAGATTCAAATTCTATACTCTTATTCAGCTGTCTATAATCCACGACTAGTCTATGTTTGTCAGTTCCTTTCGGTACTAGGAATGCAGGCGATGAGTATGGAGAAGTGGACGGTTCTATGACGTGTTGTTCTAGAAGTTTGTTGATTTGGTTTCTCATTATTTCCATCTTGGGCGGCGATAATTTGTATGGGTGGAGACGTATTACTTTGTTGTCGCTGAGATTTATTTTGTATTCAATGAGATTGGTCAATCCTAACGGGGGTGTGAGTACAGTAGAAAATTCTCTTATTAACTTTTGAATTTTTTTCGCTTATTACCTTTTAAATGACTTAAACTAGGTTCATGATGCTCCAGATGCGTAGCAGAGGTTTCACAATTCCCGCTGTTATTTAGCTCGGAATCGAACTGATATTTTCGAGTACGGTCAAATCTAAAGCAATATTGTTTAGCGTATATGTCGAGAATTAGGCCAGTTTTGCTTATAAAATCGGCACCTAATATTAATTTTTGTCCTAATACTTCAGCTACTAGTAGTGGAACATACCAAGTTAAATTCTTTATTTTTAATTTGACTGTAATACTGTGTGATATAATTAGGTTTTGCTTATTCGCGGTAGCACACGTTATGTTCACGGTTTGGCTACGTCTAATAAGATTATGGTTAGCTAATACGGTGGCTAGCTGTTGGCTGATAAGACTACGTGTAGATCCCGAATCGATTAAACCGAGGGTATTAGTAGCTCCAAGGTCTATATGTATGTAGGGTAATTGGCATATACTTGTTTTGCATGTACCAATAGAGTTGCACTTGTCAATAAATCTTGCTACGTAAGGGTCTATCCGTTTGTTTATTTTCTTTGGTTTCTTTCGGTGATCTGTGTTTATACCTTTCCTTTTGAGGCTGCGGAAGACGCAGGGTTTTGGTTCTTCCTGCTTCACATGTTTTTTGACTGATAGGTTCTTTGTTGGTACTGTTTTTGTTTACATTGCTTACTAATGTGTCCGGACTTTCCACAGTTATAACATCTTCTTTCGTTATTGGCATCGCTCGCATGCTGTTGGGGTTTTTGTAGGTGGTTATATGTTTTAGAATTTCTAACGAATCGCTTATCGCTGTATGTTAGAGTATCGGACCCTAGGGGTAGGGATTAATTCCTGCGTTGAGTCTGGAACATTAACACGCGTCTGTTCTGATCTGAATACCAGACGTTGGATGAATGGATGCAACACAGTTCCAGATCTGTGAATGTGGTGGGTCTCTTCATAAGTGATAAGTGAGATCGCTCCTCGGGGGATAGTCCTACTAAGATAGTGTCTACTAGCTGTTGTTCACTCCAGTTGACTTGTAGTAATAAGGCCGATTCCCTTATTTCAGATATATAATGAGCTAGTCTCTCGTACGCTCCTTGCTCACAAAGTACGGAATTCCTCTTTAATTCTTCGTAGATACCGGTGGGGATGAAATGTCTTATCAGGGAGGTGTGTAGTTCTTCTACAGTGTGATGATACCTTAGTGACTCTAACACACGATCTTTTAAAGGTGAGCTACATGTGGGTAGAAGTACAGTAGACTCTTGGCTATCCGACTCCCGACTATTCGACCTCCGGCCTATCCGACCCGCCCTAAAAAAAAAAAAGTATTTTGAGTACGGTACGTATGCAGTATTTCCGTCCGATTACTAGTGCCTTCAAACGTCATGTGAGCAATCCCGCCACGCGGGTGAAGGCGCTTACGTGTGAATCACCAGTTACCAATACAGTACGCCAATTGATTCATGTTGTGACAGGAAAGTTTCTTGTTCCTACTTGAGTGTGTAACAGGTGCATCAGTCAGTCTGTATCCAGAAGTCAGTCCGTGCGGTTCAGTCGTTCGTGGATTGTTAATTTGTAATAAAGTGTGTATACAGTATTGTTGGTGGCTTTTATTTTTAAGTGAAATATGGGTGACAAACGAAAGAAAGTGGTAGTAACTTTGGAAGAAAAACTGCAAGCAATAAAAAGAATGGATTCTGGTGAGTCGGTAAACAAAATTGCACTGGAGTTAGGAGTTGGAAAAACTACTGTGGGTGATTGGCGAAGAAATCGCGCAGAGATTGAAAAATGGTGTTCTAAGCAAGCAAGTGGCAGTGGCATGAAAGTTAGAAAAACTATGCAAAAAGGAAAACATGTGGAAGTTGAAGAGGCTTTATATCTGTGGTATGAAAATGTGAGGGAGAAAGGATTGACGGTTTCAGGCCCCTTGCTCCAAGAAAAAGCGATTCAGTTTAAAAAACAGATCGAAGGAGACAATGGTGTGTTTACTGCCAGTGACGGGTGGCTTGATCGCTGGAAGAAACGTTTTGGTGTTCGTCAGATGACGATTAGTGGTGAAGCAGTGTCTGCTAATAAGGACGCTGTCCTTGACTTTAAAAAACACTTTTTTGACCTGCTTGATAAGGAAGGTATTTCCGGAGAACAAGTGTACAACTGGTGATGTAAAACACTAGCGTCTAAACAGGAAAAGGACACACCAGGGTTCAAGAAGAGCAAGGACTGCGTTACAGTTTTAGCTTGTAGTAATGCAACCGGAAACCACAAGTTGAGACTGACCTTGATTGGAAAATCTCGCAAGCCTAGGGCTTTTAAAAATCATAAAGATTTAAGTTCTTTGCCCCTGCATTATACCCATCAAAAAAAGGCGTGGATGAATGGAGAAATTTTCAAAAATTGGTTTGAACAGGAATTTGTGCCACAAGTTGAAAAACATTTAGCTGAAAACAATTTAACAAGGAAAGTAATCCTAGTTTTGGATAACGCTCCTTCACATCCAGCAAATGACCAATTAAAAGATGGAGACATAAAAGCTTTGTTCTTGCCTGCAAATGTTACATCTATATGTCAGCCAATGGATCAGGGAGTGCTCCAAGCTTTGAAAAAGAAATATCTACGTAGGCTACTAAGCTATATCATCGCGACAATTGATAATACAGAAGTTGCGACGGCACTACAGTCAGTAGACATGCTTGACGTCATCAGATGGGTGTCCGAGGCATGGGATGAAATTCAATCTTTAACACTTGTGCGATCGTGGAAAATTTTGCTGCATCACAGAGCCAGTGATAAGTGGGAAGAGGTAGAACAGCAATGTGATGTGGAAAATGCAACTGATAACACTGCGCTTGTATCGCTGTTAGAAAAAGTTCCCGGATGTGAGGAAGCTTCATTGGAAGACATCACAGAATGGTTGGCAAAGGACGAAATTGAAGAAATTGCAGACGAAGATATTGTAGCGATGGTATTAAATGAACAGCCGATTGAAGAGGAACAAGGTGATGAACCCTCCTATTGTATAACTCACTCCGAAGGCCTGAAGGCGATCGAGACGGCAGTGGAATACATTGGCCAGCAAGAAGAAGCAACACCAGCAGGCATCGTATGTTTACGTAAGTGGAAGGATATAGCGGCGAGGAAATTAATGCGAGGAAAGAACCAGGTCTCAATTACAGACTTTTTCAAACCTTAGACAATGTAAGTTTAACTTGTTCTTTCATTATACAGTACGTAGTTTTAGGTTATTATAATTTGATTTATATTAACAACTAATTTGGTTGAAAGCCTTCGTATAAATTAAAACTCATAGTAAAACTCATTCAACTTATTGTTAACTACACATTTTGTTTCGTCCTTCAAATAAAGGTTTTGTGAAAGATACTGTAGTTGCGAATTCTTATTTCATTTCTTTCTAATTTATTTATTACTGTACGTCATTTATAAGGACAAACTGATATGACGTACGCATCCAAATAGCAACAAGTACATTCAACGCAATAGGGTGGCGGTCATTGACCTTACGGAGGCTGGTATGCCTACGGCTCCGGTGTATCCGACTTTTTTGCTATCCGACCCGGCTGACCGCCACATTAGGTCGGATAGTTGAGAGTCTACTGACTTGTAAAATTTGGTCATCTTTTAGTTGTCGTAGATCCTTTATTTGTAACAGATACTTGATAAAGCCTAGGAGTTTAGTAATATTCAGCCCATCTGTGGTGGGGATTTCAGTAGAATCTGTTCTACGGGGTGAGTTATTTTTCCATAGAACTCGGTGCTGAAATTTAATTGCGACGTCATTACGGGTTTTTTCGCTGATTGGTTTGTCTGTAAAAGAGGTGGTAAATCGTAATTACTGGTAATACTCTAGTTCATTTGGAAGTGGAGCTGCGGTTATGGGGAGGGTATTCACTTGACTAACCGTTAACCGATCCTTACTGGGTTCTACAGTAGATTCCTGGAGAAATTGAAAATTTATACCACTGGGTTGCTGTTCTTGAGTAGGAGATTGAGTGGGGGAGATATTTAGTTTCGACATTGCTTCTTCGATCTCTTCTCTTCTAAACGATTCGGACCTTCAACGTAATTCGCGCATTATCTCTGGTAATTGTTGTAGAGCTTCTTCCGCGAATTTTTGCGCGTCTGGCGGAGTAACTTTAGCACCGGGCCAATTCAACAAATTGTTGATGCGGCGGGTCAGATGTTCTATTCTTTGTGTTGTTCTTAAAATTTCCACGGGGGATTTCTCAACTCGCAGGGTTTGTGCGATGGAGGTAAGTTCCCTATATTTATGATAGCATGTTTCCCTTTCACTCTCAAAGTCTACTACGCTTAAACGATTCAACTGTGAGGGTATGTCTGGTCTATTCTCGTGTAATGTCTTGCGCAGTTCCGCTACCGTTACGTTAGATTATGGGAGACCGCGTAACAAAGCTTCATAGCTCAGTTCATCCTTTAACAATAAGTCGGGGTTAAATTGAGCCATTCTTACGACTGAGACGAGTTTACGAGAATCTCTTTTAAATCTTATGTACTACTTATGTTACTACGTATGTTAAAATATGTAACCTATTCTAAACACTATCATGAAATTTGAAGTCATTTAAATACATATATATATATATATATACACATACACGATAACAATCTTATACTAATAAATCAAATCTAAATTATCTCAACAGATAATGAGAGAATATCATTTTTGATAGGCAAAACAGATTTCACACAGAGAGTTCACTGTTCTCTATTGTTTACCGCTGTTATTCAGCTGTTGGGGTGACGATTCAATGTGAGAGGGTGGTTTGTATTGTTCGCTTAATGAGGGGCTTGCTAAAGGGGGGAAATAACAACAATGAATTGACATCGTACATTCCTCAACACGAATTCTACAGGAAACAGATTGTCTGTGTTCCGACAGGTTGAAAATGGAATAATTTTACAAGCGGAGACTTGCGTATTACCTTTATTTAAATTTAGCTTTATTTTACTTCGGGTTTTACTCATAATTTCATCTTCCTACTGGATTATATTATTATAAAAAATTTTTTTTTTTTTATTTTATACTGTCGGGTAAACGCTATATCTGATACACACGATTATCGCTCAGATAATTGGGGCTTTAGGGTAATTATTTTAGTCTAATTATTCTAAGTATTTTCGCAGCATGGTTCTCTTAGCAAAATGAATAATTACACTGTGCTTTGCTCAGCAAATTAAGAGTGAATAAATTTACGCTTTTTGTTAAGTTACTGTTTGTTATTACTTTAATAATCAACAGGGAAGCGTCTTATACGACTCTAATTATTAATTATGCCTTTCTGAAATTAGCAGAGTGAATGATTATTAGCAGATTGGCGCACTTTATAACGTCTCGTCTTTTCGACATTATAACACTGGGAACCCGTTTAATTGGCCCTTGTCAATTAAACCGGCTGCCGTTGTATGTACTTATTACTTACACACAAATGAGAACCTGTAAAGTTTAGGAGTTAGATTAAGGTTTCGTAAATTTACTCACTCTCTTGGGTTTAGCAAAGACATCTGCTTATTACAAATTTCAGTGTAAGGTTTCTGATTTGTTAGGATGTTACTAAGATGTTACCTACAACATTCATGATTTTTACTTAGTGATTAAATTCTGAACTAAACGCTTTCATTCTTCTTAAAACATTCTTCTGATGAGCTCAAAATCATACAGTTGCATATTTAATAAAGTACCACGGATCCGGGGTTTAATATTTATGATATTACAGATTATTTAGAACATTATGTAAACCATTTGAAGAATGGGTTCATTTACTTTTTATTTAGTTATACCTGTTTGCAGTTTCAGGCTACTATTATTTAGTAATATTAACTATCCCTATTACTACGTTACAATTTACAGGATTGATATGAGTCTTTACGATAAATTTACTGTCTTTACTCGGGGTTTTTAAAAGAAGTACAACCACGGACGTTATCCTTCCGTATCACCTGGATATTGGGTATATCCATAGCTGGTCCTCTTCTAGATCATCTACGGCGGGGTTTCTGGATGATCTTAGTTGCAATTGTAGTGGTCCTCCATTAAATCTGTTGACTCTAAGTGTGTTGTTTATTTATGATGCTCGGTCTCTGGATACATGGTGCTCCAAGTGAGTTGTTGTTGTTTTATTTCAGAAGGTCATTTTCACTATTCACATTTCTGTTAGACTGCACTACTGTTACATTATGATTGAGTATTGTACATACTTTAATTGTTATAGACTTTATTAAAGAGATGTCATGGCCACACTGTTTGTATATTTATATTTTTACTTTCTTTCACTACATATTTACGCTCTCCTCTACATATTTCTCTTTTTTTTTTTTACAAAAGCACCTATTTAGTTTTACATAGTTTGGTAATATAACACTTATTTCTTCTCCCAACACCTGGCTAAGCAGTTGCTTCGGACGCGATTCAGAGACGAATGGGGTTGGTTTAGGGGCCGTGAGTAGTGATTTAGCGTAGTTTACACATCGAGAGAAAAGTTCTTTCTGATTATTATTATTTTACCTTTAATTAGCTACTATTAATTATACTACAGCTTCTTTATTTTCGTCTGTATTTTATTTGTGATTAACACGTCTTTTAGAGATAATTACAATGATAATTTTAATTAGCGTAACAACTGGATAATTTGCGTGTCAGTACTAGATTTTCACATGTTTGTACCGGTTATTTGCTACAAGGGGAGGGTGGATTATTCTATCGTGGTTTATTCTGAACAAAAAAAATTTTTTGTTTTGTGCTATTTAAAATTTGTTTTAAATCGTCACACATGGAAGTTGTGTATGGTTCTCCATACCGATATTTAACCTTGTTTTACTTCCATGTTCCTTAAGGAAATGGAAGTATGGTGATGGCAAAAAAAATCGTGTTCGAGATTATTGCAGATTCTGATTGTACTACACTAATGCACTAATGTACTAAAACATGAAAAAAAGTCGTTTTTCAAAAAGTGTCTGTGTGTCTGTCTGTCTGTCTGTAGATTTTTTTTCTATGGCAAACCATAACAGCCGCAAATTCAAACAGAATCAAATAATTTTTTGCATACAGCCCTGATTTGTAGACTTCTCAAGACCTATTGTTTTTGGTGAAGATCGGTTAAGGGAAAGGGGTAGTTTACCTGCAACGTTTTATGTTTTAACAAGGGCATTTTCTATGGCAAACGATAACAGCTTCAAATTCAAACAGAATCAAAAGGTTATTTGCATACAGCCCTGTATGTATTGTAGAGTTCTCAAGACCTATTGTTTTTGGTGAAGATCGGTTAAGGGAAAGGGGTAGTTTACCTGCAACGTTTTATGTTTTAACAATGGTATTTTCTATGGCAAACGATAACTGCTGTATATTCAAACAGAATCAAATAATTTTTTGCATACGTCCCTGAAATGTAGAGAACTCAAGGCCTTTTGATTTTGGTGAAGATCAGTTAAGGGAAAGGGGTAGTTTACCTGCAACCTTATACGTTTTAACAACAGTAAAGTACTTGAAAATTCATTTAAACTTTTTCAAACAATGGTAATTGTTAAAAATAAAATATTTTGTTGCCAGGCAATAAAATTATAATTTTTTCATTTTAATGTAAATCATGTATGAGAGAAAGTATATCGTTCGTGGCAGGCAAGCATATCTCAGTTATGTAATGTTTACGTTTCCATTTTATTATTATGACTACCACAATAAAAAGGCAGGGAACACACACACACACACACACACACACACACACACACACACACACACACACACACACACACACACACACACACACACACACACACACACACACACACACACACACACACACACACACACACACAAAATTCACGTTATTTCTGGCCTCATTCATGTTTATTTTCTTACATTTGCACGCTTTTTAAATGGAAAGTGCTGAAACCCATACCAACATAACGCGTGCAAGCCGAAAAAGTGTGCAGCGTGGATAGCGATTTGCTTCCTGTGGATCGCTGCGCAGTGTAACTGCACGTGTTTACAGAGGAACGATTCATAGACAGACTTTTCGTCTTTAGGGAATGAACCCTCTGCAAGATGTTGAGGGTCCATGAGTGACTTCGGAGCGCTCCTTCTTTTCCGCGTGTTTGTTCTGTGAAACGTACACTGTAGATTCGCAGCTTAACTCTAAGCAACGCTCAATAGGAAATATTGAAAATTTTTGTCCACGGTGAACTCTCATACACACTAAACCTGCTCTGATGTTTTCATTACGGACATCATAATATTAAAACTTTGGAAACTTGAGCACTACTTAATGGAGATCAATCATTAACTTATACAAGCCATTAATTTTACGCATATTTTTTATATATATGTGTACAACGTTATCAGCAACAAAGAAATAGTTTTTGTTAAAATTCCTTCCCGGGATATTTGGCCGTAGTCCAATGTTTTCTACAAAACCAGACGTTTCGGCAATGCCATCGACTTCCATCATCAGTGAAAATCGAGTGCGATAACGTGAGGTGGTATACGTTAGTGACCACAGTACTGTGGTTAAGGCTGAAGCAGTATGTAGAAAGAAGTAGTTTCTATGGTAATATTTCATTTCAAAAATGATTTTAAGTACAAATCTTAGAACATGTATAACGTCTCGTCTTTTCGACATTATACCACTGGGAACCCGTTTAATTGGCCCTTGTCAATTAAACCGGCTGCCGTTGTATGTACAGATTACTTACACACAAATGAGGAACCTGTAAAGTTTAGGAGTTAGATTAAGGTTTCGTAAATTTACTCACTCTCTTGGGTTTAGCAAAGACATCTCTTTATTACAAATTTCAATGTAAGGTTTCTGATTTGTTAGGATGTTACTAAGATGTTACCTACAACATTCATGATTCTTACTTGGTGATTAAATTCTGAACTAAACGCTTTCATTCTACTTAAAACATTCTTCTGATGAGCTCAAAATCATACAGTTTCATATTTAATAAAATACCACGGATCCGGGGTTTAATATTTATGATATTACAGATTATTTAGAACATTATGTAAACCATTTGAAGAATAGGTTCATTTATTTTTTACTTAGTTATACCTGTTTGCAGTTTCAGGCTACTATTATTTAGTAATATTAACTATCCGTATTACTACGTTACAATTTACAGGATTGATATGAGTCTTACGATAAATTTACTGTCTTTACTCGGGGTTTTTAAAAGAAGTACAACCACGGAAGTTATCCTTCCGTGTCACCTGGGTATTGGGTATATCCATAGCTCGTCTTCTTCTAGATCCTCTACGGCGGGGTGTCTGGATGATCTTAGTTGCAGTTGTAGTGGTCCTCCATTAAATCTGTTGACTCTAAGTGTGTTGTTTATTCATGATGCTCGGTCTCTGGATACATGGTGCTCGAAGTGAGTTGTTGTTGTTTTATTTCAGAAGGTCATTTTCACTATTCACATTTATGTTAGACTGCAGTACTGTTACATTATGATTGAGTATTGTACATACTTTAATTGTTATACACTTTCTTAAAGAGATGTCATGGCCACACTGTTTGTATATTTATATTTTTACTTCCTTTCACTACATATTTACGCTCTCCTCTACCTATTTCTCTTTTCTTTTTTTTTTTACAAAAGCACCTATTTAGTTCTACATAGTTTGGTAATATAACACTTATTTCTTCTCGCAACACCTGGCTAAGCAGTTGCTTTGGACGCGATTCAGAGACGAATGGGGTTGGTTTAGGGGCAGTGAGTAGTGATTTAGCGTAGTTGACACATCGAGAGAAAAGTTCTTTCTGATTATTATTATTTTACCTTTAATTAGCTACTTTTAATTATACTACAGCTTCTTTATTTTCGTCTGTATTTTATTTGTGATTAACTCGTCTTTTAGAGATAATTACAATGATAATTTTAATTAGCGTAACAACTGGATAATTTGCGTGTCAGTACTAGATTTTCACATGTTTGTATCGGTTATTTGCTACAAGGGGAGGGTGGATTATTCTATCATGGTTTATTCTGAACAAAAAAAATTTTTTTGTTTTGTGCTATTTAAAATTTGTTTTAAATCGTCACACATGGAAGTTATGTATGGTTCTCCATACCGATATTTAACCTTGTTTTACTTCCATGTTCCTTAAGGAAATGGAAGTATGGTGATGGCAAAAAAAATCGTGTTCGAGATTATTGCAGATTCTGATTGTACTACACTAATGCACTAATGTACTAAAACATGAAAAAAAGTCGTTTTTCAAAAAGTGTCTGTGTGTCTGTCTGTCTGTCTTAGATTTTTTTCTATGGCAAACGATAACAGCCGCAAATTCAAACAGAATCAAATAATTTTTTGCATACAGCCCTGGTTTGTAGACTTCTCAAGACCTATTGTTTTTGGTGAAGATCGGTTAAGGGAAAGGGGTAGTTTACCTGCAACGTTTTATGTTTTAACAAGGGCATTTTCTATGGCAAACGATAACAGCTGCAAATTCAAACAGAATCAAAAGATTATTTGCATACAGCCCTGTATGTATTGTAGAGTTCTCAAGACCTATTGTTTTTGGTGAAGATCGGTTAAGGGAAAGGGGTAGTTTACCTGCAACGTTTTACATTTGAAAATTTTTGTCCACGGTGTACCCTCATACACACTAAACCTGCTCTGATGTTTTAATTACGGACATCATAATATTAAAACTTTGGAAACTTGAGCACTACTTAATGGAGATCAATCATTAACTTATACAAGCCATTAATTTTATGCATATTTTTTATATATATGTGTACAACGTTATCGGCAACAAAGTAATACTTTTTGTTAAAATTCCTTCCCGGGATATTTGGCCGTAGTCCAATGTTTTCTACAAAACCAGTCGTTTCGGCAATGCCATCGACTTCCATCATCAGTGAAAATCAAGTGCAATAACGTGAGGTGGTATACGTTAGTGACCACAGTACTGTGGTTAAGGCTGAAGCAGTAAGTAGAAAGAAGTAGTTTCTATGGTAATATTTCATTTCGAAAAATGATTTTAAATATAAATCTTAGAATATGGAAGTCATGTATGGTTCTCCATACCGATATTTTTTTTTTGGCAAACGATAACAGCCGCAAATTCAAACAGAATCA
The DNA here is from genome assembly GCA_034769895.1 of Magicicada septendecula. Classification (NCBI taxonomy): domain Eukaryota; kingdom Metazoa; phylum Arthropoda; class Insecta; order Hemiptera; family Cicadidae; genus Magicicada; species Magicicada septendecula. Next base: position 370,258,284 of record CM068368.1, on the reverse strand, counting down.
AATAATGTTTCGCATACAGCCCTGAATTGTAGAGTTCTCAAGACCTGTTGTTTTTGGTGTAGATCGGTTAAGGGAAAGGGGTAGTTTACCTGCAACGTTTTATGTTTTAACATGGGTATTTTCTATGGCAAACGATAACAGCTGCAAATTCAAACAGAATCAAAATATTATTTGCAAAGAGCCCTGTATGTATTGTAGAGTTCTCAAGACCTATTGTTTTTGGTGAAGATCGGTTAAGGGAAAGGGGTAGTTTACCTGCAACGTTTTATGTTTTAACAAGGGTATTTTCTATGGCAAACGATAACTGCCGCATATTCAAACAGAATCAAATAATTTTTTGCATACGTCCCTGAATTGTAGAGAACTCTAGGCCTTTTGATTTTGGTGAAGATCAGTTAAGGGAAAGGGGTAGTTTACCTGCAACCTTATACGTTTTAACAACAGTAAAGTACTTGAAAATTCATTTAAACTTTTTCAAACAATGGTAATTGTTAAAAATAAAATAATTTTGTTGCCAGGCAATAAAATTGTAATTTTTTCATTTTAATGTAAATCATGTATGAGAGAAAGTATATCGTTCGTGGCAGGCAAGCATATCTCAGTTATGTAATGTTTACGTTTCCATTTTATTATTATGACTACCACAATAAAAAGGCAGGGAAGACACACACACACACACACACACACACACACACACACACACACACACACACACACACACACACACACACACACACACACACACACACACACACACACACACACACACACACACACACACACACACACACACACACACACACACACACACACACACACACACACACACACACACACACACACACACACACACACACAAATTCACGTTATTTCTGGCCTCACTCATGTTTATTTTCTTACATTTGCACACTTTTTAAATGGAAAGTGCCGAAACCCACACCAACATAACGCATGCAAGCCGAAAAATTGTCCAACGTGGATAGCGATTTGCTTCCTGTGGATCGCTGGGCAGTGTAACTGCACGTGTTTACAGAGGAACGATTTGTAGACAGACTTTTCGTTTTTAGGGAATGAACCCTCTGCAAGATGCTGAGGGTCCATGAGTGACTTCGGAGCACTCCTTCTTTTCCGCTTGTTTGTTCTGTGAGATGTATACTGTAGATTCGCAGCTTTCCTCTAAGCAACGCTCAATAGGAAATGTTGAAAATTTTTGTCCACGGTGTTCCCTCGTACACACTAAACCTGCTCTGATGTTTTAATTACGGACATCATAATATTAAAACTTTGGAAACTTGAGCACTACTTAATGGAGATCAATCATTAACTTATACAAGCCATTAATTTTATGCATATTTTTTATATATATGTGTACAACGTTATCGGCAACAAAGTAATACTTTTTGTTAAAATTCCTTCCCGGGATATTTGGCCGTAGTCCAATGTTTTCTACAAAACCAGTCGTTTCGGCAATGCCATCGACTTCCATCATCAGTGAAAATCAAGTGCAATAACGTGAGGTGGTATACGTTAGTGACCACAGTACTGTGGTTAAGGCTGAAGCAGTAAGTAGAAAGAAGTAGTTTCTATGGTAATATTTCATTTCGAAAAATGATTTTAAATATAAATCTTAGAATATGGAAGTCATGTATGGTTCTCCATACCGATATTTTTTTTTTGGCAAACGATAACAGCCGCAAATTCAAACAGAATCAAATAATGTTTCGCATACAGCCCTGAATTGTAGAGTTCTCAAGACCTGTTGTTTTTGGTGAAGATCGGTTAAGGGAAAGGGGTAGTTTACCTGCAACGTTTTATGTTTTAACATGGGTATTTTCTATGGCAAACGATAACAGCTGCAAATTCAAACAGAATCAAAAGATTATTTGCAAAGAGACCTGTATGTATTGTAGAGTTCTCAAGACCTATTGTTTTTGGTGAAGATCGGTTAAGGGAAAGGGGTAGTTTACCTGCAACGTTTTATGTTTTAACAAGGGTATTTTCTATGGCAAACGATAACTGCCGCATATTCAAACAGAATCAAATAATTTTTTGCATACGTCCCTGAATTGTAGAGAACTCAAGGCCTTTTGATTTTGGTGAAGATCAGTTAAGGGAAAGGGGTAGTTTACCTGCAACCTTATACGTTTTAACAACAGTAAAGTACTTGAAAATTCATTTAAACTTTTTCAAACAATGGTAATTGTTAAAAATAAAATATTTTGTTGCCAGGCAATAAAATTATAATTTTTTCATTTTAATGTAAATCATGTATGAGAGAAAGTATATCGTTCGTGGCAGGCAAGCATATCTCAGTTATGTAATGTTTACGTTTCCATTTTATTATTATGACTACCACAATAAAAAGGCAGGGAACACACACACACACACACACACACACACACACACACACACACACACACACACACACACACACACACACACACACACACACACACACACACACACACACACACACACACACACACACACACACACACACACACACACACACACACACACACACACACACACACACACACACACACACACAAAATTCACGTTATTTCTGGCCTCATTCATGTTTATTTTCTTACATTTGCACGCTTTTTAAATGGAAAGTGCTGAAACCCATACCAACATAACGCGTGCAAGCCGAAAAAGTGTGCAGCGTGGATAGCGATTTGCTTCCTGTGGATCGCTGCGCAGTGTAACTGCACGTGTTTACAGAGGAACGATTCATAGACAGACTTTTCGTCTTTAGGGAATGAACCCTCTGCAAGATGTTGAGGGTCCATGAGTGACTTCGGAGCGCTCCTTCTTTTCCGCGTGTTTGTTCTGTGAAACGTACACTGTAGATTCGCAGCTTAACTCTAAGCAACGCTCAATAGGAAATATTGAAAATTTTTGTCCACGGTGAACTCTCATACATACTAAACCTGCTCTGATGTTTTCATTACGGACATCATAATATTAAAACTTTGGAAACTTGAGCACTACTTAATGGAGATCAATCATTAACTTATACAAGCCATTAATTTTATGCATATTTTTTATATATATGTGTACAACGTTATCAGCAACAAAGAAATAGTTTTTGTTAAAATTCCTTCCCGGGATATTTGGCCGTAGTCCAATGTTTTCTACAAAACCAGACGTTTCGGCAATGCCATCGACTTCCATCATCAGTGAAAATCGAGTGCGATAACGTGAGGTGGTATACGTTAGTGACCACAGTACTGTGGTTAAGGCTGAAGCAGTATGTAGAAAGAAGTAGTTTCTATGGTAATATTTCATTTCAAAAATGATTTTAAGTACAAATCTTAGAACATGTATAACGTCTCGTCTTTTCGACATTATACCACTGGGAACCCGTTTAATTGGCCCTTGTCAATTAAACCGGCTGCCGTTGTATTTACTGATTACTTACACACAAATGAGGAACCTGTAAAGTTTAGGAGTTAGATTAAGGTTTCGTAAATTTACTCACTCTCTTGGGTTTAGCAAAGACATCTCTTTATTACAAATTTCAATGTAAGGTTTCTGATTTGTTAGGATGTTACTAAGATGTTACCTACAACATTCATGATTCTTACTTGGTGATTAAATTCTGAACTAAACGCTTTCATTCTACTTAAAACATTCTTCTGATGAGCTCAAAATCATACAGTTTCATATTTAATAAAATACCACGGATCCGGGGTTTAATATTTATGATATTACAGATTATTTAGAACATTATGTAAACCATTTGAAGAATAGGTTCATTTATTTTTTACTTAGTTATACCTGTTTGCAGTTTCAGGCTACTATTATTTAGTAATATTAACTATCCGTATTACTACGTTACAATTTACAGGATTGATATGAGTCTTACGATAAATTTACTGTCTTTACTCGGGGTTTTTAAAAGAAGTACAACCACGGAAGTTATCCTTCCGTGTCACCTGGGTATTGGGTATATCCATAGCTCGTCTTCTTCTAGATCCTCTACGGCGGGGTGTCTGGATGATCTTAGTTGCAGTTGTAGTGGTCCTCCATTAAATCTGTTGACTCTAAGTGTGTTGTTTATTCATGATGCTCGGTCTCTGGATACATGGTGCTCGAAGTGAGTTGTTGTTGTTTTATTTCAGAAGGTCATTTTCACTATTCACATTTATGTTAGACTGGACTACTGTTACATTATGATTGAGTATTGTACATACTTTAATTGTTATACACTTTCTTAAAGAGATGTCATGGCCACACTGTTTGTATATTTATATTTTTACTTCCTTTCACTACATATTTACGCTCTCCTCTACCTATTTCTCTTTTCTTTTTTTTTTACAAAAGCACCTATTTAGTTCTACATAGTTTGGTAATATAACACTTATTTCTTCTCGCAACACCTGTCTAAGCAGTTGCTTCGGACGCGATTCAGAGACGAATGGGGTTGGTTTAGGGGCCGTGAGTAGTGATTTAGCGTAGTTTACACATCGAGAGAAAAGTTCTTTCTGATTATTATTATTTTACCTTTAATTAGCTACTTTTAATTATACTACAGCTTCTTTATTTTCGTCTGTATTTTATTTGTGATTAACTCGTCTTTTAGAGATAATTACAATGATAATTTTAATTAGCGTAACAACTGGATAATTTGCGTGTCAGTACTAGATTTTCACATGTTTGTATCAGTTATTTGCTACAAGGGGAGGGTGGATTATTCTATCATGGTTTATTCTGAACAAAAAAAATTTTTTTGTTTTGTGCTATTTAAAATTTGTTTTAAATCGTCACACATGGAAGTTATGTATGGTTCTCCATACCGATATTTAACCTTGTTTTACTTCCATGTTCCTTAAGGAAATGGAAGTATGGTGATGGCAAAAAAAATCGTGTTCGAGATTATTGCAGATTCTGATTGTACTACACTAATGCACTAATGTACTAAAACATGAAAAAAAGTCGTTTTTCAAAAAGTGTCTGTGTGTCTGTCTGTCTGTCTTAGATTTTTTTCTATGGCAAACGATAACAGCCGCAAATTCAAACAGAATCAAATAATTTTTTGCATACAGCCCTGGTTTGTAGACTTCTCAAGACCTATTGTTTTTGGTGAAGATCGGTTAAGGGAAAGGGGTAGTTTACCTGCAGCGTTTTATGTTTTAACAAGGGCATTTTCTATGGCAAACGATAACAGCTGCAAATTCAAACAGAATCAAAAGATTATTTGCATACAGCCCTGTATGTATTGTAGAGTTCTCAAGACCTATTGTTTTTGGTGAAGATCGGTTAAGGGAAAGGGGTAGTTTACCTGCAACGTTTTACATTTGAAAATTTTTGTCCAAGGTGTACCCTCATACACACTAAACCTGCTCTGATGTTTTAATTACGGACATCATAATATTAAAACTTTGGAAACTTGAGCACTACTTAATGGAGATCAATCATTAACTTATACAAGCCATTAATTTTATGCATATTTTTTATATATATGTGTACAACGTTATCGGCAACAAAGTAATACTTTTTGTTAAAATTCCTTCCCGGGATATTTGGCCGTAGTCCAATGTTTTCTACAAAACTAGTCGTTTCGGCAATGCCATCGACTTCCATCATCAGTGAAAATCAAGTGCAATAACGTGAGGTGGTATACGTTAGTGACCACAGTACTGTGGTTAAGGCTGAAGCAGTAAGTAGAAAGAAGTAGTTTCTATGGTAATATTTCATTTCGAAGAATGATTTTAAATATAAATCTTAGAATATGGAAGTCATGTATGGTTCTCCATACCGATATTTTTTTTTTGGCAAACGATAACAGCCGCAAATTCAAACAGAATCAAATAATGTTTCGCATACAGCCCTGAATTGTAGAGTTCTCAAGACCTGTTCTTTTTGGTGAAGATCGGTTAAGGGAAAGGGGTAGTTTACCTGCAACGTTTTATGTTTTAACATGGGTATTTTCTATGGCAAACGATAACAGCTGCAAATTCAAACAGAATCAAAAGATTATTTGCAAAGAGCCCTGTATGTATTGTAGAGTTCTCAAGACCTATTGTTTTTGGTGAAGATCGGTTAAGGGAAAGGGGTAGTTTACCTGCAACGTTTTATGTTTTAACAAGGGTATTTTCTATGGCAAACGATAACTGCCGCATATTCAAACAGAATCAAATAATTTTTTGCATACGTCCCTGAATTGTAGAGAACTCAAGGCCTTTTGATTTTGGTGAAGATCAGTTAAGGGAAAGGGGTAGTTTACCTGCAACCTTATACGTTTTAACAACAGTAAAGTACTTGAAAATTCATTTAAACTTTTTCAAACAATGGTAATTGTTAAAAATAAAATATTTTGTTGCCAGGCAATAAAATTATAATTTTTTCATTTTAATGTAAATCATGTATGAGAGAAAGTATATCGTTCGTGGCAGGCAAGCATATCTCAGTTATGTAATGTTTACGTTTCCATTTTATTATTATGACTACCACAATAAAAAGGCAGGGAACACACACACACACACACACACACACACACACACACACACACACACACACACACACACACACACACACACACACACACACACACACACACACACACACACACACACACACACACACACACACACACACACACACACACACACACACACACAAAATTCACGTTATTTCTGGCCTCATTCATGTTTATTTTCTTACATTTGCACGCTTTTTAAATGGAAAGTGCTGAAACCCATACCAACATAACGCGTGCAAGCCGAAAAAGTGTGCAGCGTGGATAGCGATTTGCTTCCTGTGGATCGCTGCGCAGTGTAACTGCACGTGTTTACAGAGGAACGATTCATAGACAGACTTTTCGTCTTTAGGGAATGAACCCTCTGCAAGATGTTGAGGGTCCATGAGTGACTTCGGAGCGCTCCTTCTTTTCCGCGTGTTTGTTCTGTGAAACGTACACTGTAGATTCGCAGCTTAACTCTAAGCAACGCTCAATAGGAAATATTGAAAATTTTTGTCCACGGTGAACTCTCATACACACTAAACCTGCTCTGATGTTTTCATTACGGACATCATAATATTAAAACTTTGGAAACTTGAGCACTACTTAATGGAGATCAATCATTAACTTATACAAGCCATTAATTTTATGCATATTTTTTATATATATGTGTACAACGTTATCAGCAACAAAGAAATAGTTTTTGTTAAAATTCCTTCCCGGGATATTTGGCCGTAGTCCAATGTTTTCTACAAAACCAGACGTTTCGGCAATGCCATCGACTTCCATCATCAGTGAAAATCGAGTGCGATAACGTGAGGTGGTATACGTTAGTGACCACAGTACTGTGGTTAAGGCTGAAGCAGTATGTAGAAAGAAGTAGTTTCTATGGTAATATTTCATTTCAAAAATGATTTTAAGTACAAATCTTAGAACATGTATAACGTCTCGTCTTTTCGACATTATACCACTGGGAACCCGTTTAATTGGCCCTTGTCAATTAAACCGGCTGCCGTTGTATGTACTGATTACTTACACACAAATGAGGAACCTGTAAAGTTTAGGAGTTAGATTAAGGTTTCGTAAATTTACTCACTCTCTTGGGTTTAGCAAAGACATCTCTTTATTACAAATTTCAATGTAAGGTTTCTGATTTGTTAGGATGTTACTAAGATGTTACCTACAACATTCATGATTCTTACTTGGTGATTAAATTCTGAACTAAACGCTTTCATTCTACTTAAAACATTCTTCTGATGAGCTCAAAATCATACAGTTTCATATTTAATAAAATACCACGGATCCGGGGTTTAATATTTATGATATTACAGATTATTTAGAACATTATGTAAACCATTTGAAGAATAGGTTCATTTATTTTTTACTTAGTTATACCTGTTTGCAGTTTCAGGCTACTATTATTTAGTAATATTAACTATCCGTATTACTACGTTACAATTTACAGGATTGATATGAGTCTTACGATAAATTTACTGTCTTTACTCGGGGTTTTTAAAAGAAGTACAACCACGGAAGTTATCCTTCCGTGTCACCTGGGTATTGGGTATATCCATAGCTCGTCTTCTTCTAGATCCTCTACGGCGGGGTGTCTGGATGATCTTAGTTGCAGTTGTAGTGGTCCTCCATTAAATCTGTTGACTCTAAGTGTGTTGTTTATTCATGATGCTCGGTCTCTGGATACATGGTGCTCGAAGTGAGTTGTTGTTGTTTTATTTCAGAAGGTCATTTTCACTATTCACATTTATGTTAGACTGCAGTACTGTTACATTATGATTGAGTATTGTACATACTTTAATTGTTATACACTTTCTTAAAGAGATGTCATGGCCACACTGTTTGTATATTTATATTTTTACTTCCTTTCACTACATATTTACGCTCTCCTCTACCTATTTCTCTTTTCTTTTTTTTTTTACAAAAGCACCTATTTAGTTCTACATAGTTTGGTAATATAACACTTATTTCTTCTCGCAACACCTGGCTAAGCAGTTGCTTCGGACGCGATTCAGAGACGAATGGGGTTGGTTTAGGGGCCGTGAGTAGTGATTTAGCGTAGTTTACACATCGAGAGAAAAGTTCTTTCTGATTATTATTATTTTACCTTTAATTAGCTACTTTTAATTATACTACAGCTTCTTTATTTTCGTCTGTATTTTATTTGTGATTAACTCGTCTTTTAGAGATAATTACAATGATAATTTTAATTAGCGTAACAACTGGATAATTTGCGTGTCAGTACTAGATTTTCACATGTTTGTATCGGTTATTTGCTACAAGGGGAGGGTGGATTATTCTATCATGGTTTATTCTGAACAAAAAAAATTTTTTTGTTTTGTGCTATTTAAAATTTGTTTTAAATCGTCACACATGGAAGTTATGTATGGTTCTCCATACCGATATTTAACCTTGTTTTACTTCCATGTTCCTTAAGGAAATGGAAGTATGGTGATGGCAAAAAAAATCGTGTTCGAGATTATTGCAGATTCTGATTGTACTACACTAATGCACTAATGTACTAAAACATGAAAAAAAGTCGTTTTTCAAAAAGTGTCTGTGTGTCTGTCTGTCTGTCTTAGATTTTTTTCTATGGCAAACGATAACAGCCGCAAACTCAAACAGAATCAAATAATTTTTTGCATACAGCCCTGGTTTGTAGACTTCTCAAGACCTATTGTTTTTGGTGAAGATCGGTTAAGGGAAAGGGGTAGTTTACCTGCAACGTTTTATGTTTTAACAAGGGCATTTTCTATGGCAAACGATAACAGCTGCAAATTCAAACAGAATCAAAAGATTATTTGCATACAGCCCTGTATGTATTGTAGAGTTCTCAAGACCTATTGTTTTTGGTGAAGATCGGTTAAGGGAAAGGGGTAGTTTACCTGCAACGTTTTACATTTGAAAATTTTTGTCCACGGTGTACCCTCATACACACTAAACCTGCTCTGATGTTTTAATTACGGACATCATAATATTAAAACTTTGGAAACTTGAGCACTACTTAATGGAGATCAATCATTAACTTATACAAGCCATTAATTTTATGCATATTTTTTATATATATGTGTACAACGTTATCGGCAACAAAGTAATACTTTTTGTTAAAATTCCTTCCCGGGATATTTGGCCGTAGTCCAATGTTTTCTACAAAACCAGTCGTTTCGGCAATGCCATCGACTTCCATCATCAGTGAAAATCAAGTGCAATAACGTGAGGTGGTATACGTTAGTGACCACAGTACTGTGGTTAAGGCTGAAGCAGTAAGTAGAAAGAAGTAGTTTCTATGGTAATATTTCATTTCGAAAAATGATTTTAAATATAAATCTTAGAATATGGAAGTCATGTATGGTTCTCCATACCGATATTTTTTTTTTGGCAAACGATAACAGCCGCAAATTCAAACAGAATCAAATAATGTTTCGCATACAGCCCTGAATTGTAGAGTTCTCAAGACCTGTTGTTTTTGGTGTAGATCGGTTAAGGGAAAGGGGTAGTTTACCTGCAACGTTTTATGTTTTAACATGGGTATTTTCTATGGCAAACGATAACAGCTGCAAATTCAAACAGAATCAAAATATTATTTGCAAAGAGCCCTGTATGTATTGTAGAGTTCTCAAGACCTATTGTTTTTGGTGAAGATCGGTTAAGGGAAAGGGGTAGTTTACCTGCAACGTTTTATGTTTTAACAAGGGTATTTTCTATGGCAAACGATAACTGCCGCATATTCAAACAGAATCAAATAATTTTTTGCATACGTCCCTGAATTGTAGAGAACTCTAGGCCTTTTGATTTTGGTGAAGATCAGTTAAGGGAAAGGGGTAGTTTACCTGCAACCTTATACGTTTTAACAACAGTAAAGTACTTGAAAATTCATTTAAACTTTTTCAAACAATGGTAATTGTTAAAAATAAAATAATTTTGTTGCCAGGCAATAAAATTGTAATTTTTTCATTTTAATGTAAATCATGTATGAGAGAAAGTATATCGTTCGTGGCAGGCAAGCATATCTCAGTTATGTAATGTTTACGTTTCCATTTTATTATTATGACTACCACAATAAAAAGGCAGGGAAGACACACACACACACACACACACACACACACACACACACACACACACACACACACACACACACACACACACACACACACACACACACACACACACACACACACACACACACACACACACACACACACACACACACACACACACACACACACACACACACACACACACACACACACACACACACACACACACACACACACACACACACACACACACACACACAAAATTCACGTTATTTCTGGCCTCATTCATGTTTATTTTCTTACATTTGCACGCTTTTTAAATGGAAAGTGCTGAAACCCATACCAACATAACGCGTGCAAGCCGAAAAAGTGTGCAGCGTGGATAGCGATTTGCTTCCTGTGGATCGCTGCGCAGTGTAACTGCACGTGTTTACAGAGGAACGATTCATAGACAGACTTTTCGTCTTTAGGGAATGAACCCTCTGCAAGATGTTGAGGGTCCATGAGTGACTTCGGAGCGCTCCTTCTTTTCCGCGTGTTTGTTCTGTGAAACGTACACTGTAGATTCGCAGCTTAACTCTAAGCAACGCTCAATAGGAAATATTGAAAATTTTTGTCCACGGTGAACTCTCATACACACTAAACCTGCTCTGATGTTTTCATTACGGACATCATAATATTAAAACTTTGGAAACTTGAGCACTACTTAATGGAGATCAATCATTAACTTATACAAGCCATTAATTTTATGCATATTTTTTATATATATGTGTACAACGTTATCAGCAACAAAGAAATAGTTTTTGTTAAAATTCCTTCCCGGGATATTTGGCCGTAGTCCCAATGTTTTCTACAAAACCAGATGTTTCGGCAATGCCATCGACTTCCATCATCAGTGAAAATCGAGTGCGATAACGTGAGGTGGTATACGTTAGTGACCACAGTACTGTGGTTAAGGCTGAAGCAGTATGTAGAAAGAAGTAGTTTCTATGGTAATATTTCATTTCAAAAATGATTTTAAGTACAAATCTTAGAACATGTATAACGTCTCGTCTTTTCGACATTATACCACTGGGAACCCGTTTAATTGGCCCTTGTCAATTAAACCGGCTGCCGTTGTATGTACTGATTACTTACACACAAATGAGGAACCTGTAAAGTTTAGGAGTTAGATTAAGGTTTCGTAAATTTACTCACTCTCTTGGGTTTAGCAAAGACATCTCTTTATTACAAATTTCAATGTAAGGTTTCTGATTTGTTAGGATGTTACTAAGATGTTACCTACAACATTCATGATTCTTACTTGGTGATTAAATTCTGAACTAAACGCTTTCATTCTACTTAAAACATTCTTCTGATGAGCTCAAAATCATACAGTTTCATATTTAATAAAATACCACGGATCCGGGGTTTAATATTTATGATATTACAGATTATTTAGAACATTATGTAAACCATTTGAAGAATAGGTTCATTTATTTTTTACTTAGTTATACCTGTTTGCAGTTTCAGGCTACTATTATTTAGTAATATTAACTATCCGTATTACTACGTTACAATTTACAGGATTGATATGAGTCTTACGATAAATTTACTGTCTTTACTCGGGGTTTTTAAAAGAAGTACAACCACGGAAGTTATCCTTCCGTGTCACCTGGGTATTGGGTATATCCATAGCTCGTCTTCTTCTAGATCCTCTACGGCGGGGTGTCTGGATGATCTTAGTTGCAGTTGTAGTGGTCCTCCATTAAATCTGTTGACTCTAAGTGTGTTGTTTATTCATGATGCTCGGTCTCTGGATACATGGTGCTCGAAGTGAGTTGTTGTTGTTTTATTTCAGAAGGTCATTTTCACTATTCACATTTATGTTAGACTGCAGTACTGTTACATTATGATTGAGTATTGTACATACTTTAATTGTTATACACTTTCTTAAAGAGATGTCATGGCCACACTGTTTGTATATTTATATTTTTACTTCCTTTCACTACATATTTACGCTCTCCTCTACCTATTTCTCTTTTCTTTTTTTTTTTACAAAAGCACCTATTTAGTTCTACATAGTTTGGTAATATAACACTTATTTCTTCTCGCAACACCTGGCTAAGCAGTTGCTTCGGACGCGATTCAGAGACGAATGGGGTTGGTTTAGGGGCCGTGAGTAGTGATTTAGCGTAGTTTACACATCGAGAGAAAAGTTCTTTCTGATTATTATTATTTTACCTTTAATTAGCTACTTTTAATTATACTACAGCTTCTTTATTTTCGTCTGTATTTTATTTGTGATTAACTCGTCTTTTAGAGATAATTACAATGATAATTTTAATTAGCGTAACAACTGGATAATTTGCGTGTCAGTACTAGATTTTCACATGTTTGTATCGGTTATTTGCTACAAGGGGAGGGTGGATTATTCTATCATGGTTTATTCTGAACAAAAAAAATTTTTTTGTTTTGTGCTATTTAAAATTTGTTTTAAATCGTCACACATGGAAGTTATGTATGGTTCTCCATACCGATATTTAACCTTGTTTTACTTCCATGTTCCTTAAGGAAATGGAAGTATGGTGATGGCAAAAAAAATCGTGTTCGAGATTATTGCAGATTCTGATTGTACTACACTAATGCACTAATGTACTAAAACATGAAAAAAAGTCGTTTTTCAAAAAGTGTCTGTGTGTCTGTCTGTCTGTCTTAGATTTTTTTCTATGGCAAACGATAACAGCCGCAAACTCAAACAGAATCAAATAATTTTTTGCATACAGCCCTGGTTTGTAGACTTCTCAAGACCTATTGTTTTTGGTGAAGATCGGTTAAGGGAAAGGGGTAGTTTACCTGCAACGTTTTATGTTTTAACAAGGGCATTTTCTATGGCAAACGATAACAGCTGCAAATTCAAACAGAATCAAAAGATTATTTGCATACAGCCCTGTATGTATTGTAGAGTTCTCAAGACCTATTGTTTTTGGTGAAGATCGGTTAAGGGAAAGGGGTAGTTTACCTGCAACGTTTTACATTTGAAAATTTTTGTCCACGGTGTACCCTCATACACACTAAACCTGCTCTGATGTTTTAATTACGGACATCATAATATTAAAACTTTGGAAACTTGAGCACTACTTAATGGAGATCAATCATTAACTTATACAAGCCATTAATTTTATGCATATTTTTTATATATATGTGTACAACGTTATCGGCAACAAAGTAATACTTTTTGTTAAAATTCCTTCCCGGGATATTTGGCCGTAGTCCAATGTTTTCTACAAAACCAGTCGTTTCGGCAATGCCATCGACTTCCATCATCAGTGAAAATCAAGTGCAATAACGTGAGGTGGTATACGTTAGTGACCACAGTACTGTGGTTAAGGCTGAAGCAGTAAGTAGAAAGAAGTAGTTTCTATGGTAATATTTCATTTCGAAAAATGATTTTAAATATAAATCTTAGAATATGGAAGTCATGTATGGTTCTCCATACCGATATTTTTTTTTTGGCAAACGATAACAGCCGCAAATTCAAACAGAATCAAATAATGTTTCGCATACAGCCCTGAATTGTAGAGTTCTCAAGACCTGTTGTTTTTGGTGTAGATCGGTTAAGGGAAAGGGGTAGTTTACCTGCAACGTTTTATGTTTTAACATGGGTATTTTCTATGGCAAACGATAACAGCTGCAAATTCAAACAGAATCAAAATATTATTTGCAAAGAGCCCTGTATGTATTGTAGAGTTCTCAAGACCTATTGTTTTTGGTGAAGATCGGTTAAGGGAAAGGGGTAGTTTACCTGCAACGTTTTATGTTTTAACAAGGGTATTTTCTATGGCAAACGATAACTGCCGCATATTCAAACAGAATCAAATAATTTTTTGCATACGTCCCTGAATTGTAGAGAACTCTAGGCCTTTTGATTTTGGTGAAGATCAGTTAAGGGAAAGGGGTAGTTTACCTGCAACCTTATACGTTTTAACAACAGTAAAGTACTTGAAAATTCATTTAAACTTTTTCAAACAATGGTAATTGTTAAAAATAAAATAATTTTGTTGCCAGGCAATAAAATTGTAATTTTTTCATTTTAATGTAAATCATGTATGAGAGAAAGTATATCGTTCGTGGCAGGCAAGCATATCTCAGTTATGTAATGTTTACGTTTCCATTTTATTATTATGACTACCACAATAAAAAGGCAGGGAAGACACACACACACACACACACACACACACACACACACACACACACACACACACACACACACACACACACACACACACACACACACACACACACACACACACACACACACACACACACACACACACACACACACACACACACAAATTCACGTTATTTCTGGCCTCACTCATGTTTATTTTCTTACATTTGCACACTTTTTAAATGGAAAGTGCCGAAACCCACACCAACATAACGCATGCAAGCCGAAAAATTGTCCAACGTGGATAGCGATTTGCTTCCTGTGGATCGCTGGGCAGTGTAACTGCACGTGTTTACAGAGGAACGATTTGTAGACAGACTTTTCGTTTTTAGGGAATGAACCCTCTGCAAGATGCTGAGGGTCCATGAGTGACTTCGGAGCACTCCTTCTTTTCCGCTTGTTTGTTCTGTGAGATGTACACTGTAGATTCGCAGCTTTCCTCTAAGCAACGCTCAATAGGAAATGTTGAAAATTTTTGTCCACGGTGTTCCCTCGTACACACTAAACCTGCTCTGATGTTTTAATTACGGACATCATAATATTAAAACTTTGGAAACTTGAGCACTACTTAATGGAGATCAATCATTAACTTATACAAGCCATTAATTTTATGCATATTTTTTATATATATGTGTACAACGTTATCGGCAACAAAGTAATACTTTTTGTTAAAATTCCTTCCCGGGATATTTGGCCGTAGTCCAATGTTTTCTACAAAACCAGTCGTTTCGGCAATGCCATCGACTTCCATCATCAGTGAAAATCAAGTGCAATAACGTGAGGTGGTATACGTTAGTGACCACAGTACTGTGGTTAAGGCTGAAGCAGTAAGTAGAAAGAAGTAGTTTCTATGGTAATATTTCATTTCGAAAAATGATTTTAAATATAAATCTTAGAATATGGAAGTCATGTATGGTTCTCCATACCGATATTTTTTTTTTGGCAAACGATAACAGCCGCAAATTCAAACAGAATCAAATAATGTTTCGCATACAGCCCTGAATTGTAGAGTTCTCAAGACCTGTTGTTTTTGGTGAAGATCGGTTAAGGGAAAGGGGTAGTTTACCTGCAACGTTTTATGTTTTAACATGGGTATTTTCTATGGCAAACGATAACAGCTGCAAATTCAAACAGAATCAAAAGATTATTTGCAAAGAGACCTGTATGTATTGTAGAGTTCTCAAGACCTATTGTTTTTGGTGAAGATCGGTTAAGGGAAAGGGGTAGTTTACCTGCAACGTTTTATGTTTTAACAAGGGTATTTTCTATGGCAAACGATAACTGCCGCATATTCAAACAGAATCAAATAATTTTTTGCATACGTCCCTGAATTGTAGAGAACTCAAGGCCTTTTGATTTTGGTGAAGATCAGTTAAGGGAAAGGGGTAGTTTACCTGCAACCTTATACGTTTTAACAACAGTAAAGTACTTGAAAATTCATTTAAACTTTTTCAAACAATGGTAATTGTTAAAAATAAAATATTTTGTTGCCAGGCAATAAAATTATAATTTTTTCATTTTAATGTAAATCATGTATGAGAGAAAGTATATCGTTCGTGGCAGGCAAGCATATCTCAGTTATGTAATGTTTACGTTTCCATTTTATTATTATGACTACCACAATAAAAAGGCAGGGAACACACACACACACACACACACACACACACACACACACACACACACACACACACACACACACACACACACACACACACACACACACACACACACACACACACACACACACACACACACACACACACACACACACACACACACACACACACACACACACACACAAAATTCACGTTATTTCTGGCCTCATTCATGTTTATTTTCTTACATTTGCACGCTTTTTAAATGGAAAGTGCTGAAACCCATACCAACATAACGCGTGCAAGCCGAAAAAGTGTGCAGCGTGGATAGCGATTTGCTTCCTGTGGATCGCTGCGCAGTGTAACTGCACGTGTTTACAGAGGAACGATTCATAGACAGACTTTTCGTCTTTAGGGAATGAACCCTCTGCAAGATGTTGAGGGTCCATGAGTGACTTCGGAGCGCTCCTTCTTTTCCGCGTGTTTGTTCTGTGAAACGTACACTGTAGATTCGCAGCTTAACTCTAAGCAACGCTCAATAGGAAATATTGAAAATTTTTGTCCACGGTGAACTCTCATACATACTAAACCTGCTCTGATGTTTTCATTACGGACATCATAATATTAAAACTTTGGAAACTTGAGCACTACTTAATGGAGATCAATCATTAACTTATACAAGCCATTAATTTTATGCATATTTTTTATATATATGTGTACAACGTTATCAGCAACAAAGAAATAGTTTTTGTTAAAATTCCTTCCCGGGATATTTGGCCGTAGTCCAATGTTTTCTACAAAACCAGACGTTTCGGCAATGCCATCGACTTCCATCATCAGTGAAAATCGAGTGCGATAACGTGAGGTGGTATACGTTAGTGACCACAGTACTGTGGTTAAGGCTGAAGCAGTATGTAGAAAGAAGTAGTTTCTATGGTAATATTTCATTTCAAAAATGATTTTAAGTACAAATCTTAGAACATGTATAACGTCTCGTCTTTTCGACATTATACCACTGGGAACCCGTTTAATTGGCCCTTGTCAATTAAACCGGCTGCCGTTGTATGTACTGATTACTTACACACAAATGAGGAACCTGTAAAGTTTAGGAGTTAGATTAAGGTTTCGTAAATTTACTCACTCTCTTGGGTTTAGCAAAGACATCTCTTTATTACAAATTTCAATGTAAGGTTTCTGATTTGTTAGGATGTTACTAAGATGTTACCTACAACATTCATGATTCTTACTTGGTGATTAAATTCTGAACTAAACGCTTTCATTCTACTTAAAACATTCTTCTGATGAGCTCAAAATCATACAGTTTCATATTTAATAAAATACCACGGATCCGGGGTTTAATATTTATGATATTACAGATTATTTAGAACATTATGTAAACCATTTGAAGAATAGGTTCATTTATTTTTTACTTAGTTATACCTGTTTGCAGTTTCAGGCTACTATTATTTAGTAATATTAACTATCCGTATTACTACGTTACAATTTACAGGATTGATATGAGTCTTACGATAAATTTACTGTCTTTACTCGGGGTTTTTAAAAGAAGTACAACCACGGAAGTTATCCTTCCGTGTCACCTGGGTATTGGGTATATCCATAGCTCGTCTTCTTCTAGATCCTCTACGGCGGGGTGTCTGGATGATCTTAGTTGCAGTTGTAGTGGTCCTCCATTAAATCTGTTGACTCTAAGTGTGTTGTTTATTCATGATGCTCGGTCTCTGGATACATGGTGCTCGAAGTGAGTTGTTGTTGTTTTATTTCAGAAGGTCATTTTCACTATTCACATTTATGTTAGACTGGACTACTGTTACATTATGATTGAGTATTGTACATACTTTAATTGTTATACACTTTCTTAAAGAGATGTCATGGCCACACTGTTTGTATATTTATATTTTTACTTCCTTTCACTACATATTTACGCTCTCCTCTACCTATTTCTCTTTTCTTTTTTTTTTACAAAAGCACCTATTTAGTTCTACATAGTTTGGTAATATAACACTTATTTCTTCTCGCAACACCTGGCTAAGCAGTTGCTTCGGACGCGATTCAGAGACGAATGGGGTTGGTTTAGGGGCCGTGAGTAGTGATTTAGCGTAGTTTACACATCGAGAGAAAAGTTCTTTCTGATTATTATTATTTTACCTTTAATTAGCTACTTTTAATTATACTACAGCTTCTTTATTTTCGTCTGTATTTTATTTGTGATTAACTCGTCTTTTAGAGATAATTACAATGATAATTTTAATTAGCGTAACAACTGGATAATTTGCGTGTCAGTACTAGAGTTTCACATGTTTGTATCAGTTATTTGCTACAAGGGGAGGGTGGATTATTCTATCATGGTTTATTCTGAACAAAAAAAATTTTTTTGTTTTGTGCTATTTAAAATTTGTTTTAAATCGTCACACATGGAAGTTATGTATGGTTCTCCATACCGATATTTAACCTTGTTTTACTTCCATGTTCCTTAAGGAAATGGAAGTATGGTGATGGCAAAAAAAATCGTGTTCGAGATTATTGCAGATTCTGATTGTACTACACTAATGCACTAATGTACTAAAACATGAAAAAAAGTCGTTTTTCAAAAAGTGTCTGTGTGTCTGTCTGTCTGTCTTAGATTTTTTTCTATGGCAAACGATAACAGCCGCAAATTCAAACAGAATCAAATAATTTTTTGCATACAGCCCTGGTTTGTAGACTTCTCAAGACCTATTGTTTTTGGTGAAGATCGGTTAAGGGAAAGGGGTAGTTTACCTGCAGCGTTTTATGTTTTAACAAGGGCATTTTCTATGGCAAACGATAACAGCTGCAAATTCAAACAGAATCAAAAGATTATTTGCATACAGCCCTGTATGTATTGTAGAGTTCTCAAGACCTATTGTTTTTGGTGAAGATCGGTTAAGGGAAAGGGGTAGTTTACCTGCAACGTTTTACATTTGAAAATTTTTGTCCATGGTGTACCCTCATACACACTAAACCTGCTCTGATGTTTTAATTACGGACATCATAATATTAAAACTTTGGAAACTTGAGCACTACTTAATGGAGATCAATCATTAACTTATACAAGCCATTAATTTTATGCATATTTTTTATATATATGTGTACAACGTTATCGGCAACAAAGTAATACTTTTTGTTAAAATTCCTTCCCGGGATATTTGGCCGTAGTCCAATGTTTTCTACAAAACTAGTCGTTTCGGCAATGCCATCGACTTCCATCATCAGTGAAAATCAAGTGCAATAACGTGAGGTGGTATACGTTAGTGACCACAGTACTGTGGTTAAGGCTGAAGCAGTAAGTAGAAAGAAGTAGTTTCTATGGTAATATTTCATTTCGAAGAATGATTTTAAATATAAATCTTAGAATATGGAAGTCATGTATGGTTCTCCATACCGATATTTTTTTTTTGGCAAACGATAACAGCCGCAAATTCAAACAGAATCAAATAATGTTTCGCATACAGCCCTGAATTGTAGAGTTCTCAAGACCTGTTCTTTTTGGTGAAGATCGGTTAAGGGAAAGGGGTAGTTTACCTGCAACGTTTTATGTTTTAACATGGGTATTTTCTATGGCAAACGATAACAGCTGCAAATTCAAACAGAATCAAAAGATTATTTGCAAAGAGCCCTGTATGTATTGTAGAGTTCTCAAGACCTATTGTTTTTGGTGAAGATCGGTTAAGGGAAAGGGGTAGTTTACCTGCAACGTTTTATGTTTTAACAAGGGTATTTTCTATGGCAAACGATAACTGCCGCATATTCAAACAGAATCAAATAATTTTTTGCATACGTCCCTGAATTGTAGAGAACTCAAGGCCTTTTGATTTTGGTGAAGATCAGTTAAGGGAAAGGGGTAGTTTACCTGCAACCTTATACGTTTTAACAACAGTAAAGTACTTGAAAATTCATTTAAACTTTTTCAAACAATGGTAATTGTTAAAAATAAAATATTTTGTTGCCAGGCAATAAAATTATAATTTTTTCATTTTAATGTAAATCATGTATGAGAGAAAGTATATCGTTCGTGGCAGGCAAGCATATCTCAGTTATGTAATGTTTACGTTTCCATTTTATTATTATGACTACCACAATAAAAAGGCAGGGAACACACACACACACACACACACACACACACACACACACACACACACACACACACACACACACACACACACACACACACACACACACACACACACACACACACACACACACACACACACACACACACAAAATTCACGTTATTTCTGGCCTCATTCATGTTTATTTTCTTACATTTGCACGCTTTTTAAATGGAAAGTGCTGAAACCCATACCAACATAACGCGTGCAAGCCGAAAAAGTGTGCAGCGTGGATAGCGATTTGCTTCCTGTGGATCGCTGCGCAGTGTAACTGCACGTGTTTACAGAGGAACGATTCATAGACAGACTTTTCGTCTTTAGGGAATGAACCCTCTGCAAGATGTTGAGGGTCCATGAGTGACTTCGGAGCGCTCCTTCTTTTCCGCGTGTTTGTTCTGTGAAACGTACACTGTAGATTCGCAGCTTAACTCTAAGCAACGCTCAATAGGAAATATTGAAAATTTTTGTCCACGGTGAACTCTCATACACACTAAACCTGCTCTGATGTTTTCATTACGGACATCATAATATTAAAACTTTGGAAACTTGAGCACTACTTAATGGAGATCAATCATTAACTTATACAAGCCATTAATTTTATGCATATTTTTTATATATATGTGTACAACGTTATCAGCAACAAAGAAATAGTTTTTGTTAAAATTCCTTCCCGGGATATTTGGCCGTAGTCCAATGTTTTCTACAAAACCAGACGTTTCGGCAATGCCATCGACTTCCATCATCAGTGAAAATCGAGTGCGATAACGTGAGGTGGTATACGTTAGTGACCACAGTACTGTGGTTAAGGCTGAAGCAGTATGTAGAAAGAAGTAGTTTCTATGGTAATATTTCATTTCAAAAATGATTTTAAGTACAAATCTTAGAACATGTATAACGTCTCGTCTTTTCGACATTATACCACTGGGAACCCGTTTAATTGGCCCTTGTCAATTAAACCGGCTGCCGTTGTATGTACTGATTACTTACACACAAATGAGGAACCTGTAAAGTTTAGGAGTTAGATTAAGGTTTCGTAAATTTACTCACTCTCTTGGGTTTAGCAAAGACATCTCTTTATTACAAATTTCAATGTAAGGTTTCTGATTTGTTAGGATGTTACTAAGATGTTACCTACAACATTCATGATTCTTACTTGGTGATTAAATTCTGAACTAAACGCTTTCATTCTACTTAAAACATTCTTCTGATGAGCTCAAAATCATACAGTTTCATATTTAATAAAATACCACGGATCCGGGGTTTAATATTTATGATATTACAGATTATTTAGAACATTATGTAAACCATTTGAAGAATAGGTTCATTTATTTTTTACTTAGTTATACCTGTTTGCAGTTTCAGGCTACTATTATTTAGTAATATTAACTATCCGTATTACTACGTTACAATTTACAGGATTGATATGAGTCTTACGATAAATTTACTGTCTTTACTCGGGGTTTTTAAAAGAAGTACAACCACGGAAGTTATCCTTCCGTGTCACCTGGGTATTGGGTATATCCATAGCTCGTCTTCTTCTAGATCCTCTACGGCGGGGTGTCTGGATGATCTTAGTTGCAGTTGTAGTGGTCCTCCATTAAATCTGTTGACTCTAAGTGTGTTGTTTATTCATGATGCTCGGTCTCTGGATACATGGTGCTCGAAGTGAGTTGTTGTTGTTTTATTTCAGAAGGTCATTTTCACTATTCACATTTATGTTAGACTGCAGTACTGTTACATTATGATTGAGTATTGTACATACTTTAATTGTTATACACTTTCTTAAAGAGATGTCATGGCCACACTGTTTGTATATTTATATTTTTACTTCCTTTCACTACATATTTACGCTCTCCTCTACCTATTTCTCTTTTCTTTTTTTTTTTACAAAAGCACCTATTTAGTTCTACATAGTTTGGTAATATAACACTTATTTCTTCTCGCAACACCTGGCTAAGCAGTTGCTTCGGACGCGATTCAGAGACGAATGGGGTTGGTTTAGGGGCCGTGAGTAGTGATTTAGCGTAGTTTACACATCGAGAGAAATTTCTTTCTGATTATTATTATTTTACCTTTAATTAGCTACTTTTAATTATACTACAGCTTCTTTATTTTCGTCTGTATTTTATTTGTGATTAACTCGTCTTTTAGAGATAATTACAATGATAATTTTAATTAGCGTAACAACTGGATAATTTGCGTGTCAGTACTAGATTTTCACATGTTTGTATCGGTTATTTGCTACAAGGGGAGGGTGGATTATTCTATCATGGTTTATTCTGAACAAAAAAAATTTTTTTGTTTTGTGCTATTTAAAATTTGTTTTAAATCGTCACACATGGAAGTTATGTATGGTTCTCCATACCGATATTTAACCTTGTTTTACTTCCATGTTCCTTAAGGAAATGGAAGTATGGTGATGGCAAAAAAAATCGTGTTCGAGATTATTGCAGATTCTGATTGTACTACACTAATGCACTAATGTACTAAAACATGAAAAAAAGTCGTTTTTCAAAAAGTGTCTGTGTGTCTGTCTGTCTGTCTTAGATTTTTTTCTATGGCAAACGATAACAGCCGCAAACTCAAACAGAATCAAATAATTTTTTGCATACAGCCCTGGTTTGTAGACTTCTCAAGACCTATTGTTTTTGGTGAAGATCGGTTAAGGGAAAGGGGTAGTTTACCTGCAACGTTTTATGTTTTAACAAGGGCATTTTCTATGGCAAACGATAACAGCTGCAAATTCAAACAGAATCAAAAGATTATTTGCATACAGCCCTGTATGTATTGTAGAGTTCTCAAGACCTATTGTTTTTGGTGAAGATCGGTTAAGGGAAAGGGGTAGTTTACCTGCAACGTTTTACATTTGAAAATTTTTGTCCACGGTGTACCCTCATACACACTAAACCTGCTCTGATGTTTTAATTACGGACATCATAATATTAAAACTTTGGAAACTTGAGCACTACTTAATGGAGATCAATCATTAACTTATACAAGCCATTAATTTTATGCATATTTTTTATATATATGTGTACAACGTTATCGGCAACAAAGTAATACTTTTTGTTAAAATTCCTTCCCGGGATATTTGGCCGTAGTCCAATGTTTTCTACAAAACCAGTCGTTTCGGCAATGCCATCGACTTCCATCATCAGTGAAAATCAAGTGCAATAACGTGAGGTGGTATACGTTAGTGACCACAGTACTGTGGTTAAGGCTGAAGCAGTAAGTAGAAAGAAGTAGTTTCTATGGTAATATTTCATTTCGAAAAATGATTTTAAATATAAATCTTAGAATATGGAAGTCATGTATGGTTCTCCATACCGATATTTTTTTTTTGGCAAACGATAACAGCCGCAAATTCAAACAGAATCAAATAATGTTTCGCATACAGCCCTGAATTGTAGAGTTCTCAAGACCTGTTGTTTTTGGTGTAGATCGGTTAAGGGAAAGGGGTAGTTTACCTGCAACGTTTTATGTTTTAACATGGGTATTTTCTATGGCAAACGATAACAGCTGCAAATTCAAACAGAATCAAAATATTATTTGCAAAGAGCCCTGTATGTATTGTAGAGTTCTCAAGACCTATTGTTTTTGGTGAAGATCGGTTAAGGGAAAGGGGTAGTTTACCTGCAACGTTTTATGTTTTAACAAGGGTATTTTCTATGGCAAACGATAACTGCCGCATATTCAAACAGAATCAAATAATTTTTTGCATACGTCCCTGAATTGTAGAGAACTCTAGGCCTTTTGATTTTGGTGAAGATCAGTTAAGGGAAAGGGGTAGTTTACCTGCAACCTTATACGTTTTAACAACAGTAAAGTACTTGAAAATTCATTTAAACTTTTTCAAACAATGGTAATTGTTAAAAATAAAATAATTTTGTTGCCAGGCAATAAAATTGTAATTTTTTCATTTTAATGTAAATCATGTATGAGAGAAAGTATATCGTTCGTGGCAGGCAAGCATATCTCAGTTATGTAATGTTTACGTTTCCATTTTATTATTATGACTACCACAATAAAAAGGCAGGGAACACACACACACACACACACACACACACACACACACACACACACACACACACACACACACACACACACACACACACACACACACACACACACACACACACACACACACACACACACACACACACACACACACACACACACACACACACACACACAAAATTCACGTTATTTCTGGCCTCATTCATGTTTATTTTCTTACATTTGCACGCTTTTTAAATGGAAAGTGCTGAAACCCATACCAACATAACGCGTGCAAGCCGAAAAAGTGTGCAGCGTGGATAGCGATTTGCTTCCTGTGGATCGCTGCGCAGTGTAACTGCACGTGTTTACAGAGGAACGATTCATAGACAGACTTTTCGTCTTTAGGGAATGAACCCTCTGCAAGATGTTGAGGGTCCATGAGTGACTTCGGAGCGCTCCTTCTTTTCCGCGTGTTTGTTCTGTGAAACGTACACTGTAGATTCGCAGCTTAACTCTAAGCAACGGTCAATAGGAAATATTGAAAATTTTTGTCCACAGTGAACTCTCATACACACTAAACCTGCTCTGATGTTTTCATTACGGACATCATAATATTAAAACTTTGGAAACTTGAGCACTACTTAATGGAGATCAATCATTAACTTATACAAGCCATTAATTTTATGCATATTTTTTATATATATGTGTACAACGTTATCAGCAACAAAGAAATAGTTTTTGTTAAAATTCCTTCCCGGGATATTTGGCCGTAGTCCAATGTTTTCTACAAAACCAGACGTTTCGGCAATGCCATCGACTTCCATCATCAGTGAAAATCGAGTGCGATAACGTGAGGTGGTATACGTTAGTGACCACAGTACTGTGGTTAAGGCTGAAGCAGTATGTAGAAAGAAGTAGTTTCTATGGTAATATTTCATTTCAAAAATGATTTTAAGTACAAATCTTAGAACATGTATAACGTCTCGTCTTTTCGACATTATACCACTGGGAACCCGTTTAATTGGCCCTTGTCAATTAAACCGGCTGCCGTTGTATGTACTGATTACTTACACACAAATGAGGAACCTGTAAAGTTTAGGAGTTAGATTAAGGTTTCGTAAATTTACTCACTCTCTTGGGTTTAGCAAAGACATCTCTTTATTACAAATTTCAATGTAAGGTTTCTGATTTGTTAGGATGTTACTAAGATGTTACCTACAACATTCATGATTCTTACTTGGTGATTAAATTCTGAACTAAACGCTTTCATTCTACTTAAAACATTCTTCTGATGAGCTCAAAATCATACAGTTTCATATTTAATAAAATACCACGGATCCGGGGTTTAATATTTATGATATTACAGATTATTTAGAACATTATGTAAACCATTTGAAGAATAGGTTCATTTATTTTTTACTTAGTTATACCTGTTTGCAGTTTCAGGCTACTATTATTTAGTAATATTAACTATCCGTATTACTACGTTACAATTTACAGGATTGATATGAGTCTTACGATAAATTTACTGTCTTTACTCGGGGTTTTTAAAAGAAGTACAACCACGGAAGTTATCCTTCCGTGTCACCTGGGTATTGGGTATATCCATAGCTCGTCTTCTTCTAGATCCTCTACGGCGGGGTGTCTGGATGATCTTAGTTGCAGTTGTAGTGGTCCTCCATTAAATCTGTTGACTCTAAGTGTGTTGTTTATTCATGATGCTCGGTCTCTGGATACATGGTGCTCGAAGTGAGTTGTTGTTGTTTTATTTCAGAAGGTCATTTTCACTATTCACATTTATGTTAGACTGCAGTACTGTTACATTATGATTGAGTATTGTACATACTTTAATTGTTATACACTTTCTTAAAGAGATGTCATGGCCACACTGTTTGTATATTTATATTTTTACTTCCTTTCACTACATATTTACGCTCTCCTCTACCTATTTCTCTTTTCTTTTTTTTTTTACAAAAGCACCTATTTAGTTCTACATAGTTTGGTAATATAACACTTATTTCTTCTCGCAACACCTGGCTAAGCAGTTGCTTCGGACGCGATTCAGAGACGAATGGGGTTGGTTTAGGGGCCGTGAGTAGTGATTTAGCGTAGTTTACACATCGAGAGAAAAGTTCTTTCTGATTATTATTATTTTACCTTTAATTAGCTACTTTTAATTATACTACAGCTTCTTTATTTTCGTCTGTATTTTATTTGTGATTAACTCGTCTTTTAGAGATAATTACAATGATAATTTTAATTAGCGTAACAACTGGATAATTTGCGTGTCAGTACTAGATTTTCACATGTTTGTATCGGTTATTTGCTACAAGGGGAGGGTGGATTATTCTATCATGGTTTATTCTGAACAAAAAAAATTTTTTTGTTTTGTGCTATTTAAAATTTGTTTTAAATCGTCACACATGGAAGTTATGTATGGTTCTCCATACCGACATGGAAGTTATGTATGGTTCTCCATACCGATATTTAACCTTGTTTTACTTCCATGTTCCTTAGGAAATGGAAGTATGGTGATGGCAAAAAAAATCGTGTTCGAGATTATTGCAGATTCTGATTGTACTACACTAATGCACTAATGTACTAAAACATGAAAAAAAGTCGTTTTTCAAAAAGTGTCTGTGTGTCTGTCTGTCTGTCTTAGATTTTTTTCTATGGCAAACGATAACAGCCGCAAACTCAAACAGAATCAAATAATTTTTGCATACAGCCCTGTTTGTAGACTTCTCAAGACCTATGTTTTTGGTGAAGATCGGTTAAGGAAAGGGGTAGTTTACCTGCAACGTTTTATGTTTTAACAAGGGCATTTTCTATGGCAAACGATAACAGCTGCAAATTCAAACAGAATCAAAAGATTATTTGCATACAGCCCTGTATGTATTGTAGAGTTCTCAGACCTATTGTTTTTGGTGAAGATCGGTTAAGGGAAAGGGGTAGTTTACCTGCAACGTTTTACATTGAAATTTTTGTCCACGGTGTACCCTCATACACACTAAACCTGCTCTGATGTTTTAATTACGGACATCATAATATTAAACTTGGAACTTGAGCACTACTAATGGAGATCAATCATTAACTTATACAAGCCATTAATTTTATGCATATTTTTTATATATATGTGTACAACGTTATCGGCAACAAAGTAATACTTTTTGTTAAAATTCCTTCCCGGGATATTTGGCCGTAGTCCAATGTTTTCTACAAACCAGTCGTTTCGGCAATGCCATCGACTTCCATCATCAGTGAAAATCAAGTGCAATAACGTGAGGTGGTATACGTTAGTGACCACAGTACTGTGGTTAAGGCTGAAGCAGTAAGTAGAAAGAAGTAGTTTCTATGGTAATATTTCATTCGAAAAATGATTTTAAATATAAATCTTAGATATGGAAGTCATGTATGGTTCTCCATACCGATATTATTTTTTTGGCAAACGATAACAGCCGCAAATTCAAACAGAATCAAATAATGTTTCGCATACAGCCCTGAATTGTAGAGTTCTCAAGACCTGTTGTTTTGGTGTAGATCGGTAAGGGAAAGGGGTAGTTTACCTGCAACGTTTTATGTTTAACATGGGTATTTTCTATGGCAAACGATAACAGCTGCAAATTCAAACAGAATCAAAATATTATTTGCAAGAGCCCTGTATGTATTGTAGAGTTCTCAAGACCTATTGTTTTTGGTGAAGATCGGTTAAGGGAAAGGGGTAGTTTACCTGCAACGTTTTATGTTTAACACAGGTATTTTCTATGGCAAACGATAACGCCGCATATTCAAACAGAATCAAATATTTTTGCATACGTCCTGAATTGTAGAGAACTCTAGGCCTTTTGATTTTGGTGAAGATCAGTTAAGGGAAAGGGGTAGTTTACCAGCAACCTTATACGTTTTAACAACAGTAAAGTACTTGAAAATTCATTTAAACTTTTTCAAACAATGGTAATTGTTAAAAATAAAATAATTTTGTTGCCAGGCAATAAAATGTAATTTTTTCATTTAATGTAAATCATGTATGAGAGAAAGTATATCGTTCGTGGCAGGCAAGCATATCTCAGTTATGTAATGTTTACGTTTCCATTTTATTATTATGACTACCACAATAAAAAGGCAGGAAGACACACACACACACACACACACCACACACACACACACCACACACACACACACACACACACACACCCACACACACACACACACACACACACACACACACACACACACACACACACACACACACACACACACACACACACACCACACACCACACACACACACACACACACACAAAATTCACGTATTTCTGGCCTCATTCATGTTTATTTTCTTACATTTGCACGCTTTTTAAATGGAAAGTGCTGAAACCCATACCAACATAACGCGTGCAAGCCGAAAAAGTGTGCAGCGTGGATAGCGATTGCTTCCTGTGGATCGCTGCGCAGTGTAACTGCACGTGTTTACAGAGGAACGATTCATAGACAGACTTTTCGTCTTTAGGGAATGAACCCTCTGCAAGATGTTGAGGGTCCATGAGTGACTTCGGAGCGCTCCTTCTTTTCCGCGTGTTTGTTCTGTGAAACGTACACTGTAGATTCGCAGCTTAACTCTAAGCAACGCTCAATAGGAAATATGAAAATTTTTGTCCACGGTGAACTCTCATACACACTAAACCTGCTCTGATGTTTTCATTACGGACATCATAATATTAAAACTTTACTTATACAAGCCATTAATTTTA
>CM068368.1:369481725-369628561 GCA_034769895.1 Magicicada septendecula | reverse complement strand
GGCTCCTCTGAGTCACCTCCCGTCCACACACACTATTGCAAATTATGGAGGACTGTATCGCCCTTTTTGCTTTCACAAAGACGGCATATTTTGGAGTAGTTTGACCTCTCCAAGTCTTTGCTTCCGCTGTTACATTTTAAAAGGTTCAGATATCAACATACCTTTGTTATATAATTACACGCCCTTAATGCGGGTCTACCACCTGGCTTTGCTGCCCCCAAGCGGGCAGAGTGGTAGCCGCTGTTCCATAGTGCCGGGATTTCCCCTAAATGTCACCCCCCATTGAATTTCTACTATATACCAATTTCAAGTCAGCTATGGTCAAGGGACTTGGTATGACCCTAGCTGGCCGCTAGCCAAATCCACGATTAGTGCTGGTAAGGCAGTAATCGCCCGAAAAGTCGGGGAAATCTAACTTCATTTCAGTGCCTGTTCTACATCGTTTTATTATGTGCGACACGATCGTCTATCAGTGCGCAAATTTAATTTGCACGAAAAAGGTGTGTCGCACAATTTCGCCATTTTGGCCTCCGATGGAGGTAACACTCTCTGTTACCCCCAACGCATTTCGCTATCTACGAGGGCACAGGCCACCCCCGCAATAGCAACTTAATAGCTAACTAATTAAAAATTTTATATACATTATCATATAATATTTTCATCATTAATCATTTAACTCCGTCATAACTTTCTACCATTGGACTTTCTTAAAATTTTCAAAATTTATTATTAATACTTAGTATGTATCATTTTTCATTTATTATTAAATTTTTTAATTATCATTTTTATTGAACACAATTATTTCAAATAATCTCACTATTGAATTAAAATCTTAGTTACCTGTAAACATTTTTGTTATACATGATTCATACTGTAAAAGTTCTATACTTACAATCCATTTAACATGATATACACGAAACATATCCACCATACCACATTACTTTCACCTCACCTCTGAAACATTTGACACAAATATTAGTTTAAATCAAACAATTTAGCCTTTAATCACCTAATTTCCATCTCGTAAAATAATTTATATTCATCAAAAATTTTAATTACACAACATTTAAATAATCCATCAAAATATTTAACATGTATCAAATCGTTTTAATTAATTTAATTATTAACAACACAAATTGCATTACCATCATAACAACTATTATTAGTCAATTACTGTTTTCAAAATTAATTTTGCAAATATTTCAATATTATTATTACAACAATCATCTTACATTACATTACATACACATTATTTACTTAACATTCCACCATGCACACAAATAAATTCACTATATTTTATTTACAAACTCTTGTTATTAACTGTTCAATTTTTCCGTACTTCATTGTCCAAATTTGCCATGTCAGAACCACAAAACAAAATGTTTATAACTGTCTTTTAGTGGTTTATAGTTTAACCTCCATCGTCCCGAATTAACCTTGGTTTTATACAACACTGTTGATTTTTATTGACAAACAAATGGTTACTTTGTGTGTCACAACTAGAACATCCAAATTCACTCATTTTACCAAAATGCTCATTAAACCAGTCTACGTTAGGTATTTTTGTTAATTCTCCGTCATTACATTCATTCACTATCGTGTTAATTACTTTTGTCAAATCATTATTATTCAAATATACTTTTAAACTTTCTTTCCATTCGTCATACTTTCTATTCAAATTATACAATTCTGTTACATACCATTCTCTACTTATCTCTCTCTCTTCATAGCACCACATCACACTCTCACAATTATTCCGGACAGAGGGTACACAATTACTCAACAAAAATAAACACCTCAATTCGTCTATCAATATGGGACTCTTGCCCTTCAACAACAACACTTGTGAACACATTAAATCATCATAAACATCATCAATAATAAAGGAAAAATTAACCCCTTGTCCCCACTCTACCACAACATTATTTTTCCACTCTCTCTCTACTTCATCAATACACATTAACATTTCATTATCACTACATTTCACCAACTCATCAGTACTCTCATTCTTTATTTTTACCGTATCAGTCTCCGATACTAATTCTTCAAATACATTACTATTATTCTCATTATTTTCAACATTATTGTTATCATTTATTAACTCTTTCTCTGGTATCATATTTTTACATTTGTCACTACAATTTTCATTTGTTTTATTACCTCCCATACATACACACTCTCTTGACTCCTTTGTTTCTCTACATATTTCGTTCAACTTACTCTCCAGACTACATAGTGAATTAGCTAATACATCAAACTTAGCATCATTCATGTCAAAACGACTATTTAATTCTTTAAACTTGTTCTCGAAAATTTTTTCGTTATTGTCAAAACGTTTATTTAATTCAGTATTCTGTATATCTAATTTCTCATTTACACTACTTTTAAATTCTTGCATCTCGTTTTTCTGTTCGTCAAATTTGGTGTCAAAATTGCTGTTTTGCTCTAGGATTAATTGCAACATTTTCATTACATCATCATTAAATTGGCTGTTACATTTTGTTGAAGTCGGGGTCACTTGCACACCCGAATCTTCAGTTACATTACTCTGGTCACTTAAATTTATCTCTGCCTTTTCTTGACTCGCACTTGGAGTCGAATGTATCTCAAAACTACTCATATTTGAGTCGTCAAAATTTTCGACGCTATTTTCATTTATTTTATTCTCGTTATCTGACATTTTGTATTATTGATATTCAAAATATTACTAATCTAGTTAATTAATTTATGTAATGTGCTTTCTATATTACTTTCGGTATAGCTTTGCGTACATAACGCATTGTTATTTTGCTACGCTAACCTAACACATGTTTGTATCTTTATTGTAGATGTGGAATTTAATTAATTGTAATTAATTATAATTCGTGCCTGTTTCGCGGCGCCAATTGTTATATTCTATAATCAAATTAAATTTATTAATTACAAAAATGTAATAGAATTTCCACCTACCTCCACGATCTCTTCTGCCAGGTTCCAGGGTCCGATCACAAGTACGTTAGATACAAACATGTGTACAGGTTTGTGCAATAATTAACCATAATCATTTTTGGAAGATAATTAATATTTTTTCTTTATTCAAACGTGATAAATTTATAAGTTTTCTCCAAAATAGATCTTTGTTTTACATGTTTCAAATGTTGTGCAACTCTTACATCTTACTTGTAATAGAACTTACGAACTAGGGCTTACCTTATGTATTATTCATATTTACACAAACACAATTACAAACACAAACAGCCCAGCTTTGCTCACTCACACATACACACAGACCCCGAAAAATTATAACACCCTTAACATTTTGGAAGATTCCCCACCTGGCGGCAACGTGCTTCACTCACGCATTATTATGACTTCTCGCTTGTTACCCTGCTTGGTGTCCGAACACGATATTTATGTTCTTCAAATTATCTAAACACGGCACTGTCTATCAATGATAATTATTTTCATCAACAGTTCCACCTTTTACTGGAAAAAATAAAAAAACTTTGGAGAGAGCCTACTTAGCTCCGTGCCGGCTGGCACATAGAGCGTAACTGGGAAGCGTGCTTGTCTCAGCGGGCGGAACTTCGTATGCACGGCCAACAGATTTTCGTCGCCTTTCATGCTTAATTTGTTGTGGCGTATTCCTTCTATGCATGGAACATAGTCGTTATATGTGTGGTAGCCGGGGACGGTATTTGCCTCTGCTATACTGATGTCACTAGCCGCGGGCGGGGCTTAAACGCATTTCCTGTAGCTGGCTGGTTGGTTTTGCAAATTGTTCATTCCAGCGCCATTTTTTGCCTCGACGTTGGAGTTTCACGGCGTCACTTCAGCGCCCCGTTCGGAGATGTTAAGTGCGGGCGTCGTCACACATATACAGAGTTCTGAGAAAAATTAGGTGGCGCGAATTCCTTGCCGTGTTACACAATAGAGATTGCGCCTCGCCTTTGCCTCAAACTGTTCTACTTGCCAGGTGTTCTGTTGTAATGGAAATCACGTTCGCCGGGAAATAAAACTTTCACAATAAATTTATATAATCCCACACAAAATGAAATAAATAAAAATGCAAATACCCCATACTGTAAGGAATAAAATGACCCAATTTAGACACGTTACAATACCCCCTCAATGAGAATTCTGCTGTCCAAAACAGAAGAAATCTCACTGATAAACCCCGAAGAGGACCGGTGAGGAACTGGTGCCAACAACCCCCTTGTTCTTAATCTACATGGGTACACGACCCCCCTGGTTTGGCGACTATGGACGCATCTGAACGAGATCACTGGACTTCTCCATAAGAGATCCCAACACCGAGAAATCTAACAGACAAGTACCACAGCGCACCTCACCTTCTAACATGCTACCCCCAAAAAATCCTCAATTCCTGGCTTAAATTATTCCAGATCCTCCACCGATATGTTTCCCGTTTTATGCAAGCTGGGCTGCCTTTAGCAGATACTGGGCTCACACACACTCACATTACATATTATACATTGAAAAATTCTTTAAAATTTACTATTTCATCAAAAAATTCAAAATTCAAAATAAAATATTTTATCAAAATTCTCTTCCTTAATTTTCTTTTCTTGTTATCAACAAAAAATTACACCAATGGAACACTTATTAAAATCAAACAAAACATCCTTAGCCTAACAGGTGATTACCTAAAGTCTAACAGTACAATTCAATACAAAATAAATCAATAATCATAAACATGGTTAGCACACAAATAATAAAATAATCAATACTTAAAATATTCATTAACTGGCAGGCGCAAAATCAAGATTTTTTTTCTTTTTTTTTCAAAAATTAAAATTTCCAAAAAAAAATATTTTCCAAAAAATTTTAAAATTCAAAAAAAATTTAAATTTATTAAAATGTTTCCTTTACATTTAGACATTAATTAAAACTTAGTTAAATTGATTAAAAAACAAGTTGAATTGACTTCCATATGAAACAAGCTTAGCATGTGTGACCTCACTGTCAGCTGATCGAAACTAGGTCAAGTCCACAACCTTGACCTACATGTTATGTATAAGTCCTATCTGAAAATACATTTAACATCTGTAACAATCTAATTTGAAACACAAAACAATAAAATAAAACATTTAAAATAAACAAAACATTAATATAAATAATAAGCAAATTGACATTTAAATTATTCAAAATAAACACCTTATATCTTTACATTAATTCTCTCAAAATTTTGTCACTGGTTTCAAAAATAAAATTTTTATATTTTTTATTATAAATCTCTCTCTTTGTTTAACAATCTTATTCTCCATTACTGTGGGTGATGTAAATTATTTATTCTCATTTAATTTACTACTTGATCTGTATACACATATAATCTTTATCTCTCCTTGACTCTAACCACTAACAACTGTAACTCACATGACACCCATCTCTATCAAAATCTCTACTAATCAAGACACTCTCTAACCCCAACTTATCATTAAACTCAATTCGCCACCTTCTCTCTATATATATAAAAAATACTCTCTAACCCTTTGTACATAGGATACGTGTTTCCCCCCCCAAAACTCAATTCCCTTATCTGGCCCCTGGATTCTACCTAAGGCGGCGGCCCCTCCTCACTAAAATCGATACCAATCCCGTCCCAACTTATCATTATGTTGCGGACTCCCACATTACACTACCCCCTACTACAAAATTGCCATCCCCAAAATCTCAATCTCATTACCTTACTACAACTACAACAAAATAACATCATTAATTATAAACATCAATATATCACTCAAAACCCTACATAAATTCTCCATTACTACTGTGTCAACATCAATACTACTTAAAACTCTATAATATACATTACTTCAAAACAACATCACATTATCTTCATCTCTACTATTTCTCTAACTTTGACTTCAACTTGGACAGATCTATGTGTCCCACAAAATATTTATCACCCACAAACTATCTCTTATTAACTTTCACCAATTATTACTTTACTTCTCACTTTATCAAATTATTTTTATCATTACTTTAAACCATCTGTAATACATTAAAACATTACATTGAACATTAATTACTTGGAACATTTATAAACCATTTTACCAGTGACATTTTATTGCTGATCAGCTGGTCTCCTAACACAATGAAAACACATCTCAAAATTGAACAAATTACATGAAATATATATATATTTATTTATCATTACTTCTCACCTCATTGTTTCCCCTCTCTCTGATTCTGATACTTTGTGTTGACCGCCTGCCAGACAGTTTAATTATTGGCTCAGTTTACAATATACACGCATAATGAAGACACATATTTCTATCATAACCTATATCTAACGTACAACAATAAAATAATACATTTAAAATTATGGAATGAACACCTTATATTGAGTGTCTGAGCAGCTAGTTATTTAACAGAGCACAAGCAGTTTTATTGGATCAAAATTTGAATTAGCAAAAAATTTTATGTTGTAAAATTTAAATTCGTGGCTCCTCTGAGTCACCTCCCGTCCACACACACTATTGCAAATTATGGAGGACTGTATCGCCCTTTTTGCTTTCACAAAGACGGCATATTTTGGAGTAGTTTGACCTCTCCAAGTCTTTGCTTCCGCTGTTACATTTTAAAAGGTTCAGATATCAACATACCTTTGTTATATAATTACACGCCCTTAATGCGGGTCTACCACCTGGCTTTGCTGCCCCCAAGCGGGCAGAGTGGTAGCCGCTGTTCCATAGTGCCGGGATTTCCCCTAAATGTCACCCCCCATTGAATTTCTACTATATACCAATTTCAAGTCAGCTATGGTCAAGGGACTTGGTATGACCCTAGCTGGCCGCTAGCCAAATCCACGATTAGTGCTGGTAAGGCAGTAATCGCCCGAAAAGTCGGGGAAATCTAACTTCATTTCAGTGCCTGTTCTACATCGTTTTATTATGTGCGACACGATCGTCTATCAGTGCGCAAATTTAATTTGCACGAAAAAGGTGTGTCGCACAATTTCGCCATTTTGGCCTCCGATGGAGGTAACACTCTCTGTTACCCCCAACGCATTTCGCTATCTACGAGGGCACAGGCCACCCCCGCAATAGCAACTTAATAGCTAACTAATTAAAAATTTTATATACATTATCATATAATATTTTCATCATTAATCATTTAACTCCGTCATAACTTTCTACCATTGGACTTTCTTAAAATTTTCAAAATTTATTATTAATACTTAGTATGTATCATTTTTCATTTATTATTAAATTTTTTAATTATCATTTTTATTGAACACAATTATTTCAAATAATCTCACTATTGAATTAAAATCTTAGTTACCTGTAAACATTTTTGTTATACATGATTCATACTGTAAAAGTTCTATACTTACAATCCATTTAACATGATATACACGAAACATATCCACCATACCACATTACTTTCACCTCACCTCTGAAACATTTGACACAAATATTAGTTTAAATCAAACAATTTAGCCTTTAATCACCTAATTTCCATCTCGTAAAATAATTTATATTCATCAAAAATTTTAATTACACAACATTTAAATAATCCATCAAAATATTTAACATGTATCAAATCGTTTTAATTAATTTAATTATTAACAACACAAATTGCATTACCATCATAACAACTATTATTAGTCAATTACTGTTTTCAAAATTAATTTTGCAAATATTTCAATATTATTATTACAACAATCATCTTACATTACATTACATACACATTATTTACTTAACATTCCACCATGCACACAAATAAATTCACTATATTTTATTTACAAACTCTTGTTATTAACTGTTCAATTTTTCCGTACTTCATTGTCCAAATTTGCCATGTCAGAACCACAAAACAAAATGTTTATAACTGTCTTTTAGTGGTTTATAGTTTAACCTCCATCGTCCCGAATTAACCTTGGTTTTATACAACACTGTTGATTTTTATTGACAAACAAATGGTTACTTTGTGTGTCACAACTAGAACATCCAAATTCACTCATTTTACCAAAATGCTCATTAAACCAGTCTACGTTAGGTATTTTTGTTAATTCTCCGTCATTACATTCATTCACTATCGTGTTAATTACTTTTGTCAAATCATTATTATTCAAATATACTTTTAAACTTTCTTTCCATTCGTCATACTTTCTATTCAAATTATACAATTCTGTTACATACCATTCTCTACTTATCTCTCTCTCTTCATAGCACCACATCACACTCTCACAATTATTCCGGACAGAGGGTACACAATTACTCAACAAAAATAAACACCTCAATTCGTCTATCAATATGGGACTCTTGCCCTTCAACAACAACACTTGTGAACACATTAAATCATCATAAACATCATCAATAATAAAGGAAAAATTAACCCCTTGTCCCCACTCTACCACAACATTATTTTTCCACTCTCTCTCTACTTCATCAATACACATTAACATTTCATTATCACTACATTTCACCAACTCATCAGTACTCTCATTCTTTATTTTTACCGTATCAGTCTCCGATACTAATTCTTCAAATACATTACTATTATTCTCATTATTTTCAACATTATTGTTATCATTTATTAACTCTTTCTCTGGTATCATATTTTTACATTTGTCACTACAATTTTCATTTGTTTTATTACCTCCCATACATACACACTCTCTTGACTCCTTTGTTTCTCTACATATTTCGTTCAACTTACTCTCCAGACTACATAGTGAATTAGCTAATACATCAAACTTAGCATCATTCATGTCAAAACGACTATTTAATTCTTTAAACTTGTTCTCGAAAATTTTTTCGTTATTGTCAAAACGTTTATTTAATTCAGTATTCTGTATATCTAATTTCTCATTTACACTACTTTTAAATTCTTGCATCTCGTTTTTCTGTTCGTCAAATTTGGTGTCAAAATTGCTGTTTTGCTCTAGGATTAATTGCAACATTTTCATTACATCATCATTAAATTGGCTGTTACATTTTGTTGAAGTCGGGGTCACTTGCACACCCGAATCTTCAGTTACATTACTCTGGTCACTTAAATTTATCTCTGCCTTTTCTTGACTCGCACTTGGAGTCGAATGTATCTCAAAACTACTCATATTTGAGTCGTCAAAATTTTCGACGCTATTTTCATTTATTTTATTCTCGTTATCTGACATTTTGTATTATTGATATTCAAAATATTACTAATCTAGTTAATTAATTTATGTAATGTGCTTTCTATATTACTTTCGGTATAGCTTTGCGTACATAACGCATTGTTATTTTGCTACGCTAACCTAACACATGTTTGTATCTTTATTGTAGATGTGGAATTTAATTAATTGTAATTAATTATAATTCGTGCCTGTTTCGCGGCGCCAATTGTTATATTCTATAATCAAATTAAATTTATTAATTACAAAAATGTAATAGAATTTCCACCTACCTCCACGATCTCTTCTGCCAGGTTCCAGGGTCCGATCACAAGTACGTTAGATACAAACATGTGTACAGGTTTGTGCAATAATTAACCATAATCATTTTTGGAAGATAATTAATATTTTTTCTTTATTCAAACGTGATAAATTTATAAGTTTTCTCCAAAATAGATCTTTGTTTTACATGTTTCAAATGTTGTGCAACTCTTACATCTTACTTGTAATAGAACTTACGAACTAGGGCTTACCTTATGTATTATTCATATTTACACAAACACAATTACAAACACAAACAGCCCAGCTTTGCTCACTCACACATACACACAGACCCCGAAAAATTATAACACCCTTAACATTTTGGAAGATTCCCCACCTGGCGGCAACGTGCTTCACTCACGCATTATTATGACTTCTCGCTTGTTACCCTGCTTGGTGTCCGAACACGATATTTATGTTCTTCAAATTATCTAAACACGGCACTGTCTATCAATGATAATTATTTTCATCAACAGTTCCACCTTTTACTGGAAAAAATAAAAAAACTTTGGAGAGAGCCTACTTAGCTCCGTGCCGGCTGGCACATAGAGCGTAACTGGGAAGCGTGCTTGTCTCAGCGGGCGGAACTTCGTATGCACGGCCAACAGATTTTCGTCGCCTTTCATGCTTAATTTGTTGTGGCGTATTCCTTCTATGCATGGAACATAGTCGTTATATGTGTGGTAGCCGGGGACGGTATTTGCCTCTGCTATACTGATGTCACTAGCCGCGGGCGGGGCTTAAACGCATTTCCTGTAGCTGGCTGGTTGGTTTTGCAAATTGTTCATTCCAGCGCCATTTTTTGCCTCGACGTTGGAGTTTCACGGCGTCACTTCAGCGCCCCGTTCGGAGATGTTAAGTGCGGGCGTCGTCACACATATACAGAGTTCTGAGAAAAATTAGGGTGGCGCGAATTCCTTGCCGTGTTACACAATAGAGATTGCGCCTCGCCTTTGCCTCAAACTGTTCTACTTGCCAGGTGTTCTCTTGTAATGGAAATCACGTTCGCCGGGAAATAAAACTTTCACAATAAATTTATAAAATCCCACACAAAATGAAATAAATAAAAATGCAAATACCCCATACTGTAAGGAATAAAATGACCCAATTTAGACACGTTACAATACCCCCTCAATGAGAATCTGCTGTCCAAAACAGAAGAAATCTCATTGATAAACCCCGAAGAGGACCGGTGAGGAACTGGTGCCAACAACCCCCTTGTTCTTAATCTACATGGGTACACGACCCCCCTGGTTTGGCGACTATGGACGCATCTGAACGAGATCACTGGACTTCTCCGTAAGAGATCCCAACACCGAGAAATCGAACAGACAAGTACCACAGCGCACCTCACCTTCTAACATGCTACCCCCAAAAAATCCTCAATTCCTGGCTTAAATTATTCCAGATCCTCCACCGATATGTTTCCCCTTTTATGCAAGCTGGGCTGCCTTTAGCAGATACTGGGCTCACACACACTCACATTACATATTATACATTGAAAAATTCTTTAAAATTTACTATTTCATCAAAAAATTCAAAATTCAAAATAAAATATTTTATCAAAATTCTCTTCCTTAATTTTCTTTTCTTGTTATCAACAAAAAATTATACCAATGGAACACTTATTAAAATCAAACAAAACATCCTTAGCCTAACAGGTGATTACCTAAAGTCTAACAGTACAATTCAATACAAAATAAATCAATAATCATAAACATGGTTAGCACAC
Organism: Magicicada septendecula; assembly: GCA_034769895.1. NCBI lineage: Eukaryota > Metazoa > Arthropoda > Insecta > Hemiptera > Cicadidae > Magicicada > Magicicada septendecula. The sequence continues at coordinate 369,617,405 of CM068368.1, read as the reverse complement.
AAATAATAAAATAATCAATACTTAAAATATTCATTAACTGGCAGGCGCAAAATCAAGGTTTTTTTTTCTTTTTTTTTTCAAAAATTAAAATTTCCAAAAAAAAATATTTTCCAAAAAATTTTAAAATTCAAAAAAAATTTAAATTTATTAAAATGTTTCCTTTACATTTAGACATTAATTAAAACTTGGTTAAATTGATTAAAAAACAAGTTGAATTGACTTCCATATGAAACAAGCTTAGCATGTGTGACCTCACTGTCAGCTGATCGAAACTAGGTCAAGTCCACAACCTTGACCTACATGTTATGTATAAGTCCTATCTGAAAATACATTTAACATCTGTAACAATCTAATTTGAAACACAAAACAATAAAATAAAACATCTAAAATAAACAAAACATTAATATAAATAATAAGCAAATTGACATTTAAATTATTCAAAATAAACACCTTATATCTTTACATTAATTCTCTCAAAATTTTGTCACTGGTTTCAAAAATAAAATTTTTATATTTTTTATTATAAATCTCTCTCTTTGTTTAACAATCTTATTCTCCATTACTGTGGGTGATGTAAATTATTTATTCTCATTTAATTTACTACTTGATCTGTATACACATATAATCTTTATCTCTCCTTGACTCTAACCACTAACAACTGTAACTCACATGACACCCATCTCTATCAAAATCTCTACTAATCAAGACACTCTCTAACCCCAACTTATCATTAAACTCAATTCGCCACCTTCTCTCTATATATATAAAAAATACTCTCTAACCCTTTGTACATAGGATACGTGTTTCCCCCCCAAAACTCAATTCCCTTATCTGGCCCCTGGATTCTACCTAAGGCGGCCCCTCCTCACTAAAATCGATACCAATCCCGTCCCAACTTATCATTATGTTGCGGACTCCCATATTACACTACCCCCTACTACAAAATTGCCATCCCCAAAATCTCAATCTCATTACCTTACTACAACTACAACAAAATAACATCATTAATTATAAACATCAATATATCACTCAAAACCCTACATAAATTCTCCATTACTACTGTGTCAACATCAATACTACTTAAAACTCTATAATATACATTACTTCAAAACAACATCACATTATCTTCATCTCTACTATTTCTCTAACTTTGACTTCAACTTGGACAGATCTATGTGTCCCACAAAATATTTATCACCCACAAACTATCTCTTATTAACTTTCACCAATTATTACTTTACTTCTCACTTTATCAAATTATTTTTATCATTACTTTAAACCATCTGTAATACATTAAAACATTACATTGAACATTAATTACTTGGAACATTTATAAACCATTTTACCAGTGACATTTTATTGCTGATCAGCTGGTCTCCTAACACAATGAAAACACATCTCAAAATTGAACAAATTACATGAAATATATATATATTTATTTATCATTACTTCTCACCTCATTGTTTCCCCTCTCTCTGATTCTGATACTTTGTGTTGACCGCCTGCCAGACAGTTTAATTATTGGCTCAGTTTACAATATACACGCATAATGAAGACACATATTTCTATCAATACCTATATCTAACGTACAACAGTAAAATAATACATTTAAAATTATGGAATGAACACCTTATATTGAGTGTCTGAGCAGCTAGTTATTTAACAGAGCACAAGCAGTTTTATTGGATCAAAATTTGAATTAGCAAAAAATTTTATGTTGTAAAATTTAAATTCGTGGCTCCTCTGAGTCACCTCCCGTCCACACACACTATTGCAAATTATGGAGGACTGTATCGCCCTTTTTGCTTTCACAAAGACGGCATATTTTGGAGTAGTTTGACCTCTCCAAGTCTTTGCTTCCGCTGTTACATTTTAAAAGGTTCAGATATCAACATACCTTTGTTATATAATTACACGCCCTTAATGCGGGTCTACCACCTGGCTTTGCTGCCCCCAAGCGGGCAGAGTGGTAGCCGCTGTTCCATAGTGCCGGGATTTCCCCTAAATGTCACCCCCCATTGAATTTCTACTATATACCAATTTCAAGTCAGCTATGGTCAAGGGACTTGGTATGACCCTAGCTGGCCGCTAGCCAAATCCACGATTAGTGCTGGTAAGGCAGTAATCGCCCGAAAAGTCGGGGAAATCTAACTTCATTTCAGTGCCTGTTCTACATCGTTTTATTATGTGCGACACGATCGTCTATCAGTGCGCAAATTTAATTTGCACGAAAAAGGTGTGTCGCACAATTTCGCCATTTTGGCCTCCGATGGAGGTAACACTCTCTGTTACCCCCAACGCATTTCGCTATCTACGAGGGCACAGGCCACCCCCGCAATAGCAACTTAATAGCTAACTAATTAAAAATTTTATATACATTATCATATAATATTTTCATCATTAATCATTTAACTCCGTCATAACTTTCTACCATTGGACTTTCTTAAAATTTTCAAAATTTATTATTAATACTTAGTATGTATCATTTTTCATTTATTATTAAATTTTTTAATTATCATTTTTATTGAACACAATTATTTCAAATAATCTCACTATTGAATTAAAATCTTAGTTACCTGTAAACATTTTTGTTATACATGATTCATACTGTAAAAGTTCTATACTTACAATCCATTTAACATGATATACACGAAACATATCCACCATACCACATTACTTTCACCTCACCTCTGAAACATTTGACACAAATATTAGTTTAAACCAAACAATTTAGCCTTTAATCACCTAATTTCCATCTCGTAAAATAATTTATATTCATCAAAAATTTTAATTACACAACATTTAAATAATCCATCAAAATATTTAACATGTATCAAATCGTTTTAATTAATTTAATTATTAACAACACAAATTGCATTACCATCATAACAACTATTATTAGTCAATTACTGTTTTCAAAATTAATTTTGCAAATATTTCAATATTATTATTACAACAATCATCTTACATTACATTACATACACATTATTTACTTAACATTCCACCATGCACACAAATAAATTCACTATATTTTATTTACAAACTCTTGTTATTAACTGTTCAATTTTTCCGTACTTCATTGTCCAAATTTGCCATGTCAGAACCACAAAACAAAATGTTTATAACTGTCTTTTAGTGGTTTATAGTTTAACCTCCATCGTCCCGAATTAACCTTGGTTTTATACAACACTGTTGATTTTTATTGACAAACAAATGGTTACTTTGTGTGTCACAACTAGAACATCCAAATTCACTCATTTTACCAAAATGCTCATTAAACCAGTCTACGTTAGGTATTTTTGTTAATTCTCCGTCATTACATTCATTCACTATCGTGTTAATTACTTTTGTCAAATCATTATTATTCAAATATACTTTTAAACTTTCTTTCCATTCGTCATACTTTCTATTCAAATTATACAATTCTGTTACATACCATTCTCTACTTATCTCTCTCTCTTCATAGCACCACATCACACTCTCACAATTATTCCGGACAGAGGGTACACAATTACTCAACAAAAATAAACACCTCAATTCGTCTATCAATATGGGACTCTTGCCCTTCAACAACAACACTTGTGAACACATTAAATCATCATAAACATCATCAATAATAAAGGAAAAATTAACCCCTTGTCCCCACTCTACCACAACATTATTTTTCCACTCTCTCTCTACTTCATCAATACACATTAACATTTCATTATCACTACATTTCACCAACTCATCAGTACTCTCATTCTTTATTTTTACCGTATCAGTCTCCGATACTAATTCTTCAAATACATTACTATTATTCTCATTATTTTCAACATTATTGTTATCATTTATTAACTCTTTCTCTGGTATCATATTTTTACATTTGTCACTACAATTTTCATTTGTTTTATTACCTCCCATACATACACACTCTCTTGACTCCTTTGTTTCTCTACATATTTCGTTCAACTTACTCTCCAGACTACATAGTGAATTAGCTAATACATCAAACTTAGCATCATTCATGTCAAAACGACTATTTAATTCTTTAAACTTGTTCTCGAAAATTTTTTCGTTATTGTCAAAACGTTTATTTAATTCAGTATTCTGTATATCTAATTTCTCATTTACACTACTTTTAAATTCTTGCATCTCGTTTTTCTGTTCGTCAAATTTGGTGTCAAAATTGCTGTTTTGCTCTAGGATTAATTGCAACATTTTCATTACATCATCATTAAATTGGCTGTTACATTTTGTTGAAGTCGGGGTCACTTGCACACCCGAATCTTCAGTTACATTACTCTGGTCACTTAAATTTATCTCTGCCTTTTCTTGACTCGCACTTGGAGTCGAATGTATCTCAAAACTACTCATATTTGAGTCGTCAAAATTTTCGACGCTATTTTCATTTATTTTATTCTCGTTATCTGACATTTTGTATTATTGATATTCAAAATATTACTAATCTAGTTAATTAATTTATGTAATGTGCTTTCTATATTACTTTCGGTATAGCTTTGCGTACATAACGCATTGTTATTTTGCTACGCTAACCTAACACATGTTTGTATCTTTATTGTAGATGTGGAATTTAATTAATTGTAATTAATTATAATTCGTGCCTGTTTCGCGGCGCCAATTGTTATATTCTATAATCAAATTAAATTTATTAATTACAAAAATGTAATAGAATTTCCACCTACCTCCACGATCTCTTCTGCCAGGTTCCAGGGTCCGATCACAAGTACGTTAGATACAAACATGTGTACAGGTTTGTGCAATAATTAACCATAATCATTTTTGGAAGATAATTAATATTTTTTCTTTATTCAAACGTGATAAATTTATAAGTTTTCTCCAAAATAGATCTTTGTTTTACATGTTTCAAATGTTGTGCAACTCTTACATCTTACTTGTAATAGAACTTACGAACTAGGGCTTACCTTATGTATTATTCATATTTACACAAACACAATTACAAACACAAACAGCCCAGCTTTGCTCACTCACACATACACACAGACCCCGAAAAATTATAACACCCTTAACATTTTGGAAGATTCCCCACCTGGCGGCAACGTGCTTCACTCACGCATTATTATGACTTCTCGCTTGTTACCCTGCTTGGTGTCCGAACACGATATTTATGTTCTTCAAATTATCTAAACACGGCACTGTCTATCAATGATAATTATTTTCATCAACAGTTCCACCTTTTACTGGAAAAAATAAAAAAACTTTGGAGAGAGCCTACTTAGCTCCGTGCCGGCTGGCACATAGAGCGTAACTGGGAAGCGTGCTTGTCTCAGCGGGCGGAACTTCGTATGCACGGCCAACAGATTTTCGTCGCCTTTCATGCTTAATTTGTTGTGGCGTATTCCTTCTATGCATGGAACATAGTCGTTATATGTGTGGTAGCCGGGGACGGTATTTGCCTCTGCTATACTGATGTCACTAGCCGCGGGCGGGGCTTAAACGCATTTCCTGTAGCTGGCTGGTTGGTTTTGCAAATTGTTCATTCCAGCGCCATTTTTTGCCTCGACGTTGGAGTTTCACGGCGTCACTTCAGCGCCCCGTTCGGAGATGTTAAGTGCGGGCGTCGTCACACATATACAGAGTTCTGAGAAAAATTAGGGTGGCGCGAATTCCTTGCCGTGTTACACAATAGAGATTGCGCCTCGCCTTTGCCTCAAACTGTTCTACTTGCCAGGTGTTCTCTTGTAATGGAAATCACGTTCGCCGGGAAATAAAACTTTCACAATAAATTTATAAAATCCCACACAAAATGAAATAAATAAAAATGCAAATACCCCATACTGTAAGGAATAAAATGACCCAATTTAGACACGTTACAATACCCCCTCAATGAGAATCTGCTGTCCAAAACAGAAGAAATCTCATTGATAAACCCCGAAGAGGACCGGTGAGGAACTGGTGCCAACAACCCCCTTGTTCTTAATCTACATGGGTACACGACCCCCCTGGTTTGGCGACTATGGACGCATCTGAACGAGATCACTGGACTTCTCCGTAAGAGATCCCAACACCGAGAAATCGAACAGACAAGTACCACAGCGCACCTCACCTTCTAACATGCTACCCCCAAAAAATCCTCAATTCCTGGCTTAAATTATTCCAGATCCTCCACCGATATGTTTCCCCTTTTATGCAAGCTGGGCTGCCTTTAGCAGATACTGGGCTCACACACACTCACATTACATATTATACATTGAAAAATTCTTTAAAATTTACTATTTCATCAAAAAATTCAAAATTCAAAATAAAATATTTTATCAAAATTCTCTTCCTTAATTTTCTTTTCTTGTTATCAACAAAAAATTATACCAATGGAACACTTATTAAAATCAAACAAAACATCCTTAGCCTAACAGGTGATTACCTAAAGTCTAACAGTACAATTCAATACAAAATAAATCAATAATCATAAACATGGTTAGCACACAAATAATAAAATAATCAATACTTAAAATATTCATTAACTGGCAGGCGCAAAATCAAGGTTTTTTTTTCTTTTTTTTTTCAAAAATTAAAATTTCCAAAAAAAAATATTTTCCAAAAAATTTTAAAATTCAAAAAAAATTTAAATTTATTAAAATGTTTCCTTTACATTTAGACATTAATTAAAACTTGGTTAAATTGATTAAAAAACAAGTTGAATTGACTTCCATATGAAACAAGCTTAGCATGTGTGACCTCACTGTCAGCTGATCGAAACTAGGTCAAGTCCACAACCTTGACCTACATGTTATGTATAAGTCCTATCTGAAAATACATTTAACATCTGTAACAATCTAATTTGAAACACAAAACAATAAAATAAAACATCTAAAATAAACAAAACATTAATATAAATAATAAGCAAATTGACATTTAAATTATTCAAAATAAACACCTTATATCTTTACATTAATTCTCTCAAAATTTTGTCACTGGTTTCAAAAATAAAATTTTTATATTTTTTATTATAAATCTCTCTCTTTGTTTAACAATCTTATTCTCCATTACTGTGGGTGATGTAAATTATTTATTCTCATTTAATTTACTACTTGATCTGTATACACATATAATCTTTATCTCTCCTTGACTCTAACCACTAACAACTGTAACTCACATGACACCCATCTCTATCAAAATCTCTACTAATCAAGACACTCTCTAACCCCAACTTATCATTAAACTCAATTCGCCACCTTCTCTCTATATATATAAAAAATACTCTCTAACCCTTTGTACATAGGATACGTGTTTCCCCCCCAAAACTCAATTCCCTTATCTGGCCCCTGGATTCTACCTAAGGCGGCCCCTCCTCACTAAAATCGATACCAATCCCGTCCCAACTTATCATTATGTTGCGGACTCCCATATTACACTACCCCCTACTACAAAATTGCCATCCCCAAAATCTCAATCTCATTACCTTACTACAACTACAACAAAATAACATCATTAATTATAAACATCAATATATCACTCAAAACCCTACATAAATTCTCCATTACTACTGTGTCAACATCAATACTACTTAAAACTCTATAATATACATTACTTCAAAACAACATCACATTATCTTCATCTCTACTATTTCTCTAACTTTGACTTCAACTTGGACAGATCTATGTGTCCCACAAAATATTTATCACCCACAAACTATCTCTTATTAACTTTCACCAATTATTACTTTACTTCTCACTTTATCAAATTATTTTTATCATTACTTTAAACCATCTGTAATACATTAAAACATTACATTGAACATTAATTACTTGGAACATTTATAAACCATTTTACCAGTGACATTTTATTGCTGATCAGCTGGTCTCCTAACACAATGAAAACACATCTCAAAATTGAACAAATTACATGAAATATATATATATTTATTTATCATTACTTCTCACCTCATTGTTTCCCCTCTCTCTGATTCTGATACTTTGTGTTGACCGCCTGCCAGACAGTTTAATTATTGGCTCAGTTTACAATATACACGCATAATGAAGACACATATTTCTATCAATACCTATATCTAACGTACAACAGTAAAATAATACATTTAAAATTATGGAATGAACACCTTATATTGAGTGTCTGAGCAGCTAGTTATTTAACAGAGCACAAGCAGTTTTATTGGATCAAAATTTGAATTAGCAAAAAATTTTATGTTGTAAAATTTAAATTCGTGGCTCCTCTGAGTCACCTCCCGTCCACACACACTATTGCAAATTATGGAGGACTGTATCGCCCTTTTCGCTTTCACAAAGACGGCATATTTTGGAGGAGTTTGACCTCTCCATGTCTTTGCTTCCGCTGTTACATTTTAAAAGGTTCAGATATCAACATACCTTTGTTATATAATTACACGCCCTTAATGCGGGTCTACCACCTGGCTTTGCTGCCCCCAAGCGGGCAGAGTGGTAGCCGCTGTTCCATAGTGCCGGGATTTCCCCTAAATGTCACCCCCCATTGAATTTCTACTATATACCAATTTCAAGTCAGCTATGGTCAAGGGACTTGGTATGACCCTAGCTGGCCGCTAGCCAAATCCACGATTAGTGCTGGTAAGGCAGTAATCGCCCGAAAAGTCGGGGAAATCTAACTTCATTTCAGTGCCTGTTCTACATCGTTTTATTATGTGCGACACGATCGTCTATCAGTGCGCAAATTTAATTTGCACGAAAAAGGTGTGTCGCACAATTTCGCCATTTTGGCCTCCGATGGAGGTAACACTCTCTGTTACCCCCAACCCATTTTGCTATCTACGAGGGCACAGGCCACCCCCGCAATAGCAACTTAATAGCTAACTAATTAAAAATTTTATATACATTATCATATAATATTTTCATCATTAATCATTTAACTCCGTCATAACTTTCTACCATTGGACTTTCTTAAAATTTTCAAAATTTATTATTAATACTTAGTATGTATCATTTTTCATTTATTATTAAATTTTTTAATTATCATTTTTATTGAACACAATTATTTCAAATAATCTCACTATTGAATTAAAATCTTAGTTACCTGTAAACATTTTTGTTATACATGATTCATACTGTAAAAGTTCTATACTTACAATCCATTTAACATGATATACACGAAACGTATCCACCATACCACATTACTTTCACCTCACCTCTGAAACATTTGACACAAATATTAGTTTAAATCAAACAATTTAGCCTTTAATCACCTAATTTCCATCTCGTAAAATAATTTATATTCATCAAAAATTTTAATTACACAACATTTAAATAATCCATCAAAATATTTAACATGTATCAAATCGTTTTAATTAATTTAATTATTAACAACACAAATTGCATTACCATCATAACAACTATTATTAGTCAATTACTGTTTTCAAAATTAATTTTGCAAATATTTCAATATTATTATTACAACAATCATCTTACATTACATTACATACACATTATTTACTTAACATTCCACCATGCACACAAATAAATTCACTATATTTTATTTACAAACTCTTGTTATTAACTGTTCAATTTTTCCGTACTTCATTGTCCAAATTTGCCATGTCAGAACCACAAAACAAAATGTTTATAACTGTCTTTTAGTGGTTTATAGTTTAACCTCCATCGTCCCAAATTAACCTTGGTTTTATACAACACTGTTGATTTTTATTGACAAACAAATGGTTACTTTGTGTGTCACAACTAGAACAACCAAATTCACTCATTTTACCAAAATGCTCATTAAACCAGTCTACGTTAGGTATTTTTGTTAAGTCTCCGTCATTACATTCATTCACTATCGTGTTAATTACTTTTGTCAAATCATTATTATTCAAATATACTTTTAAACTTTCTTTCCATTCGTCATACTTTCTATTCAAATTATACAATTCTGTTACATACCATTCTCTACTTATCTCTCTCTCTTCATAGCACCACATCACACTCTCACAATTATTCCGGACAGAGGGTACACAATTACTCAACAAAAATAAACACCTCAATTCGTCTATCAATATGGGACTCTTGCCCTTCAACAACAACACTTGTGAACACATTAAATCATCATAAACATCATCAATAATAAAGGGAAAATTTACCCCTTGTCCCCACTCTACCACAACATTATTTTTCCACTCTCTCTCTACTTCATCAATACACATTAACAATTCATTATCACTACATTTCACCAACTCATCAGTACTCTCATTCTTTATTTTTACCGTATCAGTCTCCGATACTAATTCTTCAAATACATTACTATTATTCTCATTATTTTCAACATTATTGTTATCATTTATTAACTCTTTCTCTGGTATCATATTTTTACATTTGTCACTACAATTTTCATTTGTTTTATTACCTCCCATACATACACACTCTCTTGACTCCTTTGTTTCTCTACATATTTCGTTCAACTTACTCTCCAGACTACATAGTGAATTAGCTAATACATCAAACTTAGCATCATTCATGTCAAAACGACTATTTAATTCTTTAAACTTGTTCTCGAAAATTTTTTCGTTATTGTCAAAACGTTTATTTAATTCAGTATTCTGTATATCTAATTTCTCATTTACACTACTTTTAAATTCTTGCATCTCGTTTTTCTGTTCGTCAAATTTGGTGTCAAAATTGCTGTTTTGCTCTAGGATTAATTGCAACATTTTCATTACATCATCATTAAATTGGCTGTTACATTTTGTTGAAGTCGGGGTCACTTGCACACCCGAATCTTCAGTTACATTACTCTGGTCACTTAAATTTATCTCTGCCTTTTCTTGACTCGCACTTGGAGTCGAATGTATCTCAAAACTACTCATATTTGAGTCGTCAAAATTTTCGACGCTATTTTCATTTATTTTATTCTCGTTATCTGACATTTTGTATTATTGATATTCAAAATATTACTAATCTAATTAATTAATTTATGTAATGTGCTTTCTATATTACTTTCGGTATAGCTTTGCGTACATAACGCATTGTTATTTTGCTACGCTAACCTAACACATGTTTGTATCTTTATTGTAGATGTGGAATTTAATTAATTATAATTAATTATAATTCGTGCCTGTTTCGCGGCGCCAATTGTTATATTCTATAATCAAATTAAATTTATTAATTACAAAAATGTAATAGAATTTCCACCTACCTCCACGATCTCTTCTGCCAGGTTCCAGGGTCCGATCACAAGTACGTTAGATACAAACATGTGTACAGGTTTGTGCAATAATTAACCATAATCATTTTTGGAAGATAATTAATATTTTTTCTTTATTCAAACGTGATAAATTTATAAGTTTTCTCCAAAATAGATCTTTGTTTTACATGTTTCAAATGTTGTGCAACTCTTACAGCTTACTTGTAATAGAACTTACGAACTAGGGCTTACCTTATGTATTATTCATATTTACACAAACACAATTACAAACACAAACAGCCCAGCTTTGCTCACTCACACATACACACAGACCCCGAAAAATTATAACACCCTTAACATTTTGGAAGATTCCCCACCTGGCGGCAACGTGCTTCACTCACGCATTATTATGACTTCTCGCTTTTTTCCCTGCTTGGTGTCCGAACCCGATATTTATGTTCTTCAAATTATCTAAACACTGCACTGTCTATCAATGATAATTATTTTCATCAACAGTTCCACCTTTTACTGGAAAAAATAAAAAAACTTTGTAGAGAGCCTACTTAGCTCCATGCCGGCTGGCACATAGAGCGTAACTGGGAAGCGTGCTTGTCTCAGCGGGCGGAACTTCGTATGCACGGCCAACAGATTTTCGTCGCCTTTCATGCTTAATTTGTTGTGGCGTATTCCTTCTATGCATGGAACATAGTCGTTATATGTGTGGTAGCCGGGGACGGTATTTGCCTCTGCTATACTGATGTCACTAGCCGCGGGCGGGGCTTAAACGCATTTCCTGTAGCTGGCTGGTTGGTTTTGCAAATTGTTCATTCCAGCGCCATTTTTTGCCTCGACGTTGGAGTTTCACGGCGTCACTTCAGCGCCCCGTTCGGAGATGTTAAGTGCGGGCATCGTCACACATATACAGAGTTCTGAGAAAAATTAGGGTGGCGCGAATTCCTTGCCGTGTTACACAATAGAGATTGCGCCTCGCCTTTGCCTCAAACTGTTCTACTTGCCAGGTGTTCTGTTGTAATGGAAATCACGTTCGCCGGGAAATAAAACTTTCACAATAAATTTATAAAATCCCACACAAAATGAAATAAATAAAAATGCAAATACCCCATACTGTAAGGAATAAAATGACCCAATTTAGACACGTTACAATACCCCCTCAATGAGAATCTGCTGTCCAAAACAGAAGAAATCTCATTGATAAACCCCGAAGAGGACCGGTGAGGAACTGGTGCCAACAACCCCCTTGTTCTTAATCTACATGGGTACACGACCCCCCTGGTTTGGCGACTATGGACGCATCTGAACGAGATCACTGGACTTCTCCGTAAGAGATCCCAACACCGAGAAATCGAACAGACAAGTACCACAGCGCACCTCACCTTCTAACATGCTACCCCCAAAAAATCCTCAATTCCTGGCTTAAATTATTCCAGATCCTCCACCGATATGTTTCCCCTTTTATGCAAGCTGGGCTGCCTTTAGCAGATACTGGGCTCACACACACTCACATTACATATTATACATTGAAAAATTCTTTAAAATTTACTATTTCATCAAAAAATTCAAAATTCAAAATAAAATATTTTATCAAAATTCTCTTCCTTAATTTTCTTTTCTTGTTATCAACAAAAAATTATACCAATGGAACGCTTATTAAAATCAAACAAAACATCCTTAGCCTAACAGGTGATTACCTAAAGTCTAACAGTACAATTCAATACAAAATAAATCAATAATCATAAACATGGTTAGCACACAAATAATAAAATAATCAATACTTAAAATATTCATTAACTGGCAGGCGCAAAATCAAGGTTTTTTTTTCTTTTTTTTTTCAAAAATTAAAATTTCCAAAAAAAAATATTTTCCAAAAAATTTTAAAATTCAAAAAAAATTTAAATTTATTAAAATGTTTCCTTTACATTTAGACATTAATTAAAACTTGGTTAAATTGATTAAAAAACACAAGTTGAATTGACTTCCATATGAAACAAGCTTAGCATGTGTGACCTCACTGTCAGCTGATCGAAACTAGGTCAAGTCCACAACCTTGACCTACATGTTATGTATAAGTCCTATCTGAAAATACATTTAACATCTGTAACAATCTAATTTGAAACACAAAACAATAAAATAAAACATTTAAAATAAACAAAACATTAATATAAATAATAAGCAAATTGACATTTAAATTATTCAAAATAAACACCTTATATCTTTACATTAATTCTCTCAAAATTTTGTCACTGGTTTCAAAAATAAAATTTTTATATTTTTTATTATAAATCTCTCTCTTTGTTTAACAATCTTATTCTCCATTACTGTGGGTGATGTAAATTATTTATTCTCATTTAATTTACTACTTGATCTGTATACACATATAATCTTTATCTCTCCTTGACTCTAACCACTAACAACTGTAACTCACATGACACCCATCTCTATCAAAATCTCTACTAATCAAGACACTCTCTAACCCCAACTTATCATTAAACTCAATTCGCCACCTTCTCTCTCTATATATAAAAAATACTCTCTAACCCTTTGTACATAGGATACGTGTTTCCCCCCCAAAACTCAATTCCCTTATCTGGCCCCTGGATTCTACCTAAGGCGGCCCCTCCTCACTAAAATCGATACCAATCCCGTCCCAACTTATCATTATGTTGCGGACTCCCATATTACACTACCCCCTACTACAAAATTGCCATCCCCAAAATCTCAATCTCATTACCTTACTACAACTACAACAAAATAACATCATTAATTATAAACATCAATATATCACTCAAAACCCTACATAAATTCTCCATTACTACTGTGTCAACATCAATACTACTTAAAACTCTATAATATACATTACTTCAAAACAACATCACATTATCTTCATCTCTACTATTTCTCTAACTTTGACTTCAACTTGGACAGATCTATGTGTCCCACAAAATATTTATCACCCACAAACTATCTCTTATTAACTTTCACCAATTATTACTTTACTTCTCACTTTATCAAATTATTTTTATCATTACTTTAAACCATCTGTAATACATTAAAACATTACATTGAACATTAATTACTTGGAACATTTATAAACCATTTTACCAGTGACATTTTATTGCTGATCAGCTGGTCTCCTAACACAATGAAAACACATCTCAAAATTGAACAAATTACATGAAATATATATATATTTATTTATCATTACTTCTCACCTCATTGTTTCCCCTCTCTCTGATTCTGATACTTTGTGTTGACCGCCTGCCAGACAGTTTAATTATTGGCTCAGTTTACAATATACACGCATAATGAAGACACATATTTCTATCAATACCTATATCTAACGTACAACAGTAAAATAATACATTTAAAATTATGGAATGAACACCTTATATTGAGTGTCTGAGCAGCTAGTTATTTAACAGAGCACAAGCAGTTTTATTGGATCAAAATTTGAATTAGCAAAAAATTTTATGTTGTAAAATTTAAATTCGTGGCTCCTCTGAGTCACCTCCCGTCCACACACACTATTGCAAATTATGGAGGACTGTATCGCCCTTTTCGCTTTCACAAAGACGGCATATTTTGGAGGAGTTTGACCTCTCCATGTCTTTGCTTCCGCTGTTACATTTTAAAAGGTTCAGATATCAACATACCTTTGTTATATAATTACACGCCCTTAATGCGGGTCTACCACCTGGCTTTGCTGCCCCCAAGCGGGCAGAGTGGTAGCCGCTGTTCCATAGTGCCGGGATTTCCCCTAAATGTCACCCCCCATTGAATTTCTACTATATACCAATTTCAAGTCAGCTATGGTCAAGGGACTTGGTATGACCCTAGCTGGCCGCTAGCCAAATCCACGATTAGTGCTGGTAAGGCAGTAATCGCCCGAAAAGTCGGGGAAATCTAACTTCATTTCAGTGCCTGTTCTACATCGTTTTATTATGTGCGACACGATCGTCTATCAGTGCGCAAATTTAATTTGCACGAAAAAGGTGTGTCGCACAATTTCGCCATTTTGGCCTCCGATGGAGGTAACACTCTCTGTTACCCCCAACCCATTTTGCTATCTACGAGGGCACAGGCCACCCCCGCAATAGCAACTTAATAGCTAACTAATTAAAAATTTTATATACATTATCATATAATATTTTCATCATTAATCATTTAACTCCGTCATAACTTTCTACCATTGGACTTTCTTAAAATTTTCAAAATTTATTATTAATACTTAGTATGTATCATTTTTCATTTATTATTAAATTTTTTAATTATCATTTTTATTGAACACAATTATTTCAAATAATCTCACTATTGAATTAAAATCTTAGTTACCTGTAAACATTTTTGTTATACATGATTCATACTGTAAAAGTTCTATACTTACAATCCATTTAACATGATATACACAAAACATATCCACCATACCACATTACTTTCACCTCACCTCTGAAACATTTGACACAAATATTAGTTTAAATCAAACAATTTAGCCTTTAATCACCAAATTTCCATCTCGTAAAATAATTTATATTCATCAAAAATTTTAATTACACAACATTTAAATAATCCATCAAAATATTTAACATGTATCAAATCGTTTTAATTAATTTAATTATTAACAACACAAATTGCATTACCATCATAACAACTATTATTAGTCAATTACTGTTTTCAAAATTAATTTTGCAAATATTTCAATATTATTATTACAACAATCATCTTACATTACATTACATACACATTATTTACTTAACATTCCACCATGCACACAAATAAATTCACTATATTTTATTTACAAACTCTTGTTATTAACTGTTCAATTTTTCCGTACTTCATTGTCCAAATTTGCCATGTCAGAACCACAAAACAAAATGTTTATAACTGTCTTTTAGTGGTTTATAGTTTAACCTCCATCGTCCCAAATTAACCTTGGTTTTATACAACACTGTTGATTTTTATTGACAAACAAATGGTTACTTTGTGTGTCACAACTAGAACAACCAAATTCACTCATTTTACCAAAATGCTCATTAAACCAGTCTACGTTAGGTATTTTTGTTAAGTCTCCGTCATTACATTCATTCACTATCGTGTTAATTACTTTTGTCAAATCATTATTATTCAAATATACTTTTAAACTTTCTTTCCATTCGTCATACTTTCTATTCAAATTATACAATTCTGTTACATACCATTCTCTACTTATCTCTCTCTCTTCATAGCACCACATCACACTCTCACAATTATTCCGGACAGAGGGTACACAATTACTCAACAAAAATAAACACCTCAATTCGTCTATCAATATGGGACTCTTGCCCTTCAACAACAACACTTGTGAACACATTAAATCATCATAAACATCATCAATAATAAAGGGAAAATTTACCCCTTGTCCCCACTCTACCACAACATTATTTTTCCACTCTCTCTCTACTTCATCAATACACATTAACATTTCATTATCACTACATTTCACCAACTCATCAGTACTCTCATTCTTTATTTTTACCGTATCAGTCTCCGATACTAATTCTTCAAATACATTACTATTATTCTCATTATTTTCAACATTATTGTTATCATTTATTAACTCTTTCTCTGGTATCATATTTTTACATTTGTCACTACAATTTTCATTTGTTTTATTACCTCCCATACATACACACTCTCTTGACTCCTTTGTTTCTCTACATATTTCGTTCAACGTACTCTCCAGACTACATAGTGAATTAGCTAATACATCAAACTTAGCATCATTCATGTCAAAACGACTATTTAATTCTTTAAACTTGTTCTCGAAAATTTTTTCGTTATTGTCAAAACGTTTATTTAATTCAGTATTCTGTATATCTAATTTCTCATTTACACTACTTTTAAATTCTTGCATCTCGTTTTTCTGTTCGTCAAATTTGGTGTCAAAATTGCTGTTTTGCTCTAGGATTAATTGCAACATTTTCATTACATCATCATTAAATTGGCTGTTACATTTTGTTGAAGTCGGGGTCACTTGCACACCCGAATCTTCAGTTACATTACTCTGGTCACTTAAATTTATCTCTGCCTTTTCTTGACTCGCACTTGGAGTCGAATGTATCTCAAAACTACTCATATTTGAGTCGTCAAAATTTTCGACGCTATTTTCATTTATTTTATTCTCGTTATCTGACATTTTGTATTATTGATATTCAAAATATTACTAATCTAATTAATTAATTTATGTAATGTGCTTTCTATATTACTTTCGGTATAGCTTTGCGTACATAACGCATTGTTATTTTGCTACGCTAACCTAACACATGTTTGTATCTTTATTGTAGATGTGGAATTTAATTAATTATAATTAATTATAATTCGTGCCTGTTTCGCGGCGCCAATTGTTATATTCTATAATCAAATTAAATTTATTAATTACAAAAATGTAATAGAATTTCCACCTACCTCCACGATCTCTTCTGCCAGGTTCCAGGGTCCGATCACAAGTACGTTAGATACAAACATGTGTACAGGTTTGTGCAATAATTAACCATAATCATTTTTGGAAGATAATTAATATTTTTTCTTTATTCAAACGTGATAAATTTATAAGTTTTCTCCAAAATAGATCTTTGTTTTACATGTTTCAAATGTTGTGCAACTCTTACAGCTTACTTGTAATAGAACTTACGAACTAGGGCTTACCTTATGTATTATTCATATTTACACAAACACAATTACAAACACAAACAGCCCAGCTTTGCTCACTCACACATACACACAGACCCCGAAAAATTATAACACCCTTAACATTTTGGAAGATTCCCCACCTGGCGGCAACGTGCTTCACTCACGCATTATTATGACTTCTCGCTTTTTTCCCTGCTTGGTGTCCGAACCCGATATTTATGTTCTTCAAATTATCTAAACACTGCACTGTCTATCAATGATAATTATTTTCATCAACAGTTCCACCTTTTACTGGAAAAAATAAAAAAACTTTGGAGAGAGCCTACTTAGCTCCGTGCCGGCTGGCACATAGAGCGTAACTGGGAAGCGTGCTTGTCTCAGCGGGCGGAACTTCGTATGCACGGCCAACAGATTTTCGTCGCCTTTCATGCTTAATTTGTTGTGGCGTATTCCTTCTATGCATGGAACATAGTCGTTATATGTGTGGTAGCCGGGGACGGTATTTGCCTCTGCTATACTGATGTCACTAGCCGCGGGCGGGGCTTAAACGCATTTCCTGTAGCTGGCTGGTTGGTTTTGCAAATTGTTCATTCCAGCGCCATTTTTTGCCTCGACGTTGGAGTTTCACGGCGTCACTTCAGCGCCCCGTTCGGAGATGTTAAGTGCGGGCATCGTCACACATATACAGAGTTCTGAGAAAAATTAGGGTGGCGCGAATTCCTTGCCGTGTTACACAATAGAGATTGCGCCTCGCCTTTGCCTCAAACTGTTCTACTTGCCAGGTGTTCTGTTGTAATGGAAATCACGTTCGCCGGGAAATAAAACTTTCACAATAAATTTATAAAATCCCACACAAAATGAAATAAATAAAAATGCAAATACCCCATACTGTAAGGAATAAAATGACCCAATTTAGACACGTTACAATACCCCCTCAATGAGAATCTGCTGTCCAAAACAGAAGAAATCTCATTGATAAACCCCGAAGAGGACCGGTGAGGAACTGGTGCCAACAACCCCCTTGTTCTTAATCTACATGGGTACACGACCCCCCTGGTTTGGCGACTATGGACGCATCTGAACGAGATCACTGGACTTCTCCGTAAGAGATCCCAACACCGAGAAATCGAACAGACAAGTACCACAGCGCACCTCACCTTCTAACATGCTACCCCCAAAAAATCCTCAATTCCTGGCTTAAATTATTCCAGATCCTCCACCGATATGTTTCCCCTTTTATGCAAGCTGGGCTGCCTTTAGCAGATACTGGGCTCACACACACTCACATTACATATTATACATTGAAAAATTCTTTAAAATTTACTATTTCATCAAAAAATTCAAAATTCAAAATAAAATATTTTATCAAAATTCTCTTCCTTAATTTTCTTTTCTTGTTATCAACAAAAAATTATACCAATGGAACGCTTATTAAAATCAAACAAAACATCCTTAGCCTAACAGGTGATTACCTAAAGTCTAACAGTACAATTCAATACAAAATAAATCAATAATCATAAACATGGTTAGCACACAAATAATAAAATAATCAATACTTAAAATATTCATTAACTGGCAGGCGCAAAATCAAGGTTTTTTTTTCTTTTTTTTTTCAAAAATTAAAATTTCCAAAAAAAAATATTTTCCAAAAAATTTTAAAATTCAAAAAAAATTTAAATTTATTAAAATGTTTCCTTTACATTTAGACATTAATTAAAACTTGGTTAAATTGATTAAAAAACACAAGTTGAATTGACTTCCATATGAAACAAGCTTAGCATGTGTGACCTCACTGTCAGCTGATCGAAACTAGGTCAAGTCCACAACCTTGACCTACATGTTATGTATAAGTCCTATCTGAAAATACATTTAACATCTGTAACAATCTAATTTGAAACACAAAACAATAAAATAAAACATTTAAAATAAACAAAACATTAATATAAATAATAAGCAAATTGACATTTAAATTATTCAAAATAAACACCTTATATCTTTACATTAATTCTCTCAAAATTTTGTCACTGGTTTCAAAAATAAAATTTTTATATTTTTTATTATAAATCTCTCTCTTTGTTTAACAATCTTATTCTCCATTACTGTGGGTGATGTAAATTATTTATTCTCATTTAATTTACTACTTGATCTGTATACACATATAATCTTTATCTCTCCTTGACTCTAACCACTAACAACTGTAACTCACATGACACCCATCTCTATCAAAATCTCTACTAATCAAGACACTCTCTAACCCCAACTTATCATTAAACTCAATTCGCCACCTTCTCTCTCTATATATAAAAAATACTCTCTAACCCTTTGTACATAGGATACGTGTTTCCCCCCCAAAACTCAATTCCCTTATCTGGCCCCTGGATTCTACCTAAGGCGGCCCCTCCTCACTAAAATCGATACCAATCCCGTCCCAACTTATCATTATGTTGCGGACTCCCATATTACACTACCCCCTACTACAAAATTGCCATCCCCAAAATCTCAATCTCATTACCTTACTACAACTACAACAAAATAACATCATTAATTATAAACATCAATATATCACTCAAAACCCTACATAAATTCTCCATTACTACTGTGTCAACATCAATACTACTTAAAACTCTATAATATACATTACTTCAAAACAACATCACATTATCTTCATCTCTACTATTTCTCTAACTTTGACTTCAACTTGGACAGATCTATGTGTCCCACAAAATATTTATCACCCACAAACTATCTCTTATTAACTTTCACCAATTATTACTTTACTTCTCACTTTATCAAATTATTTTTATCATTACTTTAAACCATCTGTAATACATTAAAACATTACATTGAACATTAATTACTTGGAACATTTATAAACCATTTTACCAGTGACATTTTATTGCTGATCAGCTGGTCTCCTAACACAATGAAAACACATCTCAAAATTGAACAAATTACATGAAATATATATATATTTATTTATCATTACTTCTCACCTCATTGTTTCCCCTCTCTCTGATTCTGATACTTTGTGTTGACCGCCTGCCAGACAGTTTAATTATTGGCTCAGTTTACAATATACACGCATAATGAAGACACATATTTCTATCAATACCTATATCTAACGTACAACAGTAAAATAATACATTTAAAATTATGGAATGAACACCTTATATTGAGTGTCTGAGCAGCTAGTTATTTAACAGAGCACAAGCAGTTTTATTGGATCAAAATTTGAATTAGCAAAAAATTTTATGTTGTAAAATTTAAATTCGTGGCTCCTCTGAGTCACCTCCCGTCCACACACACTATTGCAAATTATGGAGGACTGTATCGCCCTTTTCGCTTTCACAAAGACGGCATATTTTGGAGGAGTTTGACCTCTCCATGTCTTTGCTTCCGCTGTTACATTTTAAAAGGTTCAGATATCAACATACCTTTGTTATATAATTACACGCCCTTAATGCGGGTCTACCACCTGGCTTTGCTGCCCCCAAGCGGGCAGAGTGGTAGCCGCTGTTCCATAGTGCCGGGATTTCCCCTAAATGTCACCCCCCATTGAATTTCTACTATATACCAATTTCAAGTCAGCTATGGTCAAGGGACTTGGTATGACCCTAGCTGGCCGCTAGCCAAATCCACGATTAGTGCTGGTAAGGCAGTAATCGCCCGAAAAGTCGGGGAAATCTAACTTCATTTCAGTGCCTGTTCTACATCGTTTTATTATGTGCGACACGATCGTCTATCAGTGCGCAAATTTAATTTGCACGAAAAAGGTGTGTCGCACAATTTCGCCATTTTGGCCTCCGATGGAGGTAACACTCTCTGTTACCCCCAACCCATTTTGCTATCTACGAGGGCACAGGCCACCCCCGCAATAGCAACTTAATAGCTAACTAATTAAAAATTTTATATACATTATCATATAATATTTTCATCATTAATCATTTAACTCCGTCATAACTTTCTACCATTGGACTTTCTTAAAATTTTCAAAATTTATTATTAATACTTAGTATGTATCATTTTTCATTTATTATTAAATTTTTTAATTATCATTTTTATTGAACACAATTATTTCAAATAATCTCACTATTGAATTAAAATCTTAGTTACCTGTAAACATTTTTGTTATACATGATTCATACTGTAAAAGTTCTATACTTACAATCCATTTAACATGATATACACAAAACATATCCACCATACCACATTACTTTCACCTCACCTCTGAAACATTTGACACAAATATTAGTTTAAATCAAACAATTTAGCCTTTAATCACCAAATTTCCATCTCGTAAAATAATTTATATTCATCAAAAATTTTAATTACACAACATTTAAATAATCCATCAAAATATTTAACATGTATCAAATCGTTTTAATTAATTTAATTATTAACAACACAAATTGCATTACCATCATAACAACTATTATTAGTCAATTACTGTTTTCAAAATTAATTTTGCAAATATTTCAATATTATTATTACAACAATCATCTTACATTACATTACATACACATGATTTACTTAACATTCCACCATGCACACAAATAAATTCACTATATTTTATTTACAAACTCTTGTTATTAACTGTTCAATTTTTCCGTACTTCATTGTCCAAATTTGCCATGTCAGAACCACAAAACAAAATGTTTATAACTGTCTTTTAGTGGTTTATAGTTTAACCTCCATCGTCCCAAATTAACCTTGGTTTTATACAACACTGTTGATTTTTATTGACAAACAAATGGTTACTTTGTGTGTCACAACTAGAACAACCAAATTCACTCATTTTACCAAAATGCTCATTAAACCAGTCTACGTTAGGTATTTTTGTTAAGTCTCCGTCATTACATTCATTCACTATCGTGTTAATTACTTTTGTCAAATCATTATTATTCAAATATACTTTTAAACTTTCTTTCCATTCGTCATACTTTCTATTCAAATTATACAATTCTGTTACATACCATTCTCTACTTATCTCTCTCTCTTCATAGCACCACATCACACTCTCACAATTATTCCGGACAGAGGGTACACAATTACTCAACAAAAATAAACACCTCAATTCGTCTATCAATATGGGACTCTTGCCCTTCAACAACAACACTTGTGAACACATTAAATCATCATAAACATCATCAATAATAAAGGGAAAATTTACCCCTTGTCCCCACTCTACCACAACATTATTTTTCCACTCTCTCTCTACTTCATCAATACACATTAACATTTCATTATCACTACATTTCACCAACTCATCAGTACTCTCATTCTTTATTTTTACCGTATCAGTCTCCGATACTAATTCTTCAAATACATTACTATTATTCTCATTATTTTCAACATTATTGTTATCATTTATTAACTCTTTCTCTGGTATCATATTTTTACATTTGTCACTACAATTTTCATTTGTTTTATTACCTCCCATACATACACACTCTCTTGACTCCTTTGTTTCTCTACATATTTCGTTCAACTTACTCTCCAGACTACATAGTGAATTAGCTAATACATCAAACTTAGCATCATTCATGTCAAAACGACTATTTAATTCTTTAAACTTGTTCTCGAAAATTTTTTCGTTATTGTCAAAACGTTTATTTAATTCAGTATTCTGTATATCTAATTTCTCATTTACACTACTTTTAAATTCTTGCATCTCGTTTTTCTGTTCGTCAAATTTGGTGTCAAAATTGCTGTTTTGCTCTAGGATTAATTGCAACATTTTCATTACATCATCATTAAATTGGCTGTTACATTTTGTTGAAGTCGGGGTCACTTGCACACCCGAATCTTCAGTTACATTACTCTGGTCACTTAAATTTATCTCTGCCTTTTCTTGACTCGCACTTGGAGTCGAATGTATCTCAAAACTACTCATATTTGAGTCGTCAAAATTTTCGACGCTATTTTCATTTATTTTATTCTCGTTATCTGACATTTTGTATTATTGATATTCAAAATATTACTAATCTAATTAATTAATTTATGTAATGTGCTTTCTATATTACTTTCGGTATAGCTTTGCGTACATAACGCATTGTTATTTTGCTACGCTAACCTAACACATGTTTGTATCTTTATTGTAGATGTGGAATTTAATTAATTATAATTAATTATAATTCGTGCCTGTTTCGCGGCGCCAATTGTTATATTCTATAATCAAATTAAATTTATTAATTACAAAAATGTAATAGAATTTCCACCTACCTCCACGATCTCTTCTGCCAGGTTCCAGGGTCCGATCACAAGTACGTTAGATACAAACATGTGTACAGGTTTGTGCAATAATTAACCATAATCATTTTTGGAAGATAATTAATATTTTTTCTTTATTCAAACGTGATAAATTTATAAGTTTTCTCCAAAATAGATCTTTGTTTTACATGTTTCAAATGTTGTGCAACTCTTACAGCTTACTTGTAATAGAACTTACGAACTAGGGCTTACCTTATGTATTATTCATATTTACACAAACACAATTACAAACACAAACAGCCCAGCTTTGCTCACTCACACATACACACAGACCCCGAAAAATTATAACACCCTTAACATTTTGGAAGATTCCCCACCTGGCGGCAACGTGCTTCACTCACGCATTATTATGACTTCTCGCTTTTTTCCCTGCTTGGTGTCCGAACCCGATATTTATGTTCTTCAAATTATCTAAACACTGCACTGTCTATCAATGATAATTATTTTCATCAACAGTTCCACCTTTTACTGGAAAAAATAAAAAAACTTTGGAGAGAGCCTACTTAGCTCCGTGCCGGCTGGCACATAGAGCGTAACTGGGAAGCGTGCTTGTCTCAGCGGGCGGAACTTCGTATGCACGGCCAACAGATTTTCGTCGCCTTTCATGCTTAATTTGTTGTGGCGTATTCCTTCTATGCATGGAACATAGTCGTTATATGTGTGGTAGCCGGGGACGGTATTTGCCTCTGCTATACTGATGTCACTAGCCGCGGGCGGGGCTTAAACGCATTTCCTGTAGCTGGCTGGTTGGTTTTGCAAATTGTTCATTCCAGCGCCATTTTTTGCCTCGACGTTGGAGTTTCACGGCGTCACTTCAGCGCCCCGTTCGGAGATGTTAAGTGCGGGCATCGTCACACATATACAGAGTTCTGAGAAAAATTAGGGTGGCGCGAATTCCTTGCCGTGTTACACAATAGAGATTGCGCCTCGCCTTTGCCTCAAACTGTTCTACTTGCCAGGTGTTCTGTTGTAATGGAAATCACGTTCGCCGGGAAATAAAACTTTCACAATAAATTTATAAAATCCCACACAAAATGAAATAAATAAAAATGCAAATACCCCATACTGTAAGGAATAAAATGACCCAATTTAGACACGTTACAATACCCCCTCAATGAGAATCTGCTGTCCAAAACAGAAGAAATCTCATTGATAAACCCCGAAGAGGACCGGTGAGGAACTGGTGCCAACAACCCCCTTGTTCTTAATCTACATGGGTACACGACCCCCCTGGTTTGGCGACTATGGACGCATCTGAACGAGATCACTGGACTTCTCCGTAAGAGATCCCAACACCGAGAAATCGAACAGACAAGTACCACAGCGCACCTCACCTTCTAACATGCTACCCCCAAAAAATCCTCAATTCCTGGCTTAAATTATTCCAGATCCTCCACCGATATGTTTCCCCTTTTATGCAAGCTGGGCTGCCTTTAGCAGATACTGGGCTCACACACACTCACATTACATATTATACATTGAAAAATTCTTTAAAATTTACTATTTCATCAAAAAATTCAAAATTCAAAATAAAATATTTTATCAAAATTCTCTTCCTTAATTTTCTTTTCTTATTATCAACAAAAAATTATACCAATGGAACACTTATTAAAATCAAACAAAACATCCTTAGCCTAACAGGTGATTACCTAAAGTCTAACAGTACAATTCAATACAAAATAAATCAATAATCATAAACATGGTTAGCACACAAATAATAAAATAATCAATACTTAAAATATTCATTAACTGGCAGGCGCAAAATCAAGGTTTTTTTTTCTTTTTTTTTTCAAAAATTAAAATTTCCAAAAAAAAATATTTTCCAAAAAATTTTAAAATTCAAAAAAAATTTAAATTTATTAAAATGTTTCCTTTACATTTAGACATTAATTAAAACTTGGTTAAATTGATTAAAAAACACAAGTTGAATTGACTTCCATATGAAACAAGCTTAGCATGTGTGACCTCACTGTCAGCTGATCGAAACTAGGTCAAGTCCACAACCTTGACCTACATGTTATGTATAAGTCCTATCTGAAAATACATTTAACATCTGTAACAATCTAATTTGAAACACAAAACAATAAAATAAAACATTTAAAATAAACAAAACATTAATATAAATAATAAGCAAATTGACATTTAAATTATTCAAAATAAACACCTTATATCTTTACATTAATTCTCTCAAAATTTTGTCACTGGTTTCAAAAATAAAATTTTTATATTTTTTATTATAAATCTCTCTCTTTGTTTAACAATCTTATTCTCCATTACTGTGGGTGATGTAAATTATTTATTCTCATTTAATTTACTACTTGATCTGTATACACATATAATCTTTATCTCTCCTTGACTCTAACCACTAACAACTGTAACTCACATGACACCCATCTCTATCAAAATCTCTACTAATCAAGACACTCTCTAACCCCAACTTATCATTAAACTCAATTCACCACCTTCTCTCTCTATATATAAAAAATACTCTCTAACCCTTTGTACATAGGATACGTGTTTCCCCCCCAAAACTCAATTCCCTTATCTGGCCCCTGGATTCTACCTAAGGCGGCCCCTCCTCACTAAAATCGATACCAATCCCGTCCCAACTTATCATTATGTTGCGGACTCCCATATTACACTACCCCCTACTACAAAATTGCCATCCCCAAAATCTCAATCTCATTACCTTACTACAACTACAACAAAATAACATCATTAATTATAAACATCAATATATCACTCAAAACCCTACATAAATTCTCCATTACTACTGTGTCAACATCAATACTACTTAAAACTCTATAATATACATTACTTCAAAACAACATCACATTATCTTCATCTCTACTATTTCTCTAACTTTGACTTCAACTTGGACAGATCTATGTGTCCCACAAAATATTTATCACCCACAAACTATCTCTTATTAACTTTCACCAATTATTACTTTACTTCTCACTTTATCAAATTATTTTTATCATTACTTTAAACCATCTGTAATACATTAAAACATTACATTGAACATTAATTACTTGGAACATTTATAAACCATTTTACCAGTGACATTTTATTGCTGATCAGCTGGTCTCCTAACACAATGAAAACACATCTCAAAATTGAACAAATTACATGAAATATATATATATTTATTTATCATTACTTCTCACCTCATTGTTTCCCCTCTCTCTGATTCTGATACTTTGTGTTGACCGCCTGCCAGACAGTTTAATTATTGGCTCAGTTTACAATATACACGCATAATGAAGACACATATTTCTATCAATACCTATATCTAACGTACAACAGTAAAATAATACATTTAAAATTATGGAATGAACACCTTATATTGAGTGTCTGAGCAGCTAGTTATTTAACAGAGCACAAGCAGTTTTATTGGATCAAAATTTGAATTAGCAAAAAATTTTATGTTGTAAAATTTAAATTCGTGGCTCCTCTGAGTCACCTCCCGTCCACACACACTATTGCAAATTATGGAGGACTGTATCGCCCTTTTCGCTTTCACAAAGACGGCATATTTTGGAGGAGTTTGACCTCTCCATGTCTTTGCTTCCGCTGTTACATTTTAAAAGGTTCAGATATCAACATACCTTTGTTATATAATTACACGCCCTTAATGCGGGTCTACCACCTGGCTTTGCTGCCCCCAAGCGGGCAGAGTGGTAGCCGCTGTTCCATAGTGCCGGGATTTCCCCTAAATGTCACCCCCCATTGAATTTCTACTATATACCAATTTCAAGTCAGCTATGGTCAAGGGACTTGGTATGACCCTAGCTGGCCGCTAGCCAAATCCACGATTAGTGCTGGTAAGGCAGTAATCGCCCGAAAAGTCGGGGAAATCTAACTTCATTTCAGTGCCTGTTCTACATCGTTTTATTATGTGCGACACGATCGTCTATCAGTGCGCAAATTTAATTTGCACGAAAAAGGTGTGTCGCACAATTTCGCCATTTTGGCCTCCGATGGAGGTAACACTCTCTGTTACCCCCAACCCATTTTGCTATCTACGAGGGCACAGGCCACCCCCGCAATAGCAACTTAATAGCTAACTAATTAAAAATTTTATATACATTATCATATAATATTTTCATCATTAATCATTTAACTCCGTCATAACTTTCTACCATTGGACTTTCTTAAAATTTTCAAAATTTATTATTAATACTTAGTATGTATCATTTTTCATTTATTATTAAATTTTTTAATTATCATTTTTATTGAACACAATTATTTCAAATAATCTCACTATTGAATTAAAATCTTAGTTACCTGTAAACATTTTTGTTATACATGATTCATACTGTAAAAGTTCTATACTTACAATCCATTTAACATGATATACACAAAACATATCCACCATACCACATTACTTTCACCTCACCTCTGAAACATTTGACACAAATATTAGTTTAAATCAAACAATTTAGCCTTTAATCACCAAATTTCCATCTCGTAAAATAATTTATATTCATCAAAAATTTTAATTACACAACATTTAAATAATCCATCAAAATATTTAACATGTATCAAATCGTTTTAATTAATTTAATTATTAACAACACAAATTGCATTACCATCATAACAACTATTATTAGTCAATTACTGTTTTCAAAATTAATTTTGCAAATATTTCAATATTATTATTACAACAATCATCTTACATTACATTACATACACATGATTTACTTAACATTCCACCATGCACACAAATAAATTCACTATATTTTATTTACAAACTCTTGTTATTAACTGTTCAATTTTTCCGTACTTCATTGTCCAAATTTGCCATGTCAGAACCACAAAACAAAATGTTTATAACTGTCTTTTAGTGGTTTATAGTTTAACCTCCATCGTCCCAAATTAACCTTGGTTTTATACAACACTGTTGATTTTTATTGACAAACAAATGGTTACTTTGTGTGTCACAACTAGAACAACCAAATTCACTCATTTTACCAAAATGCTCATTAAACCAGTCTACGTTAGGTATTTTTGTTAAGTCTCCGTCATTACATTCATTCACTATCGTGTTAATTACTTTTGTCAAATCATTATTATTCAAATATACTTTTAAACTTTCTTTCCATTCGTCATACTTTCTATTCAAATTATACAATTCTGTTACATACCATTCTCTACTTATCTCTCTCTCTTCATAGCACCACATCACACTCTCACAATTATTCCGGACAGAGGGTACACAATTACTCAACAAAAATAAACACCTCAATTCGTCTATCAATATGGGACTCTTGCCCTTCAACAACAACACTTGTGAACACATTAAATCATCATAAACATCATCAATAATAAAGGGAAAATTTACCCCTTGTCCCCACTCTACCACAACATTATTTTTCCACTCTCTCTCTACTTCATCAATACACATTAACATTTCATTATCACTACATTTCACCAACTCATCAGTACTCTCATTCTTTATTTTTACCGTATCAGTCTCCGATACTAATTCTTCAAATACATTACTATTATTCTCATTATTTTCAACATTATTGTTATCATTTATTAACTCTTTCTCTGGTATCATATTTTTACATTTGTCACTACAATTTTCATTTGTTTTATTACCTCCCATACATACACACTCTCTTGACTCCTTTGTTTCTCTACATATTTCGTTCAACTTACTCTCCAGACTACATAGTGAATTAGCTAATACATCAAACTTAGCATCATTCATGTCAAAACGACTATTTAATTCTTTAAACTTGTTCTCGAAAATTTTTTCGTTATTGTCAAAACGTTTATTTAATTCAGTATTCTGTATATCTAATTTCTCATTTACACTACTTTTAAATTCTTGCATCTCGTTTTTCTGTTCGTCAAATTTGGTGTCAAAATTGCTGTTTTGCTCTAGGATTAATTGCAACATTTTCATTACATCATCATTAAATTGGCTGTTACATTTTGTTGAAGTCGGGGTCACTTGCACACCCGAATCTTCAGTTACATTACTCTGGTCACTTAAATTTATCTCTGCCTTTTCTTGACTCGCACTTGGAGTCGAATGTATCTCAAAACTACTCATATTTGAGTCGTCAAAATTTTCGACGCTATTTTCATTTATTTTATTCTCGTTATCTGACATTTTGTATTATTGATATTCAAAATATTACTAATCTAATTAATTAATTTATGTAATGTGCTTTCTATATTACTTTCGGTATAGCTTTGCGTACATAACGCATTGTTATTTTGCTACGCTAACCTAACACATGTTTGTATCTTTATTGTAGATGTGGAATTTAATTAATTATAATTAATTATAATTCGTGCCTGTTTCGCGGCGCCAATTGTTATATTCTATAATCAAATTAAATTTATTAATTACAAAAATGTAATAGAATTTCCACCTACCTCCACGATCTCTTCTGCCAGGTTCCAGGGTCCGATCACAAGTACGTTAGATACAAACATGTGTACAGGTTTGTGCAATAATTAACCATAATCATTTTTGGAAGATAATTAATATTTTTTCTTTATTCAAACGTGATAAATTTATAAGTTTTCTCCAAAATAGATCTTTGTTTTACATGTTTCAAATGTTGTGCAACTCTTACAGCTTACTTGTAATAGAACTTACGAACTAGGGCTTACCTTATGTATTATTCATATTTACACAAACACAATTACAAACACAAACAGCCCAGCTTTGCTCACTCACACATACACACAGACCCCGAAAAATTATAACACCCTTAACATTTTGGAAGATTCCCCACCTGGCGGCAACGTGCTTCACTCACGCATTATTATGACTTCTCGCTTTTTTCCCTGCTTGGTGTCCGAACCCGATATTTATGTTCTTCAAATTATCTAAACACTGCACTGTCTATCAATGATAATTATTTTCATCAACAGTTCCACCTTTTACTGGAAAAAATAAAAAAACTTTGGAGAGAGCCTACTTAGCTCCGTGCCGGCTGGCACATAGAGCGTAACTGGGAAGCGTGCTTGTCTCAGCGGGCGGAACTTCGTATGCACGGCCAACAGATTTTCGTCGCCTTTCATGCTTAATTTGTTGTGGCGTATTCCTTCTATGCATGGAACATAGTCGTTATATGTGTGGTAGCCGGGGACGGTATTTGCCTCTGCTATACTGATGTCACTAGCCGCGGGCGGGGCTTAAACGCATTTCCTGTAGCTGGCTGGTTGGTTTTGCAAATTGTTCATTCCAGCGCCATTTTTTGCCTCGACGTTGGAGTTTCACGGCGTCACTTCAGCGCCCCGTTCGGAGATGTTAAGTGCGGGCATCGTCACACATATACAGAGTTCTGAGAAAAATTAGGGTGGCGCGAATTCCTTGCCGTGTTACACAATAGAGATTGCGCCTCGCCTTTGCCTCAAACTGTTCTACTTGCCAGGTGTTCTGTTGTAATGGAAATCACGTTCGCCGGGAAATAAAACTTTCACAATAAATTTATAAAATCCCACACAAAATGAAATAAATAAAAATGCAAATACCCCATACTGTAAGGAATAAAATGACCCAATTTAGACACGTTACAATACCCCCTCAATGAGAATCTGCTGTCCAAAACAGAAGAAATCTCATTGATAAACCCCGAAGAGGACCGGTGAGGAACTGGTGCCAACAACCCCCTTGTTCTTAATCTACATGGGTACACGACCCCCCTGGTTTGGCGACTATGGACGCATCTGAACGAGATCACTGGACTTCTCCGTAAGAGATCCCAACACCGAGAAATCGAACAGACAAGTACCACAGCGCACCTCACCTTCTAACATGCTACCCCCAAAAAATCCTCAATTCCTGGCTTAAATTATTCCAGATCCTCCACCGATATGTTTCCCCTTTTATGCAAGCTGGGCTGCCTTTAGCAGATACTGGGCTCACACACACTCACATTACATATTATACATTGAAAAATTCTTTAAAATTTACTATTTCATCAAAAAATTCAAAATTCAAAATAAAATATTTTATCAAAATTCTCTTCCTTAATTTTCTTTTCTTATTATCAACAAAAAATTATACCAATGGAACACTTATTAAAATCAAACAAAACATCCTTAGCCTAACAGGTGATTACCTAAAGTCTAACAGTACAATTCAATACAAAATAAATCAATAATCATAAACATGGTTAGCACACAAATAATAAAATAATCAATACTTAAAATATTCATTAACTGGCAGGCGCAAAATCAAGGTTTTTTTTCTTTTTTTTTTCAAAAATTAAAATTTCCAAAAAAAAATATTTTCCAAAAAATTTTAAAATTCAAAAAAAATTTAAATTTATTAAAATGTTTCCTTTACATTTAGACATTAATTAAAACTTGGTTAAATTGATTAAAAAACACAAGTTGAATTGACTTCCATATGAAACAAGCTTAGCATGTGTGACCTCACTGTCAGCTGATCGAAACTAGGTCAAGTCCACAACCTTGACCTACATGTTATGTATAAGTCCTATCTGAAAATACATTTAACATCTGTAACAATCTAATTTGAAACACAAAACAATAAAATAAAACATTTAAAATAAACAAAACATTAATATAAATAATAAGCAAATTGACATTTAAATTATTCAAAATAAACACCTTATATCTTTACATTAATTCTCTCAAAATTTTGTCACTGGTTTCAAAAATAAAATTTTTATATTTTTTATTATAAATCTCTCTCTTTGTTTAACAATCTTATTCTCCATTACTGTGGGTGATGTAAATTATTTATTCTCATTTAATTTACTACTTGATCTGTATACACATATAATCTTTATCTCTCCTTGACTCTAACCACTAACAACTGTAACTCACATGACACCCATCTCTATCAAAATCTCTACTAATCAAGACACTCTCTAACCCCAACTTATCATTAAACTCAATTCACCACCTTCTCTCTCTATATATAAAAAATACTCTCTAACCCTTTGTACATAGGATACGTGTTTCCCCCCCAAAACTCAATTCCCTTATCTGGCCCCTGGATTCTACCTAAGGCGGCCCCTCCTCACTAAAATCGATACCAATCCCGTCCCAACTTATCATTATGTTGCGGACTCCCATATTACACTACCCCCTACTACAAAATTGCCATCCCCAAAATCTCAATCTCATTACCTTACTACAACTACAACAAAATAACATCATTAATTATAAACATCAATATATCACTCAAAACCCTACATAAATTCTCCATTACTACTGTGTCAACATCAATACTACTTAAAACTCTATAATATACATTACTTCAAAACAACATCACATTATCTTCATCTCTACTATTTCTCTAACTTTGACTTCAACTTGGACAGATCTATGTGTCCCACAAAATATTTATCACCCACAAACTATCTCTTATTAACTTTCACCAATTATTACTTTACTTCTCACTTTATCAAATTATTTTTATCATTACTTTAAACCATCTGTAATACATTAAAACATTACATTGAACATTAATTACTTGGAACATTTATAAACCATTTTACCAGTGACATTTTATTGCTGATCAGCTGGTCTCCTAACACAATGAAAACACATCTCAAAATTGAACAAATTACATGAAATATATATATATTTATTTATCATTACTTCTCACCTCATTGTTTCCCCTCTCTCTGATTCTGATACTTTGTGTTGACCGCCTGCCAGACAGTTTAATTATTGGCTCAGTTTACAATATACACGCATAATGAAGACACATATTTCTATCAATACCTATATCTAACGTACAACAGTAAAATAATACATTTAAAATTATGGAATGAACACCTTATATTGAGTGTCTGAGCAGCTAGTTATTTAACAGAGCACAAGCAGTTTTATTGGATCAAAATTTGAATTAGCAAAAAATTTTATGTTGTAAAATTTAAATTCGTGGCTCCTCTGAGTCACCTCCCGTCCACACACACTATTGCAAATTATGGAGGACTGTATCGCCCTTTTCGCTTTCACAAAGACGGCATATTTTGGAGGAGTTTGACCTCTCCATGTCTTTGCTTCCGCTGTTACATTTTAAAAGGTTCAGATATCAACATACCTTTGTTATATAATTACACGCCCTTAATGCGGGTCTACCACCTGGCTTTGCTGCCCCCAAGCGGGCAGAGTGGTAGCCGCTGTTCCATAGTGCCGGGATTTCCCCTAAATGTCACCCCCCATTGAATTTCTACTATATACCAATTTCAAGTCAGCTATGGTCAAGGGACTTGGTATGACCCTAGCTGGCCGCTAGCCAAATCCACGATTAGTGCTGGTAAGGCAGTAATCGCCCGAAAAGTCGGGGAAATCTAACTTCATTTCAGTGCCTGTTCTACATCGTTTTATTATGTGCGACACGATCGTCTATCAGTGCGCAAATTTAATTTGCACGAAAAAGGTGTGTCGCACAATTTCGCCATTTTGGCCTCCGATGGAGGTAACACTCTCTGTTACCCCCAACCCATTTTGCTATCTACGAGGGCACAGGCCACCCCCGCAATAGCAACTTAATAGCTAACTAATTAAAAATTTTATATACATTATCATATAATATTTTCATCATTAATCATTTAACTCCGTCATAACTTTCTACCATTGGACTTTCTTAAAATTTTCAAAATTTATTATTAATACTTAGTATGTATCATTTTTCATTTATTATTAAATTTTTTAATTATCATTTTTATTGAACACAATTATTTCAAATAATCTCACTATTGAATTAAAATCTTAGTTACCTGTAAACATTTTTGTTATACATGATTCATACTGTAAAAGTTCTATACTTACAATCCATTTAACATGATATACACAAAACATATCCACCATACCACATTACTTTCACCTCACCTCTGAAACATTTGACACAAATATTAGTTTAAATCAAACAATTTAGCCTTTAATCACCAAATTTCCATCTCGTAAAATAATTTATATTCATCAAAAATTTTAATTACACAACATTTAAATAATCCATCAAAATATTTAACATGTATCAAATCGTTTTAATTAATTTAATTATTAACAACACAAATTGCATTACCATCATAACAACTATTATTAGTCAATTACTGTTTTCAAAATTAATTTTGCAAATATTTCAATATTATTATTACAACAATCATCTTACATTACATTACATACACATTATTTACTTAACATTCCACCATGCACACAAATAAATTCACTATATTTTATTTACAAACTCTTGTTATTAACTGTTCAATTTTTCCGTACTTCATTGTCCAAATTTGCCATGTCAGAACCACAAAACAAAATGTTTATAACTGTCTTTTAGTGGTTTATAGTTTAACCTCCATCGTCCCAAATTAACCTTGGTTTTATACAACACTGTTGATTTTTATTGACAAACAAATGGTTACTTTGTGTGTCACAACTAGAACAACCAAATTCACTCATTTTACCAAAATGCTCATCAAACCAGTCTACGTTAGGTATTTTTGTTAAGTCTCCGTCATTACATTCATTCACTATCGTGTTAATTACTTTTGTCAAATCATTATTATTCAAATATACTTTTAAACTTTCTTTCCATTCGTCATACTTTCTATTCAAATTATACAATTCTGTTACATACCATTCTCTACTTATCTCTCTCTCTTCATAGCACCACATCACACTCTCACAATTATTCCGGACAGAGGGTACACAATTACTCAACAAAAATAAACACCTCAATTCGTCTATCAATATGGGACTCTTGCCCTTCAACAACAACACTTGTGAACACATTAAATCATCATAAACATCATCAATAATAAAGGGAAAATTTACCCCTTGTCCCCACTCTACCACAACATTATTTTTCCACTCTCTCTCTACTTCATCAATACACATTAACATTTCATTATCACTACATTTCACCAACTCATCAGTACTCTCATTCTTTATTTTTACCGTATCAGTCTCCGATACTAATTCTTCAAATACATTACTATTATTCTCATTATTTTCAACATTATTGTTATCATTTATTAACTCTTTCTCTGGTATCATATTTTTACATTTGTCACTACAATTTTCATTTGTTTTATTACCTCCCATACATACACACTCTCTTGACTCCTTTGTTTCTCTACATATTTCGTTCAACTTACTCTCCAGACTACATAGTGAATTAGCTAATACATCAAACTTAGCATCATTCATGTCAAAACGACTATTTAATTCTTTAAACTTGTTCTCGAAAATTTTTTCGTTATTGTCAAAACGTTTATTTAATTCAGTATTCTGTATATCTAATTTCTCATTTACACTACTTTTAAATTCTTGCATCTCGTTTTTCTGTTCGTCAAATTTGGTGTCAAAATTGCTGTTTTGCTCTAGGATTAATTGCAACATTTTCATTACATCATCATTAAATTGGCTGTTACATTTTGTTGAAGTCGGGGTCACTTGCACACCCGAATCTTCAGTTACATTACTCTGGTCACTTAAATTTATCTCTGCCTTTTCTTGACTCGCACTTGGAGTCGAATGTATCTCAAAACTACTCATATTTGAGTCGTCAAAATTTTCGACGCTATTTTCATTTATTTTATTCTCGTTATCTGACATTTTGTATTATTGATATTCAAAATATTACTAATCTAATTAATTAATTTATGTAATGTGCTTTCTATATTACTTTCGGTATAGCTTTGCGTACATAACGCATTGTTATTTTGCTACGCTAACCTAACACATGTTTGTATCTTTATTGTAGATGTGGAATTTAATTAATTATAATTAATTATAATTCGTGCCTGTTTCGCGGCGCCAATTGTTATATTCTATAATCAAATTAAATTTATTAATTACAAAAATGTAATAGAATTTCCACCTACCTCCACGATCTCTTCTGCCAGGTTCCAGGGTCCGATCACAAGTACGTTAGATACAAACATGTGTACAGGTTTGTGCAGTAATTAACCATAATCATTTTTGGAAGATAATTAATATTTTTTCTTTATTCAAACGTGATAAATTTATAAGTTTTCTCCAAAATAGATCTTTGTTTTACATGTTTCAAATGTTGTGCAACTCTTACAGCTTACTTGTAATAGAACTTACGAACTAGGGCTTACCTTATGTATTATTCATATTTACACAAACACAATTACAAACACAAACAGCCCAGCTTTGCTCACTCACACATACACACAGACCCCGAAAAATTATAACACCCTTAACATTTTGGAAGATTCCCCACCTGGCGGCAACGTGCTTCACTCACGCATTATTATGACTTCTCGCTTTTTTCCCTGCTTGGTGTCCGAACCCGATATTTATGTTCTTCAAATTATCTAAACACTGCACTGTCTATCAATGATAATTATTTTCATCAACAGTTCCACCTTTTACTGGAAAAAATAAAAAAACTTTGGAGAGAGCCTACTTAGCTCCGTGCCGGCTGGCACATAGAGCGTAACTGGGAAGCGTGCTTGTCTCAGCGGGCGGAACTTCGTATGCACGGCCAACAGATTTTCGTCGCCTTTCATGCTTAATTTGTTGTGGCGTATTCCTTCTATGCATGGAACATAGTCGTTATATGTGTGGTAGCCGGGGACGGTATTTGCCTCTGCTATACTGATGTCACTAGCCGCGGGCGGGGCTTAAACGCATTTCCTGTAGCTGGCTGGTTGGTTTTGCAAATTGTTCATTCCAGCGCCATTTTTTGCCTCGACGTTGGAGTTTCACGGCGTCACTTCAGCGCCCCGTTCGGAGATGTTAAGTGTGGGCATCGTCACACATATACAGAGTTCTGAGAAAAATTAGGGTGGCGCGAATTCCTTGCCGTGTTACACAATAGAGATTGCGCCTCGCCTTTGCCTCAAACTGTTCTACTTGCCAGGTGTTCTGTTGTAATGGAAATCACGTTCGCCGGGAAATAAAACTTTCACAATAAATTTATAAAATCCCACACAAAATGAAATAAATAAAAATGCAAATACCCCATACTGTAAGGAATAAAATGACCCAATTTAGACACGTTACAATACCCCCTCAATGAGAATCTGCTGTCCAAAACAGAAGAAATCTCATTGATAAACCCTGAAGAGGACCGGTGAGGAACTGGTGCCAACAACCCCCTTGTTCTTAATCTACATGGGTACACGACCCCCCTGGTTTGGCGACTATGGACGCATCTGAACGAGATCACTGGACTTCTCCGTAAGAGATCCCAACACCGAGAAATCGAACAGACAAGTACCACAGCGCACCTCACCTTCTAACATGCTACCCCCAAAAAATCCTCAATTCCTGGCTTAAATTATTCCAGATCCTCCACCGATATGTTTCCCCTTTTATGCAAGCTGGGCTGCCTTTAGCAGATACTGGGCTCACACACACTCACATTACATATTATACATTGAAAAATTCTTTAAAATTTACTATTTCATCAAAAAATTCAAAATTCAAAATAAAATATTTTATCAAAATTCTCTTCCTTAATTTTCTTTTCTTGTTATCAACAAAAAATTACACCAATGGAACACTTATTAAAATCAAACAAAACATCCTTAGCCTAACAGGTGATTACCTAAAGTCTAACAGTACAATTCAATACAAAATAAATCAATAATCATAAACATGGGTAGCACACAAATAATAAAATAATCAATATTTAAAATATTCATTAACTGGCAGGCTTGCAATCAAGATTTTTTTTTTCTTTTTTTTTCAAAAATTAAAATTTCCAAAAAAAAATATTTTCCAAAAAATTTTAAAATTCAAAAAAAATTTAAATTTATTAAAATGTTTCCTTTACATTTAGACATTAATTAAAACTTGGTTAAATTGATTAAAAAACACAAGTTGAATTGACTTCCATATGAAACAAGCTTAGCATGTGTGACCTCACTGTCAGCTGATCGAAACTAGGTCAAGTCCACAACCTTGACCTACATGTTGTGTATAAGTCCTATATGAAAATACATTTAACATCTGTAACAATCTAATTTGAAACACAAAACAATAAAATAAAACATTTAAAATAAACAAAACATTAATATAAATAATAAGCAAATTGACATTTAAATTATTCAAAATAAACACCTTATATCTTTACATTAATTCTCTCAAAATTTTGTCACTGGTTTCAAAAATAAAATTTTTATATTTTTTATTATAAATCTCTCTCTTTGTTTAACAATCTTATTCTCCATTACTGTGGGTGATGTAAATTATTTATTCTCATTTAATTTACTACTTGATCTGTATACACATATAATCTTTATCTCTCCTTGACTCTAACCACTAACAACTGTAACTCACATGACACCCATCTCTATCAAAATCTCTACTAATCAAGACACTCTCTAACCCCAACTTATCATTAAACTCAATTCGCCACCTTCTCTCTATATATATAAAAAATACTCTCTAACCCTTTGTACATAGGATACGTGTTTCCCCCCC
This sequence comes from Magicicada septendecula, assembly GCA_034769895.1. Taxonomy (NCBI): domain Eukaryota; kingdom Metazoa; phylum Arthropoda; class Insecta; order Hemiptera; family Cicadidae; genus Magicicada; species Magicicada septendecula. Next base: position 369,577,913 of record CM068368.1, on the reverse strand, counting down.
CAAAACTCAATTCCCTTATCTGGCCCCTGGATTCTACCTAAGGCGGCCCCTCCTCACTAAAATCGATACCAATCCCGTCCCAACTTATCATTATGTTGCGGACTCCCACATTACACTACCCCCTACTATAAAATTGTCATCCCCAAAATCTCAATCTCATTACCTTACTACAACTAAAACAAAATAACATCATTAATTATAAACATCAATATATCACTCAAAACCCTACATAAATTCTCCATTACTACTGTGTCAACATCAATACTACTTAAAACTCTATAATATACATTACTTCAAAACAACATCACATTATCTTCATCTCTACTATTTCTCTAACTTTGACTTCAACTTGGACATATCTATGTGTCCCACAAAATATTTATCACCCACAAACTATCTCTTATTAACTTTCACCAATTATTACTTTACTTCTCACTTTATCAAATTATTTTTATCATTACTTTAAACCATCTGTAATACATTAAAACATTACATTGAACATTAATTACTTGGAACATTTATAAACCATTTTACCAGTGACATTTTATTGCTGATCAGCTGGTCTCCTAACACAATGAAAACACATCTCAAAATTGAACAAATTACATGAAATATATATATATTTATTTATCATTACTTCTCACCTCATTGTTTCCCCTCTCTCTGATTCTGATACTTTGTGTTGACCGCCTGCCAGACAGTTTAATTATTGGCTCAGTTTACAATATACATGCATAATGAAGACACATATTTCTATCAATACCTATATCTAACGTACAACAATAAAATAATACATTTAAAATTATGGAATGAACACCTTATATTGAGTGTCTGAGCAGCTAGTTATTTAACAGAGCACAAGCAGTTTTATTGGATCAAAATTTGAATTAGCAAAAAATTTTATGTTGTAAAATTTAAATTCGTGGCTCCTCTGAGTCACCTCCCGTCCACACACACTATTGCAAATTATGGAGGACTGTATCGCCCTTTTCGCTTTCACAAAGACGGCATATTTTGGAGTAGTTTGACCTCTCCATGTCTTTGCTTCCGCTGTTACATTTTAAAAGGTTCAGATATCAACATACCTTTGTTATATAATTACACGCCCTTAATGCGGGTCTACCACCTGGCTTTGCTGCCCCCAAGCGGGCAGAGTGGTAGCCGCTGTTCCATAGTGCCGGCATTTCCCCTAAATGTCACCCCCATTGAATTTCTACTATATACCAATTTCAAGTCAGCTATGGTCAAGGGACTTGGTATGACCCTAGCTGGCCGCTAGCTAAATCCACGATTAGTGCTGGTAAGGCAGTAATCGCCCGAAAAGTCGGGGAAATCTAACTTCATTTCAGTGCCTGTTCTACATCGTTTTATTATGTGCGACACGATTGTCTATCAGTGCGCAAATTTAATTTGCACGAAAAAGGTGTGTCGCACAATTTCGCCATTTTGGCCTCCGATGGAGGTAACACTCTCTGTTACCCCCAACCCATTTCGCTATCTACGAGGGCACAGGCCACCCCCGCAATAGCAACTTAATAGCTAACTAATTAAAAATTTTATATACATTATCATATAATATTTTCATCACTAATCATTTAACTCCGTCATAACTTTCTACCATTGGACTTTCTTAAAATTTTCAAAATTTATTATTAATACTTAGTATGTATCATTTTTCATTTATTATTAAATTTTTTAATTATCATTTTTATTGAACACAATTATTTCAAATAATCTCACTATTGAATTAAAATCTTAGTTACCTGTAAACATTTTTGTTATACATGATTCATACTGTAAAAGTTCTATACTTACAATCCATTTAACATGATATACTAAAAACATATCCACCATACCACATTACTTTCACCTCACCTCTGAAACATTTGACACAAATATTAGTTTAAATCAAACAATTTAGCCTTTAATCACCAAATTTCCATCTCGTAAAATAATTTATATTCATCAAAAATTTTAATTACACAACATTTAAATAATCCATCAAAATATTTAACATGTATCAAATCGTTTTAATTAATTTAATTATTAACAACACAAATTGCATTACCATCATAACAACTATTATTAGTCAATTACTGTTTTCAAAATTAATTTTGCAAATATTTCAATATTATTATTACAACAATCATCTTACATTACATTACATACACATTATTTACTTAACATTCCACCATGCACACAAATAAATTCACTATATTTTATTTACAAACTCTTGTTATTAACTGTTCAATTTTTCCGTACTTCATTGTCCAAATTTGCCATGTCAGAACCACAAAACAAAATGTTTATAACTGTCTTTTAGTGGTTTATAGTTTAACCTCCATCGTCCCAAATTAACCTTGGTTTTATACAACACTGTTGATTTTTATTGACAAACAAATGGTTACTTTGTGTGTCACAACTAGAACAACCAAATTCACTCATTTTACCAAAATGCTCATTAAACCAGTCTACGTTAGGTATTTTTGTTAAGTCTCCGTCATTACATTCATTCACTATCGGGTTAATTACTTTTGTCAAATCATTATAATCATTATTCTGCTGCAAGAGTACTAAATGTTCTTTAATTAAGTCCATCAACACCTTATTATCGTCAGCAAGGGGCCATACAGTTGGGAACATCTCACACGATCCATTTTCAATTGTCTGTATCCACAAATTTAACTTATTAATAAATCCTTGAATCATATCCATACTAGTCAGAATATTTTCGTTTCTACCTTGCATTTTTCTGTTTAGTTCATTCAAGTGTACAAAAATATCGGAAAGATATGCCAACTTAGATACCCATTCATCATCTGCAAATAAATCCGCATACTCATGCCCCTCAATAGTCAAAAATGCAAGTACCTCCTCTTTAAGTCCAAACATTCGCGTTAACACTTTACCTCGAGATAACCATACTTCTGTATGTAGCAGAAGTGTTGTATGCTCTGATCCCATTTCTTGACACAAAACGTTAAAAAGCCGCATATTTAGGGGCCGCGATTTGATGAAGTTCACAACTTTTACTACTGCGTCCATCACAATTTTCAGAGGAGATGGCAAAGACTTAGCAACAATGGCTTCGCGGTGAATGAGACGAGACAATGGTCGGTTCGTAAGTTAGGATTTACTTCGCGTACTTTACCCACGAATCCTTTCACTCGGCCTGTCATAGAAGCGGCTCCATCTGTACAAACACTAACGCAATCCTCCCATGTTAATTCATTACAGACCACATATTCATTAGTCGTATGAAATATTTCTTCACCGGTTGCTCGCTCGGGTAGTTCTTTGCAAAAAAAGAAATTAGTTGCAATTACATCCCCATCAACATACCTTATGTAGGAAAGAAGTTGTGCGTGACCGCCAATATCGGTGGACTCATCGATCTGAAGTGAGAACTTTCGACTGCTCTTTATTTTCTCCTTCATAATGTCTTCGATGTCACTGTACATGTCACTAACTCGGTGGGTGATTGTGTCAGCAGAGAGAGGAATTTTTGAAATTTCAGTACCAGCTTCTAAACCCAGGACTATTTTTACCATTTCTTTACACGCAGGCATTAACAATGTTTCTGCTATTGTGTGTGGTTTTTTGGCCTTTACGATAAGTTCGGCTACCTTATAGCTAGCTTCCTGTACTTTTTGCGAAACACGTACCGACGTAGTCATGAGCGTCACTTGTTTTTTATTTTGTTCGAACAACTGACATAAATAATTAACATCTTTACTTAACAGAGAGGAATGTTTTGTTGACAAATGTCGTTTCAATTTACTGGGAACCATAGCAGCATTACTGAGTTTTTCACCACACACAACACACTCGGGGATTGGGAGTGTTTTGTCACCACACCAAAAAAACCCGTAAGATAAATAATTATCACTATATTGCTGGTGAACTACTTTCTGTTTCTTTTTTTCGGGCTCGATGGTTTCACTACTTGCACTCGAGGACGGACCACTCCATACAAGGAAGTTATCCATACCGAAAAAAAAATAGTTTAATAACACTGTAACAGAAAATAGTAAGACTGGTGTAGCAATCACAATATTCGCATTACTGCAGAGCACAGCTATGATAGAACTGAACTGGAATATTGTAATTGTTGTCTGACAATGTGTGGGTCCTTCGGCGAAGGACAAGAGCAATAAAGTGTAAGAAGCGCCGACAAACAGGCACAAATATCAAAAAAGGCAATAAAATAATAAAAGAGAGGGAAATTTTTGCTAATCCTGTAACGGTACAGTAGGTCCGTATAGGAAATTTTGGGTACATAACAAATATAATTTTATTGTAAATCCAGTATTAAAATATGTGAGAGTAAAATTTTCCAAAGATGAAACAACTCAGTAAGCCAGGACGAGTTGGCGTCAAGGTCAAGTGGCGTATGTGACCCACGACAGCGAGTTTGCTAACAACCACAAGACCACTCCTAAAATACGTCATCAAAAGTATGTCAGGCGTAACTGCTGCACCGTAAAACAAAGACGTCATCGCCAGAAAACAATAGAATCGATGACGCGACCACCCTTCCACTTGGGGAATATGCGCCATATTGTCTTTCTCAGTCGCAAAAGATCGTCCGTGCGAACTGCACGCTGCGCTAATTGCTGGCCAGCAAATATTCAAAAGTAACAGCAAAAGTTAACAAAATGTGAAATTAAACCTTTTTAAAAAACAAAACCAACAAGTAAAAATGTAGAGGCAGTGAGTGTAATAACAAAAGAACAGTATAATAACTCGGCAGAACACCAAGCGAGAACATGAGGGACGACTAACTGCATCTTCCACCAGCGAGGCAGGGAAGTAAACCTATCACCCATTCTAAAGTACCGATCTTTGTAAAATATTTTGAGCTCAAATAATCTAAAAATGTACCGTAGTGTGTGTGTGTGAGCATGTGTGTGTGTATACCGGTATAGATCTAGATAATCACAAGCATTGGTTAGCGTTACGTGATGAATATAACTAATAACGTAAGTTAAAACTGCAGTAATGGTAGAGATTTCTTTAAAAATTTAATCAGAATCAATTGGTACTAAAGTATATAAGTTGTACAAGTATAACACCGAAAGGCCGGTGTAGCGGAAATATATCGCCGCCATTTTGTATTTGGGTTTAACCAAAGGAGTACGATTCCATCTTGTTTTCTGTTTTTGTTGTGGAAAGATTTTTTAATTCCAGAAAATTAAAACACAAGTTTGAACAAATGATATTAGAGTTGATTATTTCTAATAACCATTCAGTTTCTGCTTCGCTTAAGAACCCTGGACCCAAACGTAAAATATGTTATGTTGGAAACAACAGAAACATGGCGCCTGAATCAGCATGGTAAACAAAGTGAAATTGTTAACAAGATTGTAAAAGGTAAGTCAATGAAAATAAAAAGTAAAAAGAAGGGAGTATTACAATCCCTGCAATTTTAGTTAAAAGCACGTACAGCCAGCCGTACACAAAAGATGCGGTGTTACAAAGAACTTTATTGAATAGAGTTTAGAACGTTTAGAGTTTTGAACGTAAACTCTATTGTATGATTGGTGCCGGCTGCTAAAAGGCTTGCCAAAAGTCTTACACGGCTTTCTTTGCGATGAACACAAAGCTTGCCACCTGTAACCCATCAAACCGGCCCAATATTTCAGGCGAGAATACAAATAACTTAAGATTGTTATATTATATATTTTACTGCCATAATTTTACTATGGAATATCAATAATATTCACCAACACTTTTGTTCAGGCGCCATCTTGTGATATACAAGAACATTAGATTTACTTACCTTTAAGGGCAGAATTCGGTTAAGCGAACCAGAAGATAGCGGAATGTGTTACCTGAAATAATTTACGCTTGCTTGAAATGTTTACCAAATGACATTACCTTTTATTGTCATATTACTTACAAAACATGTGACTCTACCGTGCACAACAAACACGCTGCTATACACCATGAGGTGTTACGTCATGAGACGCAGTTACATTATTCAAGTCAAAATTTCCCTTAAACATTTCATAAGCCCTCCAAAATAACATATTCAATTATATTTTTTATGATATCATAATTATAAATAATTTCATAACCCAGCACTTATTAAATGTTCACTCATTCACTCATGCTCGCATTCTTGGTACAATTTTCTTTTACTTTTCCCCAAATTGAGCTCATTTTTATTATTATTGAATACTGAATGAAATATTAAAATATCAAAATATTAAAAGTTTTGTATTGACCACATTTTGTCACTTAGCTGATATTATTGTCCTGCAGACGTCCCATCGCTGAAAACGCACTAATCGTTAAAAACTTTATGAAAACTTTTGTTTACGTTTTACGTTGCACTTGTTACATTATTATATAGAAATACAGTAGACTCTCAACTATCCGACCTAATGTGGTGGTCGGCCGGGTCGGATAGCAAAAAAGTCGGATACACCGGAGCCGTAGGCATACCAGCCTCTGTAAGGTCAATGACCGCCACCCTATTGCGTTGAATGTACTTGTTGCTATTTGGATGCGTACGTCATATCAGTTTGTCCTTATAAATTACGTACATTAATAAATGAAATAAGAATTCGCAACTACAGTATCTTTCACAAAACCTTTATTTGAAGGACGAAACAAAATGTGTAGTTAACAATAAGTTGAATGAATTTTACTGTGAGTTTTAATTTATATGAAAGCTTTCAACCAAATTAGGTGTTAATATAAATCAAATTATAATAACCTAAAACTACGTACTGTATAATGAAAGAACAAGTGAAACTTACATTTTCTAAGGTTTGAAAAAGTCTGTAATTGAGACCTGCTTCTTTCCTCGCATTAATTTCCTCGCCGCTATATCCTTCCACTTACGTAAACATATGATGTCTGCTGGTGTTGCTTTTCTTTCTGGCCAATGTATTCCACTGCCGTCTCGATCGCCTTCAGACCTTCGGAGTGGGTTATACGTTCATCACCTTGTTCCTCTTCAATCGGCTGTTCATTTAATACCATCGCTACAATATCTTCGTCTGCAATTTCTTCAATTTCATACTTTGCCAACCATTCTGTGATGTCTTCCAATGAAGCTTCCTCACATCCGGGAACTTTTTCTAACAGCGATACAAGCGCAGTGTTATCAGTTGCATTTTCCACATTGCTGTTCTACCTCTTCCCACTTATCACTGGCTCTGTGATCCAGCAAAATTTTCCACGATCGCACAAGTGTTAAAGATGGAATTTCATCCCATGCCTCGGACACCCATCTGATGACGTCAAGCATGTTTACTGACTGTAGTGCCATCGCAACTTCTGTATTATCAATTGTCGCGATGATATAGCTTAGTAGCCTACGTCGATATTTCTTTTTCAAAGCTTGGAGCACTCCCTGATCAATTGGCTGAGATATAGATGTAACATTTGCAGACAAGAACAAAGCTTTTATGTCTCCATCTTTTAATTGGTCATTTGCTGGATGTGAAGGAGCGTTATCCGAAACTAGGATTGCTTTCCTTGTTAAATTGTTTTCAGCTAAATGTTTTTCAACTTGTGGCACAAATTCCTGTTCAAACCAATTTTTGAAAATTTCTCCATTCATCCACGCCTTTTTTTGATGGGTATAATGCAGGGGCAAAGAACTTAAATCTTTAAGATTTTTAAAAGCCCTAGGCTTGCGAGATTTTCCAATCAAGGTCAGTCTCAACTTGTGGTTTCCGGTTGCGTTACTACAAGCTAAAACTGTAACGCGGACCTTGCTCTTCTTGAACCCTGGTGTGGCCTTTTCCTGTTTAGACGCTAGTGTTTTAGTCGGCAACATACGGTACTTCAAACCCGTCTCATCACAGTTGTACACTTGTGCTCCGGAAATACCTTCCTTATCAAGCAGGTCAAAAAAGTGTTTTTTAAAGTCAGGGACAGCGTCCTTATTAGCAGACAATGCTTCACCACTAATTATCATCTGACGAACACCAAAACGTTTCTTCCAGCGATCAAGCCACCCGTCACTGGCAGTAAACTCATCATCGTCTCCTTCGATCTGTTTTTTAAACTGAATCGCTTTTTCTTGGAGCAACGGGCCTGCAACCGTCAATCCTTTCCCCCTCACATTTTCATACCACAGATATAAAGCCTCTTCAACTTCCACATGTTTTCCTTTTTGCATAGTTTTTCTAACTTTCACGCCACTGCCACTTGCTTGCTTAAAACACCATTTTTCAATCTCTGCACGATTTCTTCGCCAATCACCCACAGTAGTTTTTCCAACTCCTAACTCCAGTGCAATTTTTTTTACAGACTCACCAGAATCCATTCTTTTTATTGCTTGCAGTTTTTCTTCCAAAGTTACTACCACTTTCTTTCGTTTGTCACCCATATTTCACTTAAAAATAAAAGCCACCAACAATACTGTATACGCACTTTATAACAAATTAACAATCCACGAACGAATGAACCGCACGGACTGACTTCTGGATACAGACTGACTGATGCACCTGTTACACACTCAAGTAGGAACACAAAACTTTCCTGTCACAACATGAATCAATTGGCGTACTGTATTGGTAACTGGTGATTCACGCGTAAGCGCCTTCACCCGCGTGGCAGGATTGCTCACATGACGTTTGAAGGCGCTAGTAATCGGATCGGAAATACTGCATACGTTCCGTACTCAAAAATACTTTTTTTTTTAGTAGAGTGGGTCGGATAGGCCGGAGGTCAAATAGTTGGGAGTCGGATAGCCGAGAGTCTACTGTACTGCACTTTTTTGTTGTACGAGCGAACGTCCGAGACTTAGTTTTTTAGAGAATTTTGATACACAGCCGGCCGGCGATGCTGCTGATTTTGGACTGACAATGGTTTTCCCTGCCTCAATTCGGAAGTGGGGAGTAGCTGCGTCACAAGTCTCTTTGTGTAGAGATCCACGCCTTAGCGCAGAAATTGCGTGGTTGCATACCTTCGTATGACGTATACATGGGTGCAGCTTGTAACACATTGGTATGACAAAATGTTGTTGTTGTTTCTGGATGTATACGCTCGACCTTGAAGCAAATTCTGTCCACTTGATATTGCGCAGTTGCAAACCTTTATAAAACTTTATCAGTTTCGTATATGTGACTTTGAAATAAAATACAATTTATATCGATTATTCCCCAAAATACAGTAGGGCCAGAATTGTACTGTTACAAAACCCCCTCAATGAGAGGTTTTATGACGAAGCATAAAAACTCTCATTGACACACTCATACTTCCTAAAGGGATCAGCTAGGATATGTCGCCACAACCCCCTTACTGTTTATATAAAAATATACAATCACTTACCCTTGGTCCAATGATGGTGATAGTACCTGCATGACCTTACTGGACTTCTCCAGAGAGATCCCAACACCATAAGGCCAATCAGGCGCGTAACGCTCCTGGTCTGACGCGCTGGCCAGCTCAGGACCGCTGTCACAACATCACCAGACACTGAAACAACAAATCAAAAATCTCAAAATAGTGGCCTGGTATAATACCATACCCCTAACTGATCTGTTTCCCCTTAGCTATGTGCTGGTTTGTGTTAAGAAGCACTGGGTTTTCTGTAACTTATAACACCTAGGATTATTACACCTAGTACAAGAATTATTATATAGACGTTCCATTCTCTTAGTTCACTACCATTTACATTTATAAAATTTTTCGATTCCAATCGATAATAATTAATCCTTTCCCATTACCAAGAAGAAACACAAATCTTTATACTAATGGAATAATACTTTCAAAACATTTAAACACATAATCAGAATTTACTCAAATACAATTATCAAAATCTCCCTCTTTCTGAAACATTTTCTCTTTTATAAACAAAATTACTATTATTATTATTATTATTATTATTAACAGTAAGTGATCCGGCGCTGTTAATAATACTTATCCCCTTTACTCCTCCACACACACTATTTCTTAATACATCATAAACATAATACATCAAAATAAACATTGTGATTATTACATTTAAATAAACAACTTACTTTTAAATAATTTATATAGACATTTATAAACATTGTTACTTGAATTTTCTATTAACTCTTTTATATCAACTTTTCATTACGCATTATTGTACCATTTAATTCTATAAAATTCAAATTTATTATTAACATTCATGTTACATTATATTTCATTTCTTATTACCTTCCTACTATGAATTTTCTACTTAACCTTTCACATTTTGATCATTGATTATTCTGGGTGACTCCTTTATTCACTATGCTTTGACTTATTGTATTGGCATTAACATTTATAATCTTACTCACCTTTCTTCCTACTAACAATCACTATTAACCACCAGATTTACATATTATGACACCAATCTCTCAATTATAAACCCCTTCACTAATTCCACTTACCTCAATTTATTCTCCTCTTTGTACTAGGATGTGTGTTCCCAACCTGGCCATATACATACCTAACCATTTGCCCCCCACCAAATATCGGCAAACACTCTTACCCTTCTCTAATTACGGGAACTGCCACAACGCCGCACGTTGATCACTCCTTACACCACCATCCTTACCACAAAATATAACCATCAACTATTATTCTCTAATTACATTATTCATCTTCTCTACATATAATCACTAACTACTGTATCCCTAAAATATCTAATATTCTCTTTGTGTGTTACTGGTATTTCAAAATTCTTATTTATCTAACTCCCATTAACTTTAATTGACTTAACTCAAATGCCTTTATTTTAATAATTATCACCCATGCTCTATCCCTTTTTAACACTTTACATTTCTGTGATCATTGACAATTGCATTAGAAAATTCATCCCTCACCTACTAATAACAATACATCTCAATATCCATATATATTACATGCTTAATCATTTATTATTCATTAGAATCTAAATCTCATAAAATCATTTAACTTCATTATCAAACTTTCTTTTATACAACATTAATTAAATAATTAATTTTCAATTATTTAATTCAATTATTTAAAATTTCATCATTACTTTCATCACTTGTTTAATCAAAACAAAAATATGTTATTATTAAATCAATTAAACTATAACTTCCTGTTACATACATGGTTTACCTAAAATTACATGTAATACACAACATCAAGAATACACAAATACATTGACATTAATACACACAAAAATATACAATACAACTTATTATTTTATCATTGACCAAAATCAGTTCATAAACAGTCCATTTTAAAACCACTGTTCACATTTATTAATGTTCATTACACAGTAAACACTTTATCATCCATCATTGAAGAACAGTCGAATCTTAGGTCTATACAACTTATTTTTTATTAAATATAGGATATTATTATTATCAGTATAATACTTATTTAAAATTTTATATTCTTCCACAATGTCGTTTGAATTAATAGGCTTATTCCATATCAATTTATCATGTACCATGTCATCATCGGGTATTGTCCTGTCACCTTTAGTATTATCTGTCATAATCATGTAAGTTATAAATTCATTACTATCGTCATCATAATTATCTACTACGACACCCTTTACTTCACAAGGTAAGTAATTGTTATCATTATTATCATCATCTACTATTGCTGCTATCTCAGCTCCACTATAAGGTAAGTACTCGTTATCATTATTACTTCTCTCTCTACCTAACCTCTCTACAAGCTCTCAATAGTTTCTATTTACTTTAAAAATCTCTCTCTCTCTCTCTCTCTCTCTCTCTCTCTCTCTCTCTCTCTCTCTCTCCTCTCTCTCTCTCTCTCTCTCTCTCTCTCTCTCTCTCTCTCTCTCTCTCTCTCTCTCTCTCTCTCTCTCTCTCTCTCTCTCAATATATTTCTCACCATAACACCAAGCTACACTCTCTCTCTCAAAATATGCAGGGGACACTAACTCATAATTACTGATATATAATTACCTTAATATCCACTTTAGCGATACACAGTTTCGTCACTGATGACGCGTTTCGGGACTAAGTCCCATCCTCAGATACATAATTAATAAATTAAAATATTAAAATCACGACCATGATACTGGTCAAGTCAAAATAAATAAAATAAATTATAAATCGCATGTAATAAGTTTTGCTTACCACGGCTGGAGCTCCCGCATGCGTTCACCCGCAACCGCGATTGTCACGCGACTGGTCAAAGATTAAGACAAACTGATTGCAGTGTCGAACAGGTAATTTGACGCAAAATTTACCTGGTCATTTAATAAACTGTTTTTGGTGTTACTATCTTTTAAAGCTTTATAAATTTCAAATTCCTCCAGACTATCCATCCGTCTACCCTTTTTACAAATATGCAACGCTGTTAAATTTTCTTCGAAGTTCGTATATTTATGTCCGCTTGATATTAAATGTTGTGCAAAGTTGGACTTATTATTACTTGGCTTAGGAATATGTTCTAGAAATCTTTTATAAAAACATCTGCCAGATTGACCGATATAGAACGCATCACAATCATCACATTTTATTTTATATACACCACATTGCTTTTTTAATGGTAATTTGTTTTTGTTTTTGAAATAATTTCCTAAATTATTGTTTGTTTTAAATGATAAAATATAGTTATTATCTTTAAGAACGGGTCTTAAAATATTTGGCATAATACCTGTGAAATTAGCCGAAAGATATTTATAATTTTTGTTACTTGCTTTTATAGAGTTTGAATTTTTATTTTCTAAACGTTTCCTATGCCTATTTATTATTTTGTCAACTATTGTAGATTTATACCCGTTATTTATTGCTATTTGTTTGATAGTGCTAACCTCATTTAAGTAGTCCTCCTTTTCGAGGGGAACATTTAAAAGTCTGTTGACAAGACTGTTAAACACTGCCACTTTTTGTGTAACGGGATGATATGAATCATAGTGTATTACTGTGTCAGTACTAGTGTGTTTTCTAAAGATTTTGTATTTTAAATTATTCCCGTTGTGTAATACAGTGAGGTCTAAAAAATTGATACTTTTGTTGTTTTCGATCTCCATAGTAAATTTTAATTTGTTATGAATTTTGTTTAGGTAATTTTTAAATAATTCTATTTGTCTGGCATTCCCGTTAAAAATAATAAAGGTATCATCTACATATCTGGAGTAATGGATGATTTTACTGGCGAAATAATTATCTTTTAAAATTTTTGTATTTTCTAAATGGTTTAGATATAGGTCCGCCAGGATGCCAGAAAGTGGAGATCCCATGGCAAGTCCTTCATTCTGTTTATAATATGCATTTTCAAATGAAAAATAGTTTTGATGAAGAATGGTTTTTAGTATCATCATCAGTTGGTTAACTTTCTGTATTTCTAAAGAACCTTTATTCATTAAATTATGCCTGAGTAAAGTTAAAGTTTCATCAATAGGCACATTAGTGTATAAATCTACTATGTCGAATGATACTAGTTTGTAGTTTGGTTGAATTGTAACGTGGTTTATATTTTTGATAAAATCCTTATAGCTTTTAACACTCCGATTATTTTCTAAGTTGGTGTGCTCTCTGATAATTTTTACTAAGGTTTTAGCTATTTTATAACCGGGGGCAGTTGTAAAATTAACTAATGGTCTAATTGGAGTGTTCTGTTTATGTACTTTCGGAAGACCCCTTAAATAATTACTGCACCACCTATGAGGTGCACAAAAAACCCAGGGAACACTATTTGTAGACATATCGTCTCCCAAATATATACCGAAGGAACTCTCGTCCTTCCTAAACACACGTGAAGCCTTTACTTCACCCCCAACTACAATATCACGGGAAAAATTTACCCCCTGCATCTCCTCTACAAATATACTTTCTCTCCCTCTCTCTGACTCAATACACTCTAACATCTCATTATCACTCCCAATATTCTCATCTTCTACTCTCTCTAAAACTTCGTTATCACTGTCAATATCCACACAGTCATTTTCTAACAACATATCTTTATTTGTATTGTCATAATTATCAACACCACTTACCTTATTAATTGTCATCTGACCTTCTTTATTTATGTTTAGTTTACCTGTTTCTCCACTATTCTCTACCCCATTTTGTTCTTGTAATTCTCGTCTACTTTATTCTTTGGTCTATCAAATTTCTCATTTACAACACTACTATTTTGTCTTTCGTTTTATCGAAACGTGCATGCATTTCATCAATTCTTTTATCGAACGTAAAATTTTGTCTTTTAATTTGATCTTTCATTTCATCAAATTTGTCATTCAAGTTATTATATTTAACATTGGAATCACTTTTTTGTTCATCACATTTCTTATCTATCTTTAACAGTAATTGCATTATTGCACTGATCTCATCTGTTTTATTTTCGTACTGAGTTGAGATGGGTGTTAACTGAACTGTATTTAATTCGACTGATTCGGTGACACGCGTTTCACCGATCTGGCTAATTGGGGTTAATTTAACGCCCATCTCACTCACTCGTAACTGTTTCGTCAGTTATTCTGACTTCTACATTATTATCATCACCAGTATTCATTTTGCTTTTTTATAATACACGCATGCACATAAACTTATAACTTAACCCTATCTCTACGTCTGCATTTACGTATCTTCAAATTATGTATATTACTTCAGATAACCCTTCCGCCCCTTCCGGTAGACTTACTCCACATAAAAATTTTATGTCGAGTCCCTGTTCGCAAGGCGACAATGTTATATTATATTTTTTACTGCCATAATTTTACTATGGAATATCAATAATATTCCCCAACACTTTTGTTCAGGCGCCATCTTGTGATATACAAGAACATTAGATTTACTTACCTTTAAGGGCAGAATTCGGTTAAGCGAACTAGAAGATAGCGGAATGTATTACCTGAAATAATTTATGCTTGCTTGAAATGTTTACCAAATGACATTACCTTTTATTGTCATATTACTTACAAAACATGTGACTCTACCGTGCACAACAAACACGCTGCTATACACCATGAGGTGTTACGTCATGAGACGCAGTTACATTATTCAAGTCAAAATTTCCCTTAAACATTTCATAAGCTCTCCAAAATAACATATTCAATTATATTTTTTATGATATCATAATTATAAGTAATTTCACAACCCAGCACTTATTAAATGTAGTTAGACATTCTCTCATTCACTCACACTCGCATTCTTGGTACAATTTTCTTTTACTTTTCCCCAAATTGAGCTCATTTTTTTATTATTGAATACTGAATGAAATATTAAAGTATCAAAATATTAAAAGTTTTGTATTGATCACATTTTGTCACTTAGCTGATATTATTGTCCTGCAGACGTCCCATCGCTGAAAACGCACTAATAGATGTTAAAAACTTTTACGAAAACTTTTGTTTACGTTTTACATTGCACTTGTTACATTATTTTATAGAAATACTGCACTTTTTTGTTATACGAGCGAACGTCCGAGACTTAGTTTTTTAGAGAATTTTGATACACAGCCGGCCGGCGATGCTGCTGATTTTGGACTGACAATGGTTTTCCCTGCCTCAATTCGGAAGTGGGGAGTAGCTGCGTTACAAGTCTCTTTGTGTAGAGATCCACGCCTTAGCGCAGAAATTGCGTGGTTGCGTACCTTCGTATGACGTATACATGGGTGCAGCTTGTGACACATTGGTATGACAAAATGTTGTTGTTGTTTCTGGACGTATACGCTCGACCTTGAAGCATATTCTGTCCACTTGATATTGCACAGTTGCAAACCTTTATAAAACTTTACCAGTTTCGTATATGTGACTTTGAAATAAAATACAATTTATATCGATTATTCCCCAAAATACAGTAGGGCCAGAATTGTACTGTTACAAGATAAGCTAAGCAAACTATAACAATATTGAGTAAATAAATTACATTTAATTTCTATGAAAATATAACAGTTATCAGCATGTATTAAAGAATAAACAAGCACCTTCTTACTTAAAATTGACAATTAATTTATTACAATAATAGGTAAAAGTTCGCGTCACACCTTTCACCTTGTAACGGCACACTATTGTGCCGCGGTACACCGGTTGCGGAACACTGGCTTACACCATCCGGCTATTCTTGAAGTGTTCCGCGTTAATAAGGATTTATCACGGTAGATAAATCTTCCACTAACACGTTATAGCAATTGAATATTTTATAACTGGTAGTTCACCTGCTTGGTTCTAATCGACAAACTCGAAAAGAAACCCAAGACTTAGAGATGCTCTAAATTAAACCAGTTCGAACAAGAAAAACTCTTGACGAAGAGCACACGTTCATTAGGCAACGGCTTCCGATGAACTGCCTCGAAGTACACCTGACAACCGACGGATCTGACTGAATTTAGGGGCTTCTGATTGGTCAATCGACTGTCTACATGGTAGATTGGACAAAAGATAGACGCGTTGCAGGCGAATCTTTGTATAAATCTGCAAGTGCCTGCTTAGATTTTATCTAGAATTTTTATTACTGTTCAATTGATAAGAGTCAAAAGTTGAGTTTTCAGTTACTAAAAACCACATTTAAAAAATAGCTGAGAATAACAGAGTGTATAGAAAATGTAGCTATTTTCATAAATAATTCACTGTCCAAGTCTCATGCCAATCGGATAACAAACGTGGAAGATATAGCACAAAGGTTCACCACACGCGTACGCACGCACATATTCACAAACAAAGTACATGACATTATAGAGCAAAATTTTATAAAGAATTTGGTATAACACAAGTCCTTATCCATCACTAAATACAAAACTTATAGCAAAAATTGCATAAATCAATCTAAAACATGCTAATGTCCGTCATCCATGCTGTGATATTCTTATTATAGATCATCATCCTGTGTTTTGTTGCTATATATATTTAGATTGTGTAATATGGTACCATTGTGTATTTAAAATTAAGTATAGTTTTTAATGAAATAATTTAATTGCATCTTATTTCTGTACAGGAAGGACAGGCTGATCGTGAGAGGTTTGGATACAAAGATGGGAGGCTGAATCCTTTTTCAAGTAAAACAAACAGGGAAAAAAGAAAAAAGAAAAATTTCATGATGATAAAGCACAAAGTTAGAGGAAAAATAAAGAGATCATTCAAAGAGAAACAGGTAAGCTATGTTGTGCTTATTGCTTTTTTCTCGAGATTATCCATGAAGAGGTTTGCGATGACCGGCAATAACGGTGAGCCCATTGGTGCTCTTTCTATTTGCCTGTAGAAGTGATTGTTGTATGTAAAGTAGGTGGAGGTCAGACAGTGTTTTATTAGTTCCATGATGTGCTGAGGCAATACCCTGTGATGTACTTAAATAATACCCTGTTTATTTATAAAATGGAGAATTCGTAAGTGGAATAATGTGTTACCATATTTTATTAACTCAGCATTTATTCCGTTAAGTCCTGGTCCCTTTCTACTTTTCATTCCATTCATTGCTTGTTGGAGTTCTGTTGTTAACTTATCTAGACCTATTCCACTAGGCTTACTTATATTTTCCTTATCATTCTCTATTGCGCTGTCAAAATATACCTTCTTATAATGGTTTGTCCATTCATTTTCCTCAATCATATTAACACGAATCTTTCCTCTTTCAGAGCTATTCAATTTTTTCATCACTTTATATGACATAGTCTGTCTGCCATATAAATCATGTTCCATAGTGGCAATGAAGCGTTCCCATGAGTCTTGATGGGCTTGTTTAACAATTCTCTTTATTTCCTTTCTTATTCTCTGGTATGCTTCTCTTGACTCTTCTGTTGGATATGATATATATATATCTTCTAAAGCTATCATTTTTCCTCTTTCTTCTGTTAAAATGCTCAGACCTCTCCTTCATGTGTACTTCTTTTAGCAGCCTCCTGCTTCCTTGGCTGCTCAAATACAGTATTTATAAATAACATTTATCCACCTCTTAATAAATTTTACGTTAGCTGCTGTTGTATTTTCATGTTGTCCATCATAGTTCATTGCCACCTACGAAAAAGTTACAAATATTTTTAAGATTTTTATCACTTTTATGAATAAAAGCATAAGTGCTAACATACAGTCTAGTACAGACTTACCTCTGATGCCTTAAATCCTTCCTTTGGTGTAATGTTCAAATGTAATGTTCATTTTCCTGTGTTAAAGTTGAATCATCATCTTCATTATCACTGGGTTCTTCCTTATCTTTTTCGTTTGCAATGTTTATAATCTTTTGGTCAGTGAGGTCACATTTAATGCCACTGCTAATCCATACAGAAATCTCAGTTTTAGTCATGTCTTTACAACCATCAATCTGATGAACTAATTCCACAAAATTACCAGAAGTGCCTTCATCACCAGTGTCTTTACATTGCTTGTCATTAATTTTGTTCCATGATTTCAGGAGTGTAGATTTTCCACCAGATTACATGCTTCAGTGACCCAGAACATTACATGTTTTCTATTAATTAATTTTAAACTGTTTAATAAAGACTGGGATTCATCAGTTATTACTGACTGTAACTGTATGATTTTTTTATATTTCTTTTAAAGTATTCTATAACCGTTTGGTCTAGGGGATTAAAGTAAAGTGGTCACGTTTGGTGGAAGGAAATAAGCCACAATTTAATTGGCTCTCACTTTGGTAATATTTGAGTGCGAAGGAGTATTGTTAATGAATATAATTGCTTTGGGATGCAGATTTTTAGATGCTAAGGAACTGGTGACGTTTGGTAGAAATTGCTCGTGAAACCATTCTTTAACACTTTTAAGGAGAAATGATTAATTTGTTAAAATATAAGTGATATTTTGTTAGTTTTTAATTTTTTTAAATCTCCTAATCAAAGAAAATATGTGTAATAAATTCTGTGTGTACCCTGTTTGAAGGGGCACAATGTGGTAACACCTGATTATCATCTTCTGTCCAAATGAGGATTTAAATTTCTGTCCCCCAGCGGTATGTATAATACTCCTATTGTTGTAAACATTTCTTCTATGTATGCATTTTGTTACATGTTTGCATACAAATATATTCTGGATTTACTTTATTTTTTAACTCTTAAGTACATAATATACTTGTTTCATACACAACTCACTTATAAATAACCTAACATAACCCAACCCAACCCAGCCACACCTCAAATTAAAATACTGTATTAAAATTTATTGCTTTCTTTATAAATATCCAAAAAAATCTCATTTGACTGTAAAATATAAAACCATTAAATTGTGATAAATAATTGAATACTTACATAATTACATTTTAGATGCACAAAGTACGTTGTGTCCTTATGAGGAGGTGGTATTTCTGCAATACCACTTAGATTTTCAGTCACACAATTCTCCTAAATTAAGATTCTTTCAATCTCAAATCAAAAATTCAATAACAACACTATAGCAATATACACTACTAAATTTTGTAACTTTTCACCAGTTAGAAACTAATTTGTAATAATCTAAACTCCACACATAAACAAAGAAGCCAGACATCACGCATTGGCTGTTACATTTATAATTCAGAGCTGTGAATCCACTTTTCCCAAGTAACAGAAATTATGTACTGAATTATATAATCATCATGCAGTCCATGATTGTGGTATAAAAACAATACCACCTACCCCATTGCTATTATAAAAAAATCTAAAGAACACGGTATATCTACATTACCACCTTCCTTCAAAAGATTAAACCATTCATATGACATCCATCCACTTTTGGGGTTCTGTAATACATTGGCAGCACATTTGGATTAATGTTTGTAACTGTCCGTGGTTTTTTTATATTTTCGTACTAGCAGGTACCAGCGGCTTCGCACGCGAATATTTGTATATGATTGTTGTGGTAACTGTCGAGTTGGTAAATTGCTAATGGTTTTATTCAACTTTATTACTATTGTGGGTAATGAATTAAAATACTTTCAGTTATCCCTTTTTTATATGATATGATCTTGCTATTTTATGCTTCCTTGTAGTTACCTTTTATTTAATTTGTCATAATTATTCAAATCTTCCTCCAATGTAATTAGAAATCTGGTGTTTTTTTCTTTTTTTTTTTAGGCAGTTTTAACATGAATTAGGATAATCGTTTTCATTTATTTCAAAAAAAATTTACAATTCGGTTTAAGGTAAAGATCGATGTTACACCATACTAGTATCGATTCTTGCTTTCAATTCTGATTATATTTTATTTTAATATAATTTCTCAGGTCGGGGTTCTTGAGACTGCCAGTAAAGATCAAAATGTCCACGACGAAGTGCTACACATTACATTTACTTAATTCATATTAATTAAATAAAAACAAATTTAAATTTAATAAAGTATTACTAAATAATATTTCAGTTCATTTTGGTAGAACGAAGCGTCATGGCTACTACCCAGAATTCCAAGCGAACAAAAAAAAAACAGTATGGCCGCGTATAGTCCAACTAACTATGTGAAAATATCTTCACCACCAGTTTTTACAAATAAATTAATTACACAAAAATGTTCACTTTGTTAATATTAGATATTGTTTTCTTTTCACTAGCATTATGGAAGGAAAGTGTTTGTTGATGTATCTTGGTGTTGTGAAGTTATAATTGTGATATTATAAAAGGTTAGGCCTCACCCAATTTGAAGATTTATTTATTGACTTTTGTTTCTTCTTTCATATATTATTATTATTTTTCTTTTCTTCTTTTAAATTATTATTATTTTATTATTTCTTAATTTCTTCCACTTCATTTAGATTTTAGGTGTTATAATTTTTCACTTGTTTTCTTCCACTCAGATCTGATTCCTTTGTACTTTGTTACTCTGGACAGCTCAGAGATGATCTTAACAGTTTGGTCTCTAACAATAGAATGAATATTTTTTCTTCTGTTCTCAACAATTTTGACCAAAATTTAGCTGATTTCCTATTGGTCAAACGCCGGGTCAACAGGTCATGTGACTGAAATTATTTAAAATTTACAATTTTTTACTTTCCACTCCAACTTGTGCCCTATTTAGTATTTAATAAATCTTAATTTGGTTAAAATAATGACATTCCTTGTAATACAAATATTTTGACATCTCATATGCTATATGTGAGTGCCTTAATAATTAATTTAGGAACTTACAAAATTCCATCTTTATGGCCATTATTCTTAAGTTCTGACACTTTCCTTATTCTAATACAATTATATTAAACTATTAACATGTTGTGGTTAACATTTAATTTATACCTACTTTGGCATTTATATCATCTCTTACTAATTTACTTTACTGTTGTTGTTTACTGGTGGTTTACTATAATTGTTAGGCAGAACTTGGCCTATTATTAATTACTGTCTCATATTACAATGTTTCACTTTCTGATATTAAGTAGCCTTTTGGCTGTTTACATTTTGGCTATTTATAATTAATTCATAACACAACATACAAATATTAAATACTGTTCTGCCTATATACTATAACTATGTTATAACACATTATATAAACATGAAAACAATATTGTGCCTCTATGGCTAATTACTTCGTGACAAAACATACAAAGATTAAAATAATATTATGCCTGTATATTACAACTGTTTTATGACACATCATATAAACATGAAAACAATATTGTGCCTCTATGGCTACACTCTAATTAACTAAATTATAACATCTTATTGTGTAAGAACCTATCACCTAGCTTGTACAATAATAACTGTTTGTTTTGTCTTATCAGTAAGACTATTTTGTTTATACACTCTTCCATTACTATTAAACAGTTAGGGTATCTTGACTGTAATGGAACAAATGACAGTATTTACCCTGTAATAAACATCAATAATAATAATAACCAGGAAATGGTTAGTAATAAAATGTTGAAACTTAAAATTATCCTCTGAACATTAAACATTTTGCTTACGTTACTATTAATGTCACTTTCATTTACTGAAATCTTACCACCCTTAAATGAGTGTTCATCTCCAAGGTATTGACTACCAGTCCCTTCACACTTTACTTTGTTTTTTTTTTCTTTTAATCGCACTTTGCTTTCATTTCCTTGTGACTATATTTTGTTCACTAGCACCGACACTAAACTTACACAACTTACAGTCCTGTTTGTCTATAGTGACTGTTGTTTTACAATTATTTCGTCTGTATTTTATCACAGATTGCCTTTACAACACTTACTTATTACTAACCTTATTAGTCTGTTCTCATTATCTTAATTTACATTTTATTTTACCCTACCTTATATGGTACTTGTGGACATTTGTCATTCTTAAATTACCTAGGAGTTTTATGTAATGTATTGAGTCCATCAATTCGTAGCGTTACAATATATATATATATATATATATATATATTGCAACATTTTAAATACCAACATTTAAGTGCATTTTAAATTTGTGGAGTCCCACGTTCTTTGGGACGCCAAAAGGTGACAAATTACCCTTCTTTGTGTATTTTAATCTGTACATTAATTTAACTCATACTCTTTATATAACATTCCTATAATGGCGTGTATGTATTTAGGGTTCAGGTGTATCTGTAATAATAACTCTATGTAACTTGTAACGGTATTCCAAATTTATTTAGTAATAATGAAATTGTGCGCAAGGCACTTAATTCGACTTAAAAACATTCATTATTGCTTTGTTACTATGCCGTAAGGCTTACGCTGTATACATCCTTACTGACTAAATATTCTATTCTAATAATTACTTTATTAAAATATCATTTCCTGACTACTCAGACAATTAGTGTGCTTCTAAATATCCATGCTTAAATATCTCTTTTTTTAGATATTGTAACAAAATTCAACATATTAATAGCTACTGAATTTATCTTTCTTTTTCAGTACTGTACCCCCCTCTTTCAACTTTTTAGACTTTATAAAAAAAACTTTTTTTTTTTTTTTTTTTTTTTTTTTTTTTTTTTTTTTTTTTTTTTTTTTGAAAGAGGGGCCACTAGTTATTTAAAACTAGGCAAGAGCCTAGAGAAGCCAAAACTGCGCTGGGTCCAGTATGACGGGACTTGCAATTAAACTTGTTGTTAAGCAACAATAACAATTTTATTCAGCCATTTCAAATAACATGTAAGTATCACTCCCAGTATACAATATACTTTTATAGAATTGAAAAAACTTTTGTTACAAACTTTTACTCCCCTCCCTGTCATTTCAATCCTCTGAAAATATGCACGTGTAATCTCATATAATTAGAATATATGTAAAAATCAGCATAATACTTTCTCCCAAATATACATAAATAGAACATCAATCAATATGGTTACATAAAAACACATAGCACACACATATCTATATACACACATATATATTACACACATGTTCACCTGGCAGGCAGCCCATATACATTTCACCATGCCGCCGAAGAATACAATCCTCAATATCAGTGACCTAGACCCCCATCCCAAACTACTGTAAAAGGGTAAAGTGCCCAGCCTCCATAAAAACTTTTCATAACCCATCCGGGTATGACTGCTTGCAACCAATGAAATTATTACAAGTATTCAAAATTTTAGAAAGGTTCCCCCAGATAGGAATGTGCCATCGCCAGGTCAACATGGCTGCACGGCCGTACAAAATGTATAACAGAATTTATGATTGGAAGTAAGAATCAATAGTGTACTCATATTAACAACTGAACTAGTAATACACTGGCTATGGCAGTAAAAGAAAATGAATGAAATTTCACTTATACTGAATTATTACAGAGTTAAGATCAATTTTATAAAATATATATAATAAGGTTTATGATTGAAAAGTAAGAACCAATAGTGTGCTCATATTAACTGAACTAGTAATACACTGGCTATGGCAGTAAAAGAAAATGAATGAAATTTCACTTATACTGAATTATTACAGAGTTAAGATAAATTTTATAAAACATATAATAAGGTTTATGATTGAAAAGTAAGAGCCAATAGTGTGCTCATATTAACCACTGAACTAGTAATACACTGGCTATGGCAGTAAAAGAAAATGAATGAAATTTCACTTATACTGAATTATTACAGAGTTAAGATAATTTTTATAAAATATATATATATATATAATAACGATTTTAATAAAAAACTTTATAACATCAGCCCCTAATAAAACACATTTGAGGTGTTCATACAGAATTGGCTTGGCCACAGGCGAGGCCATGCGCACCACCAGATCCAGCAACCTAAAACATGCTATAGACCTGTAGCTAACGGCACCAACAGGTGACGTCCACAGGTTACAGCACCTCCCCAAACCTTTAAATCTACTAAAAAAACAAAACCCATATAGCTATGAATACCCTTAATCAATGGAAGCATAATTCACCCCCCCCTATAAATCAGTGATCTTAAGTCACACACACTTTTACCCTAAAAGAAAATTTCGCAGCAAAATTTGGTGACGCATGACCCCCGTCCGGGCTCACACTTACTCAGGGGGGCTTAAGCCTTAGTAAAATACACTGACAAAATTTACAAGCACTAATTGCCTCGCTGGACTTGTGTACCAAACTTTAACTGGAGATGTTCCAGGAAGAGAATCAGATGTTCAACATTGTAGAGGCCAAAAAAATATATATATAAATGGGTTAAATGTCACCTGGTATAATCCGGCACTGAGATACTCATGATGTATTGTCCATTTCTTCCTCCCGACGGCACAGACGGAGAATCACTCGTTTTAATGCCATTGGTGGCAGATGTTCGGCCACCAGCAGAAGTGAATCGGGAATCGTCTTAGGTCGGGAACCCTGAACAATTATATATATTGACAATTACTCAAATGTTACCCAATTCACGATCCCCCTAATATTCATGACTCTAGCATAATTCACACACTGCCACATGCTCAGATTAAAAGAAAATTTTGAAAATTTAAGAATGCACTGAAATTACCTTCAGTAAAAAAATTTTAGAATTAAATAACTTGTATTTATAGATAGTTCGTCAACTTAATAACCCTTATTACAATTTCGAGATGAGTTGTAAACTTAAACAGGTTCATAATACATATACAGTTTCATATACCTCTACATTTAGTTAATAAAACATTCTCTTACACCCCCCTTTAATTATAATGATATGATTATGATATAATTAGGAAAAATACACAGCCATAAATACTTTATAAATACTTTAACTCAGCCAGTGTTAACTTTCAAGACCTGCCTAAACAGAATTTAACCCGCGCTGGCCACGTGGTGACTTCCGTATATATATCGCATTGCATCGGCATTAATTTAAGCTAAATTACAATTCTTTTATTAAATAATAAGTAAGTTACCTTGAACAGACTTACCGGAGAGTCGCGTAGTCGTTTATCTAATCATGATAGATTTTAGCAGAAAATTCAAACTGGTCGCCGCCGGGAGAAAATGGTTGCTGCGTCGCGTTCGGCTGCCTGGCGAGTACTGCCAGCGCAGTCACAGGAAAAATATTACGTATCACTCCCCACAGAGAGCGTGCGGATCGGCAAACAAGCATGCAGATAACAGAGTAGATTCCGCTCAGGTAATTAATTCACATACCCCGCAATGACAGTCACATAATTAACTGGGAAATAGCCGAGTATTCCAAAACTCGGCACACCCCCACTCCAAAAGGGCAACATGGTTGCCCCAACTGGAACTCAGTGGTACCCAGCAGTGTACCACCCTTATATTCCATACTCGAGTTGGTATCGGTTTTCCCACCAGTCATGGCTCCCAGGAGAACAGAGGCTCAGAAGGAAAACGAAAGAGCAGAAGAAGACATGTAATGTGTAAGTGTGTAGCCACCGCAGGCTGACCTGATCAGGGCCAGCCTACGGCAAGAAAAGACAGCGAAGAAAAGACAAAAGAAGGTACGGGAGCTCCCTGAGCACTGGCCCCCCGAGACATGCCCAACTATGTTTGAGAAACCGACACAACACAACAGGGCGGCAAGCCCTATAGTTACCAGAGGGACTAGCCCCAAAACGCCAAACGATAACTGTGTTTCAGAATCACCGAAGAAAAGGGGGATCTGGTCTCCATGACCCAATAATCTCACTTGCATGTATATGTATATATATCCATAACCCCATACGTGTGTGTGCTCCAAGGACTCTCTACTCTCTCCTTTTTTTTTTGGGCAGGTTAGGAAAATCAGGAAGAAGGAAAGGGCAAGGATCATTGAAGATCAAGGCCTGGAACAGAAGGTAAGGACATGGCTCTCTCCAGAATAAGGAAAATTGGAGAGAACCAAGGCTCGCGCAGGCAGGGGCGCATCCCTGAAGTAGACGAACACCACTGGGACTGTGGGGAACACCTACCCGCTACCATAATCAACTCCCCCCCCAGAGCACACACCTCCCCGAATAACCTCCATCCCTACCTAAATGGAGACCGACAAGTTCCCCCCCTTTCTATCAGCCCGTCCACCCATTGTGACAGGGCTTCAACTTCGAAACGTGAGTGACTATCTCTTTAGAAGTACCTCCCGGTTCGCCCAACCTAGCCGTCACAGGCGATGCGAACCCCAGGATACGGTACGGCCCCGACCAGCGGTAACACAATTTGGCGGCTCTTTTATCGGCAGCTGAGCTGATCGGGTGGCTCTGGCAGTAGACCAAATCTCCTACTTTAAAGGGATTTGGAATACACCCCTGATTATACCGACTACGGACGCGCTCGTGCGCACGAAGCAAATTCTTCCGGGCCTCTTTCCACCTATCTGCCATCCTAATGTCCGGATTACTCGGCAGAAGATCGTCTATGTTCCACAAGTTGGCCAAGGGAAGCGTAGGCGAGAAACCAAACATAACTTCAAAGGGAACGGCCTTATGACTTGTCATGCAGGGCCGTATTGAAAGCTAGCTGTAACCACTTAAGATTCTGGTCCCAAGTGGCCTGTTGCTCTGCATGATAAGCAGTAAGCGCGTACCTGAGATTCCTGTTGAATCTCTTCGCGTGGGACGGCTGTGGGTAATAGGGGGAAGTGGTTACATGTTTGATGCCATTGGCGAAGCACATTCGCCGAAAATCGCCTGAAATAAATTGTGGACCATTGTCCGAGACAATGATGGCCGGAAGACCGAAGTGCTGAAATACATGACTCTGGAGCGCGCTTATGGTTAAACGAGCAGTTGCCTGCCGTAAGGGCAGTAGCCAGGCAAACTTCAAAAAAGCATCCACACAAACAAGCAGGTAAGAATTACCTGACTTACTATACGGGAAAGGTCCCACGTAGTCTATGAATAACTTCTCCATCGGTCTGCTCGCCACATCAGATGACAACAGCCCCAACTTGGTGTTCTGGGCAGGCTTGCTCAAGCCACAGAGATGACATGCCTTCACCCGAGTTGGTATGTCCCTATCCATGCCCTTCCAGATAAACTGTCTCCTAATACTGGAAATGGTCTTCGAAATCCCCTTATGTCCACCTACCGGGGAATTGTGGTAGTAGCTGAAGACCATGGGCACGAGTTTGCTAGGCAGGACTATCTTTGGGGCACGTCCTTTTCTCTCTCTGCAACATAGGACGCCCTTGGACAAGAAGTAAGGGGCCTGTACGTTACCCTCTTTTAGATTTTGGATGATCGGACCCAACTCTTCATCTTCTAACTGATGGGGTAACACATCAGTAAAAGCTAAAGGAAAGTCTAGTAAAACAGAACAGGGTTGCTCAGGCTGGGCTTCGCTGGATTGTGAAAACATACGGGACAAAGCATCTGCAACCACATTTTGAGTTCCCCGAATGTGTTGCACCTTGAATTTAAAGGATGAGATCTTGACCACCCATCGTCCAATCTTACCCAGCTGCCGGGGATGAGCGAGAAGCCAAGAGAGAGCCTGGTTGTCGGTCTCGAGCAGGAACTCAGCGTGTTCCAAGAAACGCCTGAACTTGTCTAGAGTGTAAACAACAGCTAAACACTCTAGCTCATAGACTGAAGACTTCCGTTCTACTTGGGTCAAAGTTCTAGATATAAAGGCCACAGGCTGCCTAGCACCATCCACGACTTGGGACAGAACCGCCCCGAGCGCCATCGAACTCGCGTCCGTTTGTAGAATAAAAGGTAGGGAGAAATCAGGCATCCTCAGCACCAGGGGGGGGGGAAATGATGGCCTCTTTCAACGCCTCAAAGGCCGTCTGTTGTTTTTCCCCCCATACAAATTTGGCGCCCTTCTTTCAGAGTTCATTCAGGGGGGCCGCGATCTCCGCCGCGTTCGGAATGAAACGTCTATAGAAATTCACCATCCCCACAAATCTTGTGATGCCTTTGGCATCCCTTGGTGGGAGAAAGTCCCTGATACCCTGTGTTCGCTCTGGATCCACAGTGACACCTCTATGGGAAATCAGGTGACCCAGAAAAGAAATTTGAGTCTGTGCGAACTTTACCTTTTCGGGGTTGACAGTGAGGCCAGCACCCCTCAACCTGCACATCACCTCTTCGAGATGACCCAAATGCTCCTCATAACCCTTGCTGTACACCAGCAAGTCGTCAAGATAGTTGAAGACGTACGGAAACTTGACATCGTGAAAAACGGTGTCAAGTAAACGGGTGAGTGTTTGGGCCCCTACCGCTAGACCCATGGGAACCCTGGTGTACTGGTACAGGTTCCACGGAACACAGAATGCCGTGTAGGGCCTACTTTCCTTCGTCAGCGGGATCTGGTGATATGCAGAATTGAGGTCGATGATGGTAAAATACCTCGCCTCACTGAACCAATCGAACGCGTAATGAAGGTCAGGAAGTGGGACCGAATCTACCTCAATGTTGGCGTTGAGCTTGCGGTAGTCGATCACCATCCTATGTTTACCTCCAGGTTTGGGCACTAGGAAGGCCGGACTGGCATAACTGGACTGAGAAGGTTCAATCACCCCTTGGTCTAATAACTCCTGAACCTTCTCCCTCAAGATACTCATTTTTGGAGGGGCAAACTTATAAGGGTAGGAGCGTACCACCTTGGAGTCCATTAGGCGGATCTTATACTCCAGGGGATGTGTGAGCCCAAGGGCCGGAGTTAACACAGTGGGGAAACGCTCACACAACTGATCTAATGCGGACCACTGGGACTGGGAGAGGTGGTCTCTAGATGTGTCGGGGCACTTAACCTCTTGGATATCTTGCCTGGTCCCCTGATACCCAAGGAAAGTGATTACAACTCCCCGATTAAATTTAAAATAGCATTGGTGCTCTTGGATATCAATAACGAGACCACTTTTGCAGATGAAATCGGCACCAATAATGCATTCAACTCCCAGAGCAGGAGAAACCAGAAAGCTCCACACCCAAGAAAATCCCTCGATCTTAAATTTAAATGAAACTACCCGGGAAATGGGCAGAATTTCCTGGGATGCCGTCCAGCACACCACGGAAGACTGTTCCGACCTTTTAAGTAAACACTGTCGTTCAAGGTCCTCGCACGCCTTAGATGATATAATTGATCTTGCTGACCCGGAGTCGACTAAGGCTCTGAGTTGACTCCTCTTCAATTCTAGCAGCAAGAAGGGGCATACAGAAGTGGGCCTGGAGATGGACTGGAGGACCTTGATGCCCGACGAACGGGGACCTACCGATGGCCTGGAGGCGCGTGGCTTCGAAGACCCCCGATAGAGCGGGGAAGATGACCTCCGATTCATCTTCCCCGCGTTATTTAGTTTTTTGATTTGGCTCCCCTCGGGGAAGGTGCAGCGCGGGCACGACCCTCGGGGCAATTCCGACTGATATGCCCCGGCTTACTACAATTATAACAGATCTGAACGACCCGGCCACGGTCATTCCCAGAACCAGCCGCTCGAGATTGGGATTGTCCGGCCCATCGCTCGCCACCTCTAAACCCCGAATTGCGAGCCACGCCCAGACCTCTACATTCATCACTTAACTGGACCGCCTGGGACATAACGCACAGCCAATCCAGGTCTGCAAAACAACGCGGATGTTCCGCGAACACCAAGCGGGAGCGTTCTTGGGGATTTACCCCCTCCAAAATAATTTGAATGATTTCAGGCTCGGACAACCCCACTCTCAGAATCTTGGCCGCCTCTCTTATACTGGCCATAAACTGACCCAGACCTTCGCCCGTGGCTTGCACTCTGTAAAGATACTTGTGCCTCAGCCTATCGCGTAGTCGGCCCGGGATAAAGGCGTCGAGCACCTCCCCGTGAAAGGAGTCAATACTACCACAGTCCCTGAGGGCATGAGTCACCCGTTCAGCCATGGAACCCCGACAGTAGCGGTAGATGAGCTCGAGCAGAGTCCGGTCTGACACTCCGGGAAAATCCGCTAGCTGGAAGAATACTTTAAAAAATTGCAAAAGTCTATCGGCGTCCAACCCGTCCACGACCGGGAGACGCTGGACGACCTCGGCGAGGGGGTTCGGGAGCTTATGGTAAAATGCGCCTGCCATCCCTGAGAAAGCCACCGGGGGCGCCGCGAGTACTGGTTCCTTCTCCTCCACAAGGGAGGAGAGAGGGGGGTCAGCTTCGTCGGAACTTGTTGATTCTTCGAAGGCTCCTGCAGGGCCGCCCCCACTTGTCCCCTGAGATCCTTAAGAATGGTCTCCATCTCGGGGCCCAGCGCTTGGGCTTCCAAATTCTGTATGCGCATAGCTAGATGGGTTAGGCGCTGGCACACTCTCTGCTTGGCTCTGGAAGTGGGTGCGGCTGACTGCAGGCCTTCTGCCAGATCCTTCAGCTCGTAACACTTCTCTTGGCACAAGTCCATCTCCGCCGACACGTCACTGATCTTCACTTGCGACGGCTCGTCCCCTGCGGCGAGAGCGTCCCTCAATTGGCTTCTCAGGGAGATCACGTCCCCTTGTGGTTTCTTACCCCTGGACCGGACCTCAAACTCGAGCTCATCTTTGACATAGAGATCCACGTTCACAGGATTCATTCTTGAGTCGCCCGAGTCCACTCACACACAGTCCACACAATAACAATTGACAACAACAATACTGAAGACCTTGAGTACTATTCCTTCCATCAAGAGGACCCCCGGGTTCCCTAGCGCTGCGAAAACCCGATCCACTCCAGAACCAACTCTCCGTCAGCCACCAGACTCAAAGAAGAAATGACATCAGACACTAACACTAACATACAATCCACACCACCAAACAACTACCACAACATATAACAATTCAACAAGACATTTATTATAACTTCCACGACTAAGTCGGGTCAATGACAGTACCGACTTCCGGTCAGGCCATACCGCATCCAGTTAACCTCTCGCGCTATTACTTCATAACTATTTATATAAGGCAGCCCATTCCCCCGGCAATCCCCCATACTCTCCGGTAAGGTCCAATCTCAACAACAAAAACCCAACTACAAACGCATGCCACGTGGCGGCACCAGGTTTACAATTCAAATCATATAGCAATAATTCATACCTAATACATATATACATACATACATACGATATCAAACCTGCCATTGCATCTACCTATTTTCATTTTTAAATATTTCTGATGTTTGATGTTCTTTCCAAACTATTTCCGAGTTTGCAAGCCCCGTCACACCAAAGGACCCAAGGGTTCGACCAAAGAATCGATCGCGCTCTGCTACCATTTGTACCCCCTCTTTCAACTTTTTAGACTTTATAAAAAAAACCCTTTTTTTTTTTGAAAGAGGGGCCACTAGTTATTTAAAACTAGGCAAGAGCCTAGAGAAGCCAAAACTGCGCTGGGTCCAGTATGACGGGACTTGCAATTAAACTTGTTGTTAAGCAACAATAACAATTTTATTCAGCCATTTCAAATAACATGTAAGTATCACTCCCAGTATACAATATACTTTTATAGAATTGAAAAAACTTTTGTTACAAACTTTTACTCCCCTCCCTGTCATTACAATCCTCTGAAAATATGCACGTGTAATCTCATAAAATTAGAATATATGTAAAAATCAGCATAATACTTTCTCCCAAATATACATAAATAGAACATCAATCAATATGGTTACATAAAAACACATAGCACACACATATCTATATACACACATATATATTACACACATGTTCACCTGGCAGGCAGCCCATATACATTTCACCATGCCGCCGAAGAATACAATCCTCAGTATCAGTGACCTAGACCCCCATCCCAAACTACTGTAAAAGGGTAAAGTGCCCAGCCTCCATAAAAACTTTTCATAACCCATCCGGGTATGACTGCTTGCAACCAATGAAATTATTACAAGTATTCAAAATTTTAGAAAGGTTCCCCCAGATAGGAATGTGCCATCGCCAGGTCAACATGGCTGCACGGCCGTACAAAATGTATAACAGAATTTATGATTGGAAGTAAGAATCAATAGTGTACTCATATTAACAACTGAACTAGTAATACACTGGCTATGGCAGTAAAAGAAAATGAATGAAATTTCACTTATACTGAATTATTACAGAGTTAAGATAATTTTTATAAAAAATATATATATATATATAATAACAATTTTAATAAAAAACTTTATAACATCAGCCCCTAATAAAACACATTTGAGGTGTTCATACAGAATTGGCTTGGCCACAGGCGAGGCCATGCGCACCACCAGATCTCCAGCAACCTAAAACATGCTATAGACCTGTAGCTAACGGCACCAACAGGTGACGTCCACAGGTTACAGCACCTCCCCAAACCTTTAAATCTACTAAAAAAACAAAACCCATATAGCTATGAATACCCTTAATCAATGGAAGCATAATTCACCCCCCCTATAAATCAGTGATCTTAAGTCACAAACACTTTTACCCTAAAAGAAAATTTCGCAGCAAAATTCTGTGACACATGACCCCGTCCGGGCTCACACTTACTCAGGGGGGCTTAAGCCTTAGTAAAATACACTGACAAAATTTACAAGCACTAATTGTCTCGCTGGACTTGTGTACCAAACTTTAACTGGAGATGTTCCAGGAAGAGAATCAGATGTTCAACATTGTAGAGGCCAAAAAATATATATATATAAATGGGTTAAATGTCACCTGGTATAATCCGGCACAAAACCTGAGGTACTCATGATGTATTGTCCATTTCTTCCTCCCGACGGCACAGACGGAGAATCACTCGTTTTAATGCCATTGGTGGCAGATGTTCGGCCACCAGCAGAAGTGAATCGGGAATCGTCTTAGGTCGGGAACCCTGAACAATTATATATATTGACAATTACTCAGATGTTACCCAATTTACGATCCCCCTAATATTCATGACTCCAGCATAATTCACACACTACCACATGCTCAGATTAAAAGAAAATTTCGAAAATTTAAGAATGCACTGAAATTACCTTCAGTAAAAAAATTTTAGAATTAAATAACTTGTATTTATAGACAGTTCGTCAACTTAATAACCCTTATTACAATTTCGAGATGAGTTGCAAACTTAAACAGGTTCATAATACATATACAGTTTCATATACCTCTACATTTGTACATTTAGTTAATAAAACATTCTCTTACGCCCCCCTTTAATTATAATGATATGATTATGATATAATTAGGAAAAATACACAACCATAAATACTTTATAAATACTTTAACTCAGCCAGTGTTAACTTTCAAGACCTGCATAAACAGAATTTAACCCGCGCTGGCCACGTGGTGACTTCCGTATATATATCGCATTGCATCGGCATTAATTTAAGCTAAATTACAATTCTTTTATTAAATAATAAGTAAGTTACCTTGAACAGACTTACCGGAGAGTCGCGTAGTCGTTTATCTAATCATGATAGATTTTAGCAGACAAAATTCAAACTGGTCGCCGCCGGGAGAAAATGGTTGCTGCGTCGCGTTCGGCGTACGTAGTATTGTGGGATTTGTAGGTTATGTTAAGAATTATGTGAATTTTTATGTATTTTATTTTTAACCCCACGTAACATTAAATTTTATATCTTTTAATATATTCTCTGTGGTGAGAGTTGAGCGAATGGAAGAATACAAAGATTCAAACTCATCTCATTCCGTGTAGTTCTGTGATTGAATACAGTTTGAAGGGTCAAGCAGGTTCCTTTAGGAAGAAAAGATAGGAATGGTATTGTTGCATAGTTGAAGAGAACTATACTTGTTCACAATCCGGGGGGAAGGGGGGTGAATATGGTTCCTGGTCTTGTCTTGTATGCATGTCGTATGTTGTTAGACAGTCATGTCTAACCAACATATGCTTGCAGCTCCGCTCCCGTCAATACCTAGATCATATCTGAGCAGGAGCGGTTCGTTCTTAGGGCGCTAAGGCGCTCGCCCTCCAATTTAAATCATATCACTAAACAATCCATTATCACCGCTCGTGTAAAGTCATTATAACTTTATTTAATACTTCGGACAAGAAAATGTTTTCGTGTTAAGTAATAGCAGAAATGTTTTCGGAACAGCATCATGGAGCTCTTCCAATCGCGCCCATTTCTCCATCCCGCACTCTGTCCAATGTTGAATGAACCTGTAAGCTTATAGGCCGTATTTCCACTGGCAATTGGTGCGTCTCCTATTGCGCCTCGTTGAGCAAAAAGTGACGTGATTCACTGCGTACAACTAATCGCAGACTATTGATAGTGTGAGATTTGCTCTTTTAGGTGTTTAGACTTTCTCCGCTGTGATTAATTCAGTACAGGCATTTGTTTAGTGTTTAGGTTTTGAGTGTGTGTATTTATTTAATAGCTTCACGAATAACTTAGGCAAATATTGTAGTGTCGAATTATTAGGTTTTGTTTTATCATTTTACCCAAGTGTCTGCAGGGAAGAAATAGAAAAGGAGATACAAGCTTCTGAATTTGTGGCAATTGAATGTGACTAGACAACCGATGTGACAATCCACTGCATATCGTATTAGTTTTTAGATACGTGCTTAACACATTTGAGACGAGCTGCGGGCACTGCCCGCAGTACCGTAGAGTCCCATAAAGACAAAGTGCGGGCATAGCTCGCAGTCACGTATCTAACTGCGTAATAAACGTAATACGGCTCCCGCTCGCTGTTAGTCACAATGAAACAACAGCAGTATTAGTAGTTAACATTTTCAAATGTAGATGGCAGCAGAAATCAGAGTCTGAACACAACAGTAGCTTTTTTTTTTGTATGTTGTACCCAACACACTGTACGTTGAAGATTGTATTGGTAAGTTTGTGTCTGAATTTTTGTTTGTTTCTTATAAATTGACCCATTTCATTGTGTCTTATATGACTGCACCGTGTTCACTACACCTGTCTTTATTAGAACTATTTTCGCTATAAAAATTAGTGGGCTGTTTTGTTACACAAGAAATTTTGAATACTCATATAAATATAGGTAAAAGTATAGCTTGATGTCCTCACTTTCGATTTATAAAAAACACTTATTCTTCTTTATTTAGGCCTCCTGACTATTATTCTCTAGCTGAATTCACTAGAAATGATTGTTAGTTACAGGCTTATAACTGCAGGCTTTTTACAGCCAACACTTTTTTTTCCAAATCATATTCATCCCTATAAAAACAATTACAGACATATAATTGAAAATAACCATTTCAAAATCAAATGCTTATCTTGTATCTTGCTTCTTTTCTTCTTTGCAGAAGAGCTTCCTGATGTGTCGGATGGTTCATCCAATATTTCTGTCAACAATGAGAGTCATGTTTCTCAATATAATGGTACACAGCATGGGGGGGAACCAGTACAAATTTCGTATGTCCCTACAGAAGACTGCTCATTTCCAGGAAATGTCGAATGGTCTTCCCAAGCTATCCACAACGCTCCAGACAGACCCATATTTGAGGAAGATTCTTATATCTCTGCCCCACTTGATTCTCAATCTTCACCCCTTGATTGCTTTCTACACTTTTTTTATTCAGAAATTGTAAACAAAATAAAAATTGAAACGAACAGATATGCTAGCACTACCATCGCAAGGCTCAGGCACTCAAACAAACTGAAACCACACAGTATATGGCAGAAATGGACAACAGTCAAACTCCATGAGTTGTATGGGTTCTTTTCAATAATACTGCACATGTCTGTTGTACACAAATCAGACTTGAAAAAATACTGGAGCCAAAGACCATTTATCCACACTCCGTTTGCTGGAAAAATAATGTCGCGCGACAGATTTTCTTCTATTTTGTCAATACTCCATCTCAACAACAATGAAAAAT
The DNA here is from genome assembly GCA_034769895.1 of Magicicada septendecula. Classification (NCBI taxonomy): domain Eukaryota; kingdom Metazoa; phylum Arthropoda; class Insecta; order Hemiptera; family Cicadidae; genus Magicicada; species Magicicada septendecula. The sequence continues at coordinate 369,542,012 of CM068368.1, read as the reverse complement.
ACGTTCCTCGTAATGAACCAAATCATGACCCCTTATTCAAAATAAGACCTTATGTAGATTACCTTCAGAACAGATTTAGAAATTCTTTGATTCCTTCAGAAAACCTGACTGTAGATGTAAGCATGTGTCCTTTCCGTGGCCATATACATTTCAGGGTTTATATGAAAAATAAGCCTGAAAAGTATGGAATGAAAATATATATTTTAGTGGAATCTAACTCCGGTTACGTATTGGCTTTTGAACCATACACAGGGAGAAACAAAAACAATTCAGTAGTTTCATTGTTGCGTCGACTCCTCACTGGGTACCTTGGTAAGGGGCATACCATTTATATGCACCGCTTCTATTCAAGTCCATTAGTTCATGATTTCCTGTGGCAAAACAAGACTTTGGCAGTAGGCACAGTCCAAATAAGCAGAAAGTTCATGCCTAAAGATTTGAAATTGGAAAAACTGAGGAAGGGAGAAATGACATTCCGCCATTTTCAACATTTGACTCTCTGTATGTGGAAAGACACCCGGGTTGTCATAATTCTTTCTACAAAACATGGTGCATCATGCAGTGAAGTGAGAGTCAAATGTAAAGGTGGTAGTGAGATAAAGGTCAAACCGGATGCAGTGTTAGATTATAATGTAAATAAAGTCGGGGTTGACCGAAATGACCAACTTGTTAGCTACTACCCTGTCAAACGTAAAACTTTAAAATGGTGGAAAAAAATGTTTTTCCAGATGTTCATGAGATTAGTGGTAAATGCTCATATATTAAAAAAAAACAAGCTCTAATCAAATGCCACTTGAAGCTTTCATGACCATTATTGGAGAAGGACTTACTAATATGTCTGGTCAAAAATACCTGTGACACTGAGCGGAGAAACATCTTCGACTGCAGATCACCTTACAGGAAGACATATTCCTCAGAAAATTCCTGCTACAGATAAAAAAGCAAGACCTTGCCGTTCTTGCAAGGTATGTGGGGGTAAACAGAAGAAAGAATCAGGAAAGTGGGCTAGGAAAAAAATAACATTTTACTGTCCATCATGTGATGTGGGACTCTATGTGCTAGATTGTTTTTATGTGTTTCACACAAAAGCAGATTACACACAAAAATGAATTTTTTTTTTTTTTTAATGAAAAAGTGTTTAGTATTATTTTCTTAATTTTAACTGAAAAATTGAACAATAGCAAAAGTGACAAGGTTTTTCAACACTAAAAACAGGGTAAGTTTAAAAATTAATATTTTATTTATTTTACAAGCTACTGACATAAAATTTGCACTAAATTAATGAGAATGCTTGGTTTTATAATATAATATAGCTTTATGTATTTAAATATTATATGGTTTAGAAGTATAAGCTTTTGAAAAAATGCAAAAAAGCCCAGTCTGTACGGTAAATGAATGCGTTTTTCATATAGTCCTGAATGTGTTAAGGGATCGGTATACGAAAGGTTTTGCAGATTTCTCAGTCCTGAAGGTAAATATGCAGAAACCTTAGCAAAGTGCATAATGGACAACATAAATCCTCTTCTGCACACATCACAGGAAATGTTAATAGCTGGACTTATATGGCGTTAATGTTATGTGTGGTTCTGTTGGAGGTGTACAGGCAAAAATTAGAGAAGTGTATCCGCTCACATACGGTAACTTGTACACTGTTACACTCATCAAATAATTTGTTATTAGAAAAAGCAACAAGTATAAACAACAAAGTTAGAGATCTTTCTCAAATCTGTCTGCCATTCCAGCACTTTTGTCACACTCATTTCTACGAACGAACGTTTTGGAGGAAGTAATGTAAGCCAGCTTACCCAGAGTTTCTATAACAGCATGGAATTACTACATTCATACAATCAACGTTGTGTACGAAAACCGATATAAGGTGGAAGAATGTTTTGAAATTTTGAAGAAAAGTGTACAAACAAACTCTCAGTTAATAAAGGAATGGTCACAGAAGGACTCTTCTGAACCAAAATTTCATGTTCTGGCTAACTTTTTTCCATAGAATTCTATCACACGAACATAATATACCAATAACTACAGAGTATGAACAAAGGCAGTGTAATGTAGCAAAGTGTTGGATGTTGCACTAGAATAGGGGATGCAAAAGAGGTATGTGACATCATTATAACTCAAGTAAAAGGTAGATTTACTTACACGGGTCACCTGGTGGCAGCTTCATTGATGTCCAATTGTATAAAAACACCCTTATTTATACATCTATTTCATTTTTTCGTACTTACCGTTGTTCCTAAGGGTCCCCCCAGAGCTCTATAAGCGAGATCAGAAACAGTGTGAGGTTACGAAATAAGTATGAATACACATTTTGAATGAAGAGAATTTAACTTTTCTTTTAATTTTGAATCATTTAAAAATTTGTTTATAAATTTTACATGTGAAATAATTTTGTGAGAATATATATATATTGCCTGGTTATACGAAGGTCATCCTTAATCTATTTTACTCTACGGCTTACCTTAATGTTTTACACACACACACACACACACACACAAGACTGCCCAGCCTGCATATTTAGTACACACCCAAACACACAAAAAAAGTTATAAATCCCTGAACATTTTTTAAATGATATTTCCCCCCGTCAGCCACGCGGTCTTCTCACACGCACTCATTGTTCCGGTAAAACTTCTTATTATTGTCCGAAAATTGCACAGTTACGTTCTTCATTCTTTTTACTGGACCGCGGTCACACCAAATTTTTTCTACTATTGCCCTGGATGTCAGTTTAGAAAAGTTTTATTTCTGAGCCCGGTTGACGGGCGGCCTGCGCAGGCGAGAGTCGACAAAAGACTATTAGCGTCTCTGTGTTCCCCACTCCTGGAGCATTTTAGTTGAGACGACGGACATCAATGCCTTGTATGTAGTCGTCACAGTTTCGACTCATGCTAGTCATGTAGTTGTTGGAATGACGATAGCAGACGATTTCAACTAGGCACTGGCTAATGTCATAAAAGTGGGTGGGACTTAAAACAGCACTTCCGCAAAGTTTTGGAGAAGGCGATGAATATTATTCTCTCTAGCCATCTTGGTTTTTCAACATCGCTTGGGTAGGCGCTCATGCGCGAGTAGTGACGTGTGTGCACTGCCACACCAGTACAGATTTCTGCGAATTTTTAGGGTGGCGCGAATTCTCTGCCGCATTCCTCGACAACAACTGCGCCTTACTGCTTTGTTCCACTGTTCTGTTATACTGACAAATACGTTGCACAATAATACAGTTTTACAAATTTATTATACAAGTCCGCCCGAAAATGAAATAAGTAAAATATAAAAATGTCCCAAACGGTTAAAATAAAACACCCAAAAATTGACCCGCTACAATACCCCCTCGAGAATTCTGCTGTCCGTAACAGAAGAAATCTCATCGACAAACCCCGAAGAGGACCGGTGAGGAACTGGTGCCAACAACCCCCTGGTTCTTACTACTTATGGGTACACGACCCCCCTGGCTCAGCGACTATGGACTCATCTGAACGAGATCCCTGGACTTCTCCGTAAGAGATCCCAACACCGAGAAATCGAACAGACTCGCACCACGGCGCACCTCGCCTTTTAACATGCTACCCCCAAAAATCCTCAATCCCTGGCTAGAATTATTCCAGCTCCTCCGCCGATATGTTCCCCTTTTTGCAAGCTGGGCTGCCTTTAGCAGATACTGGGCTCACACATACTAACCTTATATGTTACCATAACACATTAAAAATAAAAGATTTCTTTTCAAATTTATTAAAAATTCAAAAATCCGAAATTCAGAAAAAAATAATATTTTGTCAAAAAATTCTCTTCCTTGTTTTCTAAATTTTTGTTTCACATGACTTAACCTAGACATTTCTACTAAGCTAAACACATCCTTACTCTAACATGAGAACCACTTATAGTCTACCAATACAATGCAATACAATAAAATAAACATGGTTAATGCACACATAATAAAATAATCATTACTCAAAAATATTCACTCGCTGGCAGGCGAAAATCAAGTTTTTTTTTTCTCAAAAAAATTTAAAATTTTCAAAATTTTAAAATTAAAAAAAAAATTTAAATTTATTCATTAAAAAATTGTATTAAATTTATTTATTAAATAACATATTTATTAAAATTATTCAAATATTGGTTTGACTTAATTAAACAAACAAATTAAAATTGGCTTCCTACTATACAAGCTTAGTAGGTGTATGACCTCATCAGCTGATCGAAAATAGGTCAAGTCCAAAACCCTTGACCTACATATGTTACGTATACTCTCTGCACCTACATTAAACATCTGTAACAATCTAACTCAAAGCACAAAACATAATAAAATAAAATATTTAAAATGAACAAAATATTAATATAATAATCAAATTGACTTTTACATAATAATAAAATAAACAATTCTTAACTTTACATTATTTTCCATTCTATCCAAATTTTGTCACTGGCAAAAAAAATGCAAATTTTATATCTTTATCATAAATCACTCTCTCTATTTGACAATCTTACTTTATTCTACTGTGGGTGATTTGAACTATTTATTCTCATTGACTGTACTACTAGATCTGTATACATATATCATCTTTATTCCCCTGACTCTACTATTAACTTTTACTACATGACACCCCTCTCTATAAAAATATCTATCAAAACACTCTAAATTCAATTTACCTCTGGCACCGCTCATCTTTGTACTAGGATGTGTGTTCCCTACCTGGCTATAACCATACGAGCCAATGCCCCTCCAAAATATCGGCAAACACTCACGCGAACTACTCTATTCTCGCCACAACGCCATACGTTGCTCACACCTTACCACCTCACCCTTACTACAAAATATCATCAACAAATATGTTTAAATCTCATTCACATTACTCATCTCTACATATACTCACTACTACTGTGTCAGCATCAATACTTCTCAAAATACTATAACATGTATAAACCAAAACAACATTACCTTATATCATCTCTACTAATTCAACTTTAACTTTGACAGATCTATATGTCACATATTTATCACCCAAAAACTCTCTTTTATTTGCTTTCACAACTCGTTACTTCATTTCTCATTATCAAATTATTTTTTATCATTACATTAAAACGTCTGGAATACATCAAACATTACATTGAGCATCAATTACTTAAAACATTTATAACTAATATACCAGTGACATGTTATTGCTGATCAGCTGATATCCTAACATAATGAAAACACATCTCAAATTTGAACAACTTATATGAAATATATATTTATTTATCAATACTCACTTCTATTATGTTAATTGCCTGCCAGGCGTTTAATTATTGGCTTAATTTAAAGCATACACGTATCATGAAAACACATATTCTTATCAATGCCTATACCTAACATACAACAATAAAATAATACATTTAAAATCATAGCATGTAATGAACACCTTATATTACATATCTGGTCAGCTAGTTAATTGAACAGAGCATAAGCAGTTTTATTGGATCCAACCTTGAATAAAAAAAAATGTTATGTTATTAAACTTTACATTTGTGACTCCTTTGCGTCACCTCCCAGCCACACACACTATTTCAGATTATGGTGGACTGTGGCGCCCATTCGCTTCCACAGAGACGGTATATTTTGGAGCAGGGTTTTTACCTCTCCGTGTCTCTGCTTCCGCTATTAAGTTTTAAAGTATTGAACATCATCATGTTCTTGTTCTATAATCACACACCCTTAAAACGGTTCTGCCACCGGTCTTGCTACCCCCAAGCGGGCAGAGTGGCAGCCGCTGTTCCATAGTACCGGAGATTTCCTCTAATGTCACCCCCCCAATGAATTTCAAATATATACCAATTTCAAGTCAGCTATGGTCAAGGGACTTAATATGACCATAGCTGGCCGCTAGCCAAATCCACGGTTAGTGCTGGTAAGACAGTAACCGCCCGAAAAATCGAGGAAATCCAAACTTTCATTTCACTGCCTGTTTCACATCAATCTCATTATGTGCGACACGTTATTCAGTATTGTGTGTAAAATTTTTTATTTACACGGATAAGGTGTGCCGCACATTTATCGCCAGTTTGGCCTCCAATGGAGGTAATACTCACTGCTACCCCCAACCCATTTCGCTACCTACGAGAGCACAGGCAACCCCCGCAGTAGCCACTTAATAGCTAATTAACTAATTAACAAGTGAAACTAAACTTTCTACATACGCAGTTCAACACTCCATTCTTTCATCACTTCCTTAAGCACCAATCTACCCCCTCAAATTACCCTTTAACCTTGTATAATAACAAGTTCTTTTATTTACTTTTTAAAAGTTTTCACATAGACACTTCTGCAAGTCCAATCTTTCACTTTTCACTAACATTTTCTTTCTGACAAAATAATAAGTACCACAATGAATCATCTTATACAGTTACATCAAAATAAAATACATTTGTGTTGTTTTCTGAAGGAAAACAATTATTTGAAAATTTAAGTATTCAAATTACAAATTTTTGGTTGTTTCATTTTACAATTTCTAAAATAAAACTAAAATATTTCGTGAAAAGAGGAAAGAAAAAAAAAATATATATATACTACCTTTCCACGAAACTATGGGTCCCCCTCCCCGTTCAAAGTGTTGTGAGTTTTCTAATTTTAACCAATTTTGGTGGAGCCGGACCATCGTTGCGTTCACCGCCCGAAGGAAGATCCTCCAACCATGGCCCGCCTCCAAGTTCCGAATACCACGGCCAGGACTGGTAAGATCGTGACCGCCCGAAAATGGGGGAGACTCCCTTCTGTAAACATATAAAATCAGATTAAATTTCATTCATACAATAATAATTAACAACAATCATGATACAATTCCTATGCTGACCAATACAATTTCAAATTTGTAGCATTGTGTGTCCCTACTATCTCCCTTGTCTCTCTGTTCTGTAATACATACGAATTCTTCATCTTAACTTCTATTACCTCATACGGTCCTTCATAGAGTAAGAAAAATTTCTTAATCTCCTTGTCCTGAGCGCTCGACAAATCATGTCTCCTCACCAATACCAATTGTCCTACTTCGTACTTCATCCACTTACCTTTTGCGTCGTGCCTACGTTTTCTTTGTTCTCCTTTACTTAATAAACTCTCATTTGCCAACCTGATTTTTATACTCACATCTGCTTTCTCACTCTCAGGTGGGTAATCAAACAACTGTTCCAAAATTCTCGGGGGGCGTGTTCCTTTGATCAACTCGTGAGGTGTATAGCCGGTGGACTCGTGGGTGGTACTGTTCAGCCAAGTCTCCACTCTTCGGACGTATAACGGCCACTCGCTGTGTTTAGCGTGACAATAGGCTCTAAAGATCCTGCCTATCTCTCTCATTACACGCTCAGCCTGGTTGGACTGGGGATGGTACACAGCCGTATGTTTCGTGATGATTCCTTCCCATCCTAGAGTCTGACGCCATCTCCCACTGATGAACTGTGGACCATGGTCTGATAAAATTACTCTCGGCTTACCCACGTGAATCATGTAGTCCTTTGTCACCTTCTCACTCAATACCTGACTGGTAGCTCTTTTAACGCTATACAATCTCACATATTTAGAAAAAGTATCAAGCATCACAAAAATATACATCACTCCGCCTCTACCCTTTGGCAATGGCCCAAACAAATCTACCGCAACTAAATCAAAAGGTCTATTCACTTTTATAAAATTCATCTCCCCTTCTACTCTATAATTTACTACTTTCGATTTCTGACATAAATCACAACCCCTTAACAATTTTCTAACCCTTCTTTCCATATTTTTAAAAACACATGACTCTTTCAAAACATTAACACACTTCTTCGCCCCAAAATGACCATATCTTAAATGACAATCCCAAATAATCTTATCAACTAACCCCTCTGGCATAACTAGTTTCCAATCACGCTCACCCCCTACTATTTTCTTAAATAATAACCCCTGATAAATCTGAAAATGCTGATTATATTCTGACTCTACTAATTCGGTTTCTAAACTATCCATAATCTTACCTGACTTACCATCTGCTCTTTGCATGGCTCTGATGTCCTTCAACTCTTCACCAAAAATTCTGTCTTCCCTGCTAATCTGAAAAATTTCAATTTCCTTTAAATCCCTACCTGTCTTATTGTCTAACATGTCTACCCGTGAAAGAGTGTCAGGTATCTTGTTGTCTGTTCCCTTGATGTACTCCCATTCAAAATTATATTCCTGTAAAACAAGTACCCACCTGGTTAAACGGCTGTGAGCGAGTTTACATGTATTTAAGAAGGATAGTGCCTTGTGATCGGTGCGGATCACCGTCCTATTTCCCAAGATGTAAGTGCGAAATTTGCTGACGGCGAACACAATACTTAATAGTTCCTTTTCGGTAGTGGTATAGTTCTTCTCAGCCATCAACAAGGATCGGCTCGCAAATGCGATGGTTAAGTGTTCTTTCTCTCCATCTTCTTGGTAGAGTTCCGCACCTACGGCCACGTTACTAGCATCTGTCTGTAAGAAAAATATTTTATTAAAATCAGGGTGGTTCATCATTATCATTTTGCTAAATTTCTGTTTAATTTCGTTGAACGCTTCTCGTTCCACTAATCCCCATCTCCATTGTTTATTTTTCTGTAGTACCGCACTCAATCTTGCTGTCACATGGGCGTAGTTCTTCTGAAATTTTCGATAAAAATTACACAATCCCAGAAAACTCTGTAGCTGCTTGATGTTCTTTGGCTCAGGGAAGCGCATGATGGAGTCCACTTTATCCGGATTTGCGGAGATTCCTTCTGGTGTGATTATAAATCCTAAAAAATTTATTTGTGTTTGTAGAAATTTTGATTTGTCCCAATTTACAGTAAGTCCTCCTTCCGTTAATTTGGCTAGCACATATCCTAAATGATCTAAATGGTCCTCAAAAGTTCTTGACGCAATTAAAATATCATCTACATATACCGTCAAAAAATCTAAATCTTTGGGTTTTAAAATTTGGTCTAAGCACTTTATGAAACTGGCTACACTGGTATTTAATCCAAATGGCAATCTTTGAAATTGATAGTTCTTACCGTTAAATAGGAAAGCTGTATATTTCCTACTCACCTCCGCCAATGGTACCTGCCAATATCCTGCTGTTAAATCCAATGACGTCATATATCTCACCCCACTGAATTTCTGAAATATTTCATTGATTGACTCTGGTGATTCACGGTCTGGTATTATTATCTGGTTGATTCTCCTGGCATCTAAACATAACCTAACTCTGCCATCTTTTTTAATTACTACAACTAATGGGTTTGAATAGTGTGATACTGACCTTTCTATTATCCCTCCTTCCAGCATCCTGTCCAGCTCCTCTTGCACCGCTCGTCTCTTGGAATAAGGCACGGGATAACTTCGCTGCATGAAAGGTGTGTGTTCCCGTATCTGCAATGTACATACATAATCCTTTGCCCTTCCTGGAATATCGGCAAACACTCCCTTAAACTCCTCGATCACTTGCCACAGCGCTGCACGCTGATCACTCCTTACCACCTCACCTCCACTACAAAATTCATCCGCCCTTATCTCCCATACTGCATTATTAATGTTACTCGTTTCATTCTCACAATCATCAATATATTCACTCTCTCTACATAAATTTACTCTAGTATCTGCACCACTTTCACCTACTCTCTTTTGTAATATTTTTACCCCCGTTGTTCTAACTTTATCTATTATTTGTTCAAAATTAACCTTTACAGACCGGTCACCCCCGTCTAATTCTACTATTTTCTCCTTAAAGTTTACAATAGCTTTATTTCTTTGCAGGAAATCATTACCCAATATAATGTCTAAACTTAACCCTTTAACTACCAAAAATGTGTTCTCAAATTCTATGTCATTTATCAAAAAACTTAAGTGTATCTGTTTTGTTATTCTCTTGCTGCGTACGCCTGTAACTCCTACTACTGTAACCCCAGCTACTGGTAAAATTGGAATATTCTTTATACTTTCTTTTAACTCTCCTAAAATGTTTTCAGCAATAACAGAAATCTCACTACCTGTATCTACAAGTGTTCTATAATATTTATTAGCTACATTTACCTGTATTTCTGTTAGTCCCGCTCTCACCTCGATTGCCTTGTTTTCTTCTTCCAGTAGATCTGCAACTATGTCTGTTCTAATTACATTACTCGTAACATCTTCTAATGGTTGGACCTCACTTGCTTCCCCGTACAGTGGTCTGGTCCGTGCTACCACTGTATGCTCTAGTTTTCCGGTTGTTGTCTATGGTTGCTTGTTGTGGGTATCTGGTGATCCCGCGGCGGTCCCTGGTGATAGTTATTTGTTCCTCGGTACGGCCTGTTTTCGTTTCTCCTCCTCTGCTCTTCTCTTGGTAAATTACATTTATAACACTGTTGTCTGCTGGCGAAATTCCCCCATTTGCACCTGGAACAACTCCACTCACCTGGTTTGTTTACATTATCTCTATGCACATTATTATTATACCCACGATAATTATTACTCCTATTTTGATTATATTCAACATGATTATGGTTATTATTCGGTTGTATTCGCCTACCCCCTTCTCGATCTCTAATGCTCTGTAATATATCTAGTATTCTCTCCAACTCGTTCATATCTTCAATTTCTTTTGTCATCAAAGTGGTTTGTACATCTTTCGGTAAGTGTTTACTTACATGTCTAACAAAAGATTTAAATGGTATCTGCGGCTCTAAATATTTCGCTTCGTTATATAACTTGGTCACGTATATTGTTAAATTATTATTATTAGGGTGTCCCAAAAAATCGCCCGTTCCCATTATACGGCTTCTTAGTATTTCTTGTTCATCTTCGGTCCAATATTTCCCTTTAAATGCTCTTTCGAATGTCTCATAACAATCCCATTCTGACCGATGTGCTTCCGCCCACACTACTGAACTACCCCTAAAACATTTAATTATTTTGGTTAATTGTACCTCCCAATTACTGTTATTGAAACGGTTGTATTCCCGGGTTTGGTTTATGAATCTCATTGGATGTATTGTCCGGTTTCCATAGCTAAATGTTTCTAATTCAATTTCATTGTGTAGATCTCTAGTTATGATAACCCTGTCAGTAACCCCGGTAAATTTCTTGTTAATTTCCCCCCGTAATTCATTTTTCACACTCATTAAATTGTTCACAATTACAGTACATTTGTCATATATATTATTACTAGTTTGTAAACTGAACTCATCTATTTCTCTAAGCTTACTTTGTATTGTACTTATTTTACAGTTGGTATTATCTGCATGCTCTGAAATAGCTTTACTTACTGTTTCTATATTCTCTGCTATACTTATTACATTTGACTCAAAATTTTCTAACTGATCTTGTAAAACAGTTGTTTTAATGTCTATTTGTTTATTTATTTCAAATTTAGTTTTCATCTCTATCTGCTTATCTACTGTAGCTAAACATTTATTTTCTATCTCTTTACTCTGTGTCTCTATTTGGTTTTGAACTGTGCTAATTACTGTTTCATTAATCATATTAATTTTGTCATCTAAATCATTTATTTTAGCATCGAATTTCTCATTAACTATTTCTACTACTTGTTCTTGCATATTTGTACAACGTACATCTATTTCATTGATTTGTCTGTCAAAACTAATATTCTGCTTTCTGATTTCGTTTTTTACTTCTTCAAATTTTACGTTAAAATTGTTTTGGACTTCTCTAATTTCACTTTTCTGTTCGCTAAATTTTTCATCAAGTTTACTAAATTTTTGATTAAAAAGCATCTGCATCATTTTCATTATTTCATTATCTTCAGCCCTGTTCGTCGGGACTGGCGTTGAGTGAATAATTTCTCCACTCATAATTTGTGATTCGGTTGCGCTTGTCTGGCTTTCATTGGTATTGTCAGCTAGACTGACGTTCTCGTTATCTGCCATTTTAACTTTTGTTTAAATATTTCTTTCAAAAAAATGTTTTCGTATAATACACATTACACATTCATATTATATCTAAAATTATTGTAAAATTTTCTACCACGTGTAGTTACAACATAACCTTATTTTACGTATTTTATACTCTTTCGATACTCACTCTGTTTCTGACTTCTGGCTTATTTATATAATTATTTTATATAGTGTCATTGTTCGGGCCGCCATTTGTATAAAAACACCCTTATTTATACATCTATTTCATTTTTTCGTACTTACCGTTGTTCCTAAGGGTCCCCCCAGAGCTCTATAAGCGAGATCAGAAACAGTGTGAGGTTACGAAATAAATATGAATACACATTTTGAATGAAGAGAATTTAACTTTTCTTTTAATTTTGAATCATTTAAAAATTTGTTTATAAATTTTACATCTGAAATAATTTTGTGAGAATATATATATATTGCCTGGTTATACGAAGGTCATCCTTAATCTATTTTACTCTACGGCTTACCTTAATGTTTTACACACACACACACACACACACACAAGACTGCCCAGCCTGCATATTTAGTACACACCCAAACACACAAAAAAAGTTATAAATCCCTGAACATTTTTTAAATGATATTTCCCCCCGTCAGCCACGCGGTCTTCTCACACGCACTCATTGTTCCGGTAAAACTTCTTATTATTGTCCGAAAATTGCACAGTTACGTTCTTTATTCTTTTTACTGGACCGCGGTCACACCAAATTTTTTCTACTATTGCACTGGATGTCAGTTTAGAAAAGTTTTATTTCTGAGCCCGGTTGACGGGCGGCCTGCGCAGGCGAGAGTCGACAAAAGACTATTAGCGTCTCTGTGTTCCCCACTCCTGGAGCATTTTAGTTGAGACGACGGACATCAATGCCTTGTATGTAGTCGTCACAGTTTCGACTCATGCTAGTCATGTAGTTGTTGGAATGACGATAGCAGACGATTTCAACTAGGCACTGGCTAATGTCATAAAAGTGGGTGGGGCTTAAAACAGCACTTCCGCAAAGTTTTGGAGAAGGCGATGAATATTATTCTCTCTAGCCATCTTGGTTTTTCAACATCGCTTGGGTAGGCGCTCATGCGCGAGTAGTGACGTGTGTGCACTGCCACACCAGTACAGATTTCTGCGAATTTTTAGGGTGGCGCGAATTCTCTGCCGCATTCCTCGACAACAACTGCGCCTTACTGCTTTGTTCCACTGTTCTGTTATACTGACAAATACGTTGCACAATAATACAGTTTTACAAATTTATTATACAAGTCCGCCCGAAAATGAAATAAGTAAAATATAAAAATGCCCCAAACGGTTAAAATAAAACACCCAAAAATTGACCCGCTACACAATGACAGTTTATTTCCACTTTTATCTACAAACTTTCTGGAAGAAAAATTCAAGCGAGTGATTCAGCATTACTCTTCCTTACAAGAAAACAAAGTTCGGAGTGAATTGAAACAATTATATTATATTATATTATATTAAAGGCACAATAAGACTTCTTAACTTTACAAAAGAAAACAATCTTACGTCAGTTTGCAAAGATGTATAGAAACTTATAAACATTATCATAACTACCCCTCTGATAATTGCCAAACCTGAGCACTGCTTTTTGAATCGGAAAAGATTAAAAACTTTCTTGAGAAATACAATGAAAAACAAGATACTGAATGTTCTTGCCATGCTATCTATCAACAAGGAACTTGTTAAAGAAGTGAAGGACTTTGATGATAGAGTGCTAGAAAAATTCATGAATTTATAGGAAAGGCGAATGGACTTTGTCTAAAAATATATGATCTGTTTAGAGTGTAGCTATCGTAAAAATAATATAGGCCTAGTGTAAATATAGTGTATTCCTTTTTTTGTGGAAACAGTATAGACATTTTTGTGGACACTTTTGACACTAAAGAGACTAAGAATGTGTCTAGTTATGTTTATTAATAAAATCGCAGACTATCTACAGCAGCTCACAATGTTTGAGGTGAGTTCAAATTTTTATAAAGCCTAAAGCCCGCGCCATCCAGCCTCTAGGGTCACGAGCCGCCACTGTGTCTGAGGGTGGCATGTAGAAAAACACAGAGAAAGCATTGCAAAGTTCACACAACGAATATGTCAGAGATCAACAATGCCCCATTTAAATATAAAACCAAGCACCCTAGGCCTGGCGACCACAACATACACACTCTTATCCATTCTTAATCCAGATCCTAGACATCTTTACAAGGCTGACTGATAAAAGATGCCTCTATGGTTTTATGTTTATTGGTACTAGTTTCCTGCCCAACGATATTTACTTGATCTCACAGGACTTATTGTTGCTCATCCTGTTAACAAACTCATTTACCAGTGATTATATTTTTAAGTGACTTACCTGGTGAGGTTTGATTAACACTTATTTGTTGACATACTAGTTCAGGCGCCATTGTTGTGTTGCCAACATTACGTATTTTTTGTGTTCGGGTCCAAGGTTCTTTTTAAGCGAGGCTGAGATTGAACGGTTATCAGAAATGATAGACGCTAATATTTCTATTGACAACTGGTAATTTAATTTCAAACATTTTGGAAATACAACACACACAAAAAAAAAATGGGTGCTTGTTCTTTAGCAAGCCCAAAACAAAATGGCCGCTACTCACTTTCGCTGCCTGAGCATTACATGTGCTTTGGTTACATAATATATTTTAAGTTTAAGTTACTATCAAGTGGATTTAAAATTTACTGCAGTTTGCTCTTTCTCATAGTTACTTTTCTGATCACGTAACGTAAACCAATGCTTAGTGATCTAGTTCTAGGCATATACCGGTATACAAGCTTACATTCTCTCTCTCTCTCTCTCTCTCTCTCTCTCTCTCTCTCTCTCTCTCTCTCTCTCTCTCTCTCTCTCTCTCTCTCTCTCTCTCTCACACACACACACACACACACACACACACACACACACTACTGAAAAGTGGTACATTTTGTTTTATCTGAGCTCAAAAATTTATAGAGTATTGGACTTAAAATCTCGAAGTTCTACTTCCCTGAATTCAGATGATGGTTGAGGATAATCAGACGTCCCTCATGGTGCCTCCTGAGTTTGCCAAACTATTGAAAGTCTTTCTGCTATTATTGTTTCACTGATTTTACTTTACATTTTTTAAACTGTTATTGTCAACTGATTTCACTTGTACATTTTTACCAAATTCTATGTTGTTGCTAGCAATTACTGGCAATTTTGGGCAGCAAGTTAATTAGCGTGCATCTCGCACAAGTACTGCTGGGTAACTGGGCAGATAACATGGCGGATTTTTCACTCGTGGAAAGGGTTATTACGTCATCATATCTATTGTTCTTGGTCTCTGACCGCATTGTTTCACACCTCAGTTGTTACGTCTTACGCATTATTTATGAGTTTTTAACATTGTTCGAGGCCTGCGTTGTCCAAATATGTGTTGAAAGTCATGTACGCCCATGACCTTGGTGTCAAGTTACTCTGGCGAACTGCGTTGTATGTACCATATTGGGAAAAGTTAACCTAACCATTTTTAACACATGAAAACAATAAAATTATTTTTCCTGTACCGATAAATTCCTATATAGATTTATGTACCGTCACAAAACCCCCTCAATGAGAGGTTTTATGTTGAAACATAAAAACTCTCATTGACTCATTCATACTTCCTAAAGGGATCAGTCCGGATATGTCGCCACAACCTGAGCCCCTGTAGTGTTTATATAAAAGAGAATATCAATCACTTACCCTTGGTCCAATGATGGTGACCGTACCTGCCTGACCTTACTGGACTTGTCAGGTGAGATCCCAACACCGCAAGGCCATTTAGGCACTTGACGTTCCTGCTCTGACATGCTGGCCAGCTCAGGACCACCGTCACAGCATCACTAAACTCTGAAACATCGAATGCAAAATGTTAAATAGTGGCCTTGTATAATCCCATATCCACAACTGATATGTCTCCCCTTAGCTGCATTGGTTTACGTTGATAAGCATTGGTTTTATATTTAAGTACTAATTTCTCAAACATAAAATAAACAAGATTTATAAAAGAAGGTCTGTCTCCTTAGGCATTCCTACATTTACCAACTTTCTGGCTCCAATCAATACTACTTCATTCTTTTCACCACAAGAAAAATATATTCTTATACTAAGATAACAACATGTAAAATAATTCCTTAAGATTTCAAAAAGCAACAACAACTTATCTATATCCCTAATACGTGGAATTCAAAACACAACTTTATTATGGCAAACAATCTAACTAGTTTAAACTTTATTAATCAGTTTTCTTGATTTTAATACTTCTTTACAACAGAATCATAACTATATTTTTATTCGACACCATTATCGACATCATATACTTAATGCTTAATATTTGTTTACCGTTGCTACCCCTGTAGCAACTCCTAGCCACACACACACTATGACCATATTTATGCTTCATCATTTACTAATCATTCCTATTACATACATGGTCTACACAAAATACTAATAATATACAACATAATGTAGTACACAAATACATTTACATTAACACACAAAAATATACAATTCAACTTATTATTCATTATCTTTGACCATTACTCAGTTCCCAAAACAATCCTTTTCAAACCCACACTGTTCACATAATTAAATGTTCATAACACAATAAAACAATTTATCCACCATCATCAAACAACAGTTGAATCTTAGGTCTACATACATTATTCATTATTGAATATATTATATTATTACACTCAATATAATACTTATTTCTTTTCTCATATTCTTCCACAAAACTGTTGTAATGAATAGGGTTACTCCGTATCATTATATCATACACCGTGTCGTCATATAGTATAGGCCTGTCGCCCTTAGTATAGTTTGTCATAATCAGGTAAATTATATTATCATCTTTAATAACATCATCTCCTACTACCTCAGTTTCAATATAAAGTAAGTACTTGCTATTATTATCACTTCTCTCTCCACCTAACCTTTCTACAGACTCTTCATAATTTCTATTCACCTTAAAAATCTCTCTCTCTCTCTTTCTCTCTCTCTCATCACAATACCTCTCACAACCCTACTGACCTATTTCATACCACGCAAAGGGTAACACAACGTTATCATGACTCATCTGGGCTTTTCCAATGAACTCATGATACACGAAAGGGGACAATACAACTTTATCATCACACCACCTATCAGGTGCACAAAAGTCCAGGGACGGCTATTTGTAGACCTTGTGTCTTCCAAATACGATACGCGCATGAAGCCTTTTCTTCACCCCCGACTACAACATTACTGGAAAAATTTACCCCCTGCAACCCCTTTACCTATAAATTCTCTCTTTACTTTCTCTCTATTTCATCAACACTTTTTTTCACTTCATTATTAAATTCTACTCCCATTGTACTTTTATCACCACTCTCAATACTCACATAATTATTTTCTAACACCATATTTTTACTTCTATTATCATAATTCTCACCACTACTTACCTTGTCATCTTTATTTTCATTTAATTTATTTGATTCTCTACTATTTTCTGCCCCCATTTTACTATCGTAATTTTCGTCTACTTTCTTCTTTTGTCTATCAAACTTCTCATTAACTAATGCTACTATTTTCTCTTTCGTTTTATCGAAACGTGCATTCATTTCATCCATTTGTTTATCAAAGTTAACATTTCGTTTCTTGATTTCATTTTTTATCTCATCAAATTTTGTATTTTGTTCATTAAAAAGCAATTTCATCATCTTTATCATATCATTATCTTCAGCCTTTTTAATCGTGACTGGTGTTGAGTGCATTCCTTCACTCATGATTTGTGATTCAGTCATGCTTATCTGGCTTTCATTTGCAGTGTCAGTTAAGCTGACATTTTTATAATTGTTTGCCATTTTGGAGTTTTAAATATATATTTAAAATATTACTGTATATCTACCATATACTCGACACAACATAACCTAATTTCTTACGTATCATGTCACACATTAATCCAATAACCGTTCTGTCTCTTTTGCCGGCTTATTTATATACTATTTATTTATATAAAGTCCCTAGTTCAGGCTGCCATTTGTTAATAAACTCATTTACCAGTGATTATATTTTTAAGTGACTTACCTGGTGAGGTTTGATTAACACTTATTTGTTGACATACTAGTTCAGGCGCCATTGTTGTGTTGCCAACATTACGTATTTTTTGTGTTCGGGTCCAAGGTTCTTTTTAAGCGAGGCTGAGATTGAACGGTTATCAGAAATGATAGACGTTAATATTTCTATTGACAACTGGTAATTTAATTTCAAACATTTTGGAAATACAACACACATAAAAAAAAACAAAATGGGTGCTTGTTCTTTAGCAAGCCCAAAACAAAATGGCCACTACTCACTTTCGCTGCCTGAGCATTACATGTGCTTTGGTTACATAATATATTTTAAGTTTAAGTTACTATCAAGTGGATTTAAAATTTACTGCAGTTTGCTCTTTCTCATAGTTACTTTTCTGATCACGTAACGTAAACCAATGCTTAGTGATCTAGTTCTAGGCATATACCGGTATACAAGCTTACATTCACACACACACATACTACTGAAAAGTGGTACATTTTGTTTTACCTGAGCTCAAAAATTTATAGGGTATTGGACTTAAAATCTTGAAGTTCTACTTCCCTGAATTCAGATGATGGTTGAGGATAATCAGACGTCCCTCATGGTGCCTCCTGAGTTTGCCAAACTATTGAATGTCTTTCTGCTATTATTGTTTCACTGATTTTACTTTACATTTTCTAAACTGTTATTGTCAACTGATTTCACTTGTACATTTTAACTACATTTTTACTAAATTCTATGTTGTTGCTAGCAATTACTGGCAATTTTGGCCAGCAAGTTAATTAGCGTGCATCTCGCACAAGTACTGCTGGGTAACTGGGCAGATAACATGGCAGATTTTTCACTCGTGGAAAGGGTTATTACGTCATCATATCTATTGTTCTTGGTCTCTGACGGCATTGTTTCACACCTCAGTTGTTACGTCTTACGCATTATTTATGACGTTTTTAATATTGTTCGAGGCCTGCGTTGTCCAAATATGTGTTGAACGTCACGTACGCCCATGACCTTGGTGTCAAGTTACTTTGGCAAACTGCGTTGTATGTACCATATTGGGAAAAGTTAACCTAACCATTTTTAACACATGAATACACAATAAAATTATTTTTCCTGTACCGATAAATTCCTATATAGATTTGTGTACCGTCACAATCCCATATGTGTTCAGCTAATTTAGATATGTTAGCCTTCCCTTCTTTAATGTTTTTCCTTTGTTCTGCCAGATGTACTTCCAGAGGCCTTGAAGTTTCACTGAAATACCGTAATCCACATTGACGTGGGAGGCTGTTTATAACATTTTTAGACACTAGTGTAAGTAGTTTGGGGATAGTATTACACAGAACTTTCCCTAAAGTGTTATAGGAGTGAAAGGCAGTACGCAGTCCATATTTCATTGTGATCGTCCAAATTCTTATTTAATAGTGTCTTACTGTTGAATGAGTGGTTTGACAGAAGCCTGACTGTTCATGTATGCATGATATGTTTCCTGCGATTGGCTCTGAAATTTGGTAAAGAGCATGTGGCATGTTATTGAGGTATTCAAAATGGTTGGATATTTTCTGAAGAGACCTCATATATAATTCTTCATCTTTAGTAAAACTATCTAATGACAGATTTCAACTGGAGGCTCTCAATTTTGACAGTCCTGTGCATATCTCCATCTGTCTATAGCTTCTTCTGTTTCTGATATTATCAAGCATTCTAACATTTCTTCTACCCCATACTCTTTTTCTTTACACCTTTTCCTCAGTGATCCTTAGCTGTAGACAGTTCAACATAATATATTCTACAACTAAGATGTTTTTCTCTTGCTTATAACTTTCACGTGTTTTCTTTCCTCTCCTACACACATACGATGAGAGAATTTCATTTTTATTCATTATAGGCATAGTCATTAATACCATAGTGCGTGAATTTCACTTAAGGAGTTCAAAAATATAGTATTTTTAGAATAGTGGTATACAGAACAGAATGCAAAAAGTAATCACTCAGCATTTTTTATTAAGATTCCATGGTTTGAACTGTATTCCACGTAGATTTTTTTCTTAATATATATCATAAGCAGAATGGATTTTTTTTTCTTAATATATAATAAGCAGAATGTTTCCCTTTTCTTTATATCATTGTAGTTCTTATTCTACCTTATTCTGTTTTTAGCCATCATACTGTTCTACTCACTGATAGGTGTTAAGTTTTAACATAAAACAGAGTGTTTATAATTTCTCTTTTTATTAATAAAAAATATATTTTTACTAATATAAAAATATTTATATTTTCATAAATGCTCTTAAACATTATTGTTATCCAGGTTTAATATTTCTGACTTTATTTTAAATATTGCTCATTTGTTTTCACATTTAGGTGTTACTGGTGATACCTTGTAGCATGACAGATTATCCACATTGTTGTGAATGAAAAAATGATCATAAATAAAGTAAAAATAAAATTAAATCAAAGAAAACTACTATAAAAATTAATTGAGGACCACAGTAAAGTGCAATCATAGTTTGAAGAAATAAAAACAAATTAAAACCAACTATGCAATATATGATAAGTTATAAAAAATAAAACAAAAAGCTAAGATAAAATAAGGAAATACCCAGGTAGGATAGGAGTAAGTAAGGAAATACCCAGAACAAACCGACATCCATAATAAAAGGAATACTTTTGGAAGGAACCAAGTAATAAAAATATAAAACCCCAAAAGAGATTAAGTGTCCCTAAAAAAGTATAACACTGTAAAAGAATAATCATGTAAAGTATGTATAAGTAAAGTGTCTAAAGGTACAAGTGAAAGTGTACCAGTGCAAGTTATTTTTGTAATGAAAAAAAATATAAAAAAACAAATCTTAATTATCCCCTATAACTGAGATTCTTGATCTTATAAGACTAATTAAAACAAATAGAGATAAGATCAAAGAATAACAGTGGACCAGTGCAAGTAATTTTATTATGAAAATATACTAAAAATGATCCCAAATGAGTGCTAGTTTTATCTCACAATATTAGGTAATATGACTATAAATGTGATGAGATAATACAATAAGTAGCGCAGTGATCAAGGGTACATCCCTAAAATAAAACAAAAACAGCAAGGACTGCATGACACTTAATTTTAAGGAATAATTTAAGTAATGGAAAACATATGTGTTTTGTTTATATTAATAGTTCATTGACTCAAGGCTGGAAGGTCTGAGATTGAGTACAATTCTTTTGTTATAAAATATTTGTTACATGTTAATGGTATTAATCAATACTAAATGTTAATGTAGTTAAGTAAAGGAATTTTAATTAAGATTGTATAAGAATAAAATGTCAGAAGGGGTATTAGCAAGCTGTAATAATAATAAACATTGTATGTGAACACAGGTAAAATCTAGGCCAAATGGTAAATCTCAACAACCTTATAATTGATAAATAAGTTAAGTAAATTAATTAAATTGATGAAATTTGTATAAGGTAAATCAATCACAGTGTATTATAACTGTAACAATACTTTATAAAGATATTGAAGAAATGTATGAAAGATTATTAGAAAAAAATGCAAGTGTAATAACACTGGAATCTAAGGGGAAAGATTTAAATTAAAGATAATATTCAAATGAGTTAACCAAATAATAAAATTATAAGAAATTAAGAAAAATAAACATTTTATTTCAATCAGGGATCTTGTTCAATAATAATTATAACATAATAAAAATTGTAAACCATTTAATGTGACAGGAAGTAAAATTTAAGGCCTACATTCAAATATACTGTAAATATGGCATTCTGAGATAGAAAACATTGTAAAAATATCATATTTGTTATTAAATAACGCAGAAATAACTAAGGAAAGAGATTATGTATTTAGTATTTAATAAAATTAAATAATAGTAAAAATATATTGAGTCATATAATGTAAAAGTCAATTATGTAAGCGGAAATGCCAGAGATTTAAAACAATGTCATTTTAATATTAAATTGGCCAGGACCTTTAGTATGAAGAAGAAAGTTAGTTAGTTGATTGTTATACGTTGAGAGGTACACTTCAGAACGAGCTCTCACAATTAATTCATATAAAGAGAGAAGAAAAAATGGTGGACATGAACTAAACCTAGCAAAACTAAACTCGAGAAATTTAAAAAACATGAGTCAACACTAAATTCAGTGGAATAAACCAGCTTAACCTATTTATGAAAACAATTACTGAACATTGAAAAGTGCAATACCTATATTAAAACATATAAACGCTAATTCCAAATTTATCGAGACGAAATCTGCCATTATCAACCTTATGGACTAAAGTGAAACAAGAACACTATTGAACACTGATTATCGAGACGCATAACTGACCACTGATCCAGGATAACTACACATCACCAAAGGAATTAATCACTACAGTTTGGACAAGGAAAACTTAGTGAAGAAACATTTATTTGAAGAGATTCCGTTGTGCAGGAGCCGTCTACATATGCAGCACGAAGGCAACCATTTTGAATTCCCAGAATCCTTAGCGGCGACAGCAAAACTTCGTCATGAGTTTGGTTCGCAAAAATTTAAATTATTAACCTTTATATATTAAATAATATTTTGTATTTTTAGATAATTAAGCATTTTATTGTAAGTGTTATACTTTTCAGACTTGCCCCTTTCTCTGACTATTATAAAATAACAGCTAAAAGAACCTGTGACTTAATATTAATAATTTATATACTGCAATCACTCGCCCCTGGTATACTAGTCTGTAATTTGTTGATTAACTAATCGATCATTTTCTATTATGTTAATAAAATCATTGAATTTTATAATTTTGGCTTCTATTTATTTGTAATTATATAAATAGAAGAATATTAAATAATATTTGATACCTGGACTACCAAAAAAGCAGAGATTAACAACGTTGAAGGAGTACACACTTAGAATAACGAAGGACCGCTAATTAATTATTACAGGAGACAATCTATTTAACGCGGAAACCCAATTCTGATTATTCTACGCTATTAAGGTAATTAATTTAATAATAAAAATAATTAAAAAATACACAAATACATCAAAATTAATTAATTAAAATAATTAATTCAAATAAATTCGAAATAAATTAAACAGAAAAAAATTTAAAAAAATAAACAAAATTAATATTTTGTTACAACCTATATATCATATATACTGTTTTTTTTTATAGTGTTTGTGTGAATTTCGTTCATATAAGAATTAAAAAACACATTAACAAAACTAAAATGGTGTGGTGTAGGAAGTACTAATCCTTCTTCCTTTTTTAATATCTGATGTTTCCTTTGTTTAGATTCTCATGTAGAGGATTAGACCTCATGTCTAGTCCACTATGCGCTACTGAATAATATATGTAATTAGACTTAATATAGCAGTCTGTGTTACTGAAGCATTGTAATAATGATAAATGAATTAAAATAATAAAATACTGTTAATGAGGTCACACTTATTTATTACTATTTATTACATTTTATTACTATTTATTACATTACTATTTATAATTATTTATTACATTTCAAGCATTACTGTATCTTTCCAAATTATGTGATTCCACTTTCCATATAACATTAGTTTGTGTTGTGGAGATAGTATTCACATCATAGGGTTTCTTACTCGTTTTTGTAATAATCTAATGTATATGATCCCTACATCACATGTTTTCAAAATAGTTCCTGTTCTGTGTTGATTGAATTTGTTCACTTATGGATTGGCTTTGTATTTTATGTTATAAATGTAGCCATATAAATTATTGTAAATATGCTCATGGTGGTACATTTTGTGGTATATGTGTTATTAGTGTGTAGTGTCATATTGTGTATTGTCTGAGAAATCACTTTCTGTATTCTTTTTCCTATAAATCCTGGTATTCCTTGCAATTAACAGCCCCAGACATTTATGACACTAATAAAATGTGTACCATCAAAGTGAATCCAATAATTCAGGCCACTTTGATATCTCCATTCTATAGAGGGGGTTATGTACATCACAAATATAACTGTGGTAACTGAATTGAAACTGATACTTTATGGAATTCACAGATCAGCAGTGCACTTAATATTTAATTGGTAAGAAACATGAAAGTATTAAGTCAAGTTGTATTGGTTATACTAGAGAAATTAAAATTTAATGTTTTAAATGATTTTACAGATTGCATTAAGAAATTACTTAATCAAGCAGAAGAAGATGAGGTGAAGATCTCTGAGGAAACTGCTGTTGTACAGAAATTAACATTGTACACTATTTTGTGAATAAAAATATTTTTTTCAAATATTAAAACAGTACTAATAATGAAGTTCACTACTTTATTTATGTGCACATTTTTAGCTACATGAGCCATAATTAATGTTAATCCATCACTAACTGTAATGTGAGAGCAATCAGAAAAGTCCATGGCCTACCGTATAAAGGTATATGCCATGTTTCTGTTCCTCACTGTATTGTGGCACCATATTCACCCTATGAACAACTGTAAAACATCAAGTTGGTCTACTGCATTGTTAATTAGAGACAACCATCAAACAAAGTCATCTCACAAGGTCATCTCAGTGAAGTGTTGAAAATAGAGGAAATTTGACATTGTGCAGTAATCAAATTTTCTGTTAAAAAAAAAGTTTTAATGCCAACAGAAATTTTTAATGAGATGAAAGATGTGTTGGGTCCTGTTGTATCTTGATTTACTATAGTCAAAAAATAGGCTGCTGAATTTAAATACGGTCTTGCAAGTTTTTAAGATTTTTCCTCCTCCCATAGTGGGCATCTGAAAAATGTCACTACACCAGAAATCATCTCAAGTGCATATTGCCGATTGAAGGCATCTGAAATTGCTAAGACTGTGTGCATCCCGGATGGGTATATCACATTCTTACTCAGGAATTTGGTAATCAGAAAGCTGTGTGAAGACGGGTGCTGCATTTGTTGACAACTGATCAAAAACATATTCAAATGCAATCTTCTCAGGAATGTTTGGACCATTTTAGAAAAGTCTGAAGAATTTATTGTAGATTGTAATGAGCGAAGACGCTTGTGTATATTATTTCAATCCAGAAACAAAACAACAGGCAAAACAATGGATGCTTAGTGATCCTCTCCCACCAAGAAAGGTAAAAAGGTAAAGTCAGTTTTGTCTTCTGGAAAGTCGGTGGCTTTGATTTCATGGTGTGCTTGTAATAGTACATTTCATTAAGCCTCACAGAAACAGATTTTCAATATAATGTTAAAACAGATTTTTGTAGGTGAGAAACATCAGACAGCTTGGAATTTTTTGTACGTGACTTTTGGCTTGGGAAGTGTTGTCTTCGGTGAAATGCGTAATTATTTTTGTAGCTGTATGTGATTAAAAGTATGTTTCGCACACCCAGGTAGCATTACATCAGCCATACTGGCCGATTTTCTCACAGAAGAGTGGAAAAAACTGGTTTTAGCGTGGGAGCGGGGCAGAGAGACGCTATGGCCAAGCATAGCAGCCAGGATAGTCCACAATCCTGCCACCAAGCAGTACAGATGGCAGTGACTCCAGAAGGCCTTTCCTTGGTAAAAATGTAACTCGGATGACATGTAATTACAAACAATTAGACTTAAAAGAGCGAGAGTATAAAGAGAGAGAGAGAGCATAAAGAAAAGGTATTGATGTGTACTGATTTATAATATAATTTAATATAATATTTGTATTGAGTTATTTAAGATATAATGATTTTTGATAATTACAGTGAAGTTTTTTCAAAATTCATTTAGAAGGTGATTGCACCACAGAAGGTGGTTCAAATAGGTTACCTTATAAAGGACGATATATTTTACAAAACATATAATTTCATTATCATTTGTGGAATATTTTATATCAGTCATATCAATGAACAAATTAGCAATATCAATTAATAAATTTGAGTGGATTGTAAGGAATATGTGTTAAGTTATTTTTACATCATGTACCTAACCTATACTCTGTGCTCAACGAGTTCGTCTAACGAATTTGAGAATCTTCTGGTAAGGGAAAGTTTTTATTTTAAATTGTTTTCATGGGGAAAGTTGATATGGTTTCCATATTTCCTTTGGTAAAAATGCCGGCTTCTTTTCTTTTCTTCTTTATTATTCTTATTAGTTGAATAGTTACATGCTAAGAGAGTGTTGTTAACAGATTATATTGAAAAGGGTCAAATGATAAATGGAGAGTACTATGCTAACCTTTTGGGCCAATTAAATGAAAAAAAAAAATTCGGGAAGAAGATTAGGTTTGGCAAAGGAAAAGAAACTATCCCCAACTGTTAATAAATGTCTTATTTCTATGCTTTTCAATATCATCAAACAAGTTTTTAGGGTGAAAATATTTTATATATGCTCCGAGTAAAGATAAACATTATATGCATATTAAATATATAGGGTGATTCAAAATTGCATGGCAATCTCTCGGGACCTGATTCTATAGCTAAAAATAAGAAAAAAAGTTCATATGAACATAGGTTCAAAAACAGTTCGTTAGCGAGTTATGGCTCGCGAACCAGTTCGCCCTAATTTCTGGTCAAACAGTAAAATGACCCCATACTGAAATCCGTGGGGTATAAAGTAAAGGGTAAATTTGGTGGCTCCTTATAGTTTTTGATCTGAAAAATTGAATAAAAGAGGTCCCAGACCTCTATCTCAATTAGTTTTTAAGAAAAACTGGTAAAACACATTTTTAGATTTGGGATAAAATAACTTTCAATTGATTCCAAGACATGACCAACATACTTTTTCATTTAATGTGTGGTGCGGTCTTCTTGGTGATAATCTCTTGGCCCATTTTTCTTACCACCAAGGCTTAATGGAACACAATACTTACATTTTCTGCAAACGACTGTGATGGAACTCTTGGGGCTCTTGAAAGATATTCCACTTGCAGATAGAGTGCAGATGTGGTTTTTGAATGATGGTGCATCTGCTCACTACTGTCGTGATTTGATGAAGCATTTAAATAATACATTCGGTAAACGATGGATTGGTCAAAATCCATCTTATTTTTAGCTGTAGAATATGGTCCCAAGAGATTGCTGTGCAATTTTGAATCACTCTGTATATGAAATTTAATAAGTTTTATAAAATCAGTATCAGCAGTGTTGCAGTACTGCAAATATTATAAGTTTAGATTTGATACTACAGATATCAAAGGAAATACAGTATACATACACGGTATAAATTGCCTACAACATTGTTGAAGGGGTTTGGAGTTTTTGTAGGTCAGTTTTAAAATATTATAGATAATATTCTATCATATCTGACATACATTCAGTATCGTATAGGCAAACAACTTACTCATAAATTAGCAGAATGTATACCATACTGGCTTTGGTTTCAAATGCTACAGCAACAAGCAGTAAGACAGTGTGCACCAATATGCCATACCAGCTCTGGTTTCAAATCCTGTGTTCCATATTACTTCTGAAAATGGCTATGGAAACAATGAATTTAGGCAAGCCTAATGTAAGCCTGATGTATTAAACCTAATGTTTTTTATTCTTTAGTTAACTTGTCAACTAAAAATGTCATTCAAGATTCATTTTTCACAAGTATTCAAGTCACTTGAAATTATATTCAAAAACTTACGTTAATAGTTCCGTCAGTGACTTACTTTTTTTGTCATTACGACGCGTTGCAAGATGTATGTCTCATCATCAGGTGTTTCACTCGATAGGAGGTCGTCAGTACATTAAAATAAAATAAATGAACTCATAAAAACACAAACGTGAACGGAACATATACGGCCGGTGCGCACCGCGTTGAAGTCGAGCCCGCACTGTTGTTATTACTGTACGTTATTTACTCTGTAGTCCATGTGTTTTCAATCTTATCTTGGATACTAATAACTACGTCATATAGTGAGTTTGATTGGAACTGCAGTTGATCATTTAATAGGAACTCGGGATATTCTTACTATTATTTGTGTCACTACCTTTAATTTTACTGAGAATTTTTGGTGCCTTATATATTTCAAATTCTTCAGCAGCGTTCATGTATCTGCCTTTCTTACATACATGCAGGCAGGGGTCTAAAGCTGGTCTTGAAGTTCATGTAATTATGATTGTTATCAACTAAATGGCATGCAAAACTGGAACTTAGTTTTTTACTGTTTTGTTTGGGGAGATTTTCTTTGAAACGTTTACCAAAAGATCTACCAGTTTGTCCGATATAATAGCTATTACGGTCGCTACATGAAATCTTGTATACCCCTGTCTTATCTTCTAATAGTGTGGATTGTTTCGATCTAAGTATTTTGCCAATGGCATTAGAAGTGCGGAACGCCATTTTAATATTTGACTTGTTGAACACACTATTTAATATTTTGGGTAAGGCGTTGCCATATCCACATGATATATACCTTATATTATCTAGATTTTTATGGGGCGTACCGTTCTTTTCCTTTCTCTTTCGATGTTGCCTGATTAGGTTATCTATCATTACCGCCTTATATCCATTAGCTATAGCTATGTGCTTAATTGTCGTTAGTTCTTCATTGAAATCACTGGCGTCCATTGGTATTGTTAATAATCTATGTATTAAACTATTAAAGGATGCCATTTTTTGTATAAACGGGTGGCGTGAATTAGCATGTATTGTAGTATCTGTGGTGGTTGGCTTTCTATAATTTTTTTATTTAATTTTGTTATCCAGCCTTGTGATAGCCAGGTCAAGGAAATTAATCTTGTTATTCACTTCAGTTTCAAGAGTAAACTTTATCGTGTCGCTGATTTCATTCATGTAGTTTTTTTAGGTTTTCTATTTGACGTAAAGTGCCATTGAATATTATGAACGTATCGTGAATATTATAAGGTAACAAGATTCCACCTCCAAAGAAAGACAAGTATACCATCAAAATTCGTAGTGAAACATGCAGAAACGCAATCTTATTAATATTAAAAGAAATAGAAGAATAAAATAAACTTAATAAATACAGTAATGAAGAGATAATATATTACTTAAAGATAAGTAATATTTTCAAGGAATAAAAAGAAATCGAAACAAAAGGGGAAATATTATTATTATATACATCCACCAAAATCAGTAAAGTTTCTATTTTTTTAAATTATTGAATAAGGCCTTTTCAAAATTATTATAATTTCATCATCAGTTCACACTAGAAAATGTTGTTATTTGTGTCTATTATATCATCAGATTCACACACTGTCATTGGTAATTTTACAAAATGTAATTAACTATAACTAATATGTGAATGTGTATTATATCTTAGTGTAATGCGTAGTGTTATATAATGTACCATAATTTAATCTATTACAACACGACACCACTATTAATATCATGGAACGTGGCAAAGTCTATAAAAATCACACTATGTTGTAGGAATGATTGCCAACTAATAGTGAGATATAATAGACACAAATAACAACATTTTCTAGTGTGAACTGATGATGAAATTATAATAATTTTGAAAAGGCCTTATTCAATATTTAAAAAAAATTGAAACTACTGATTTTGGTGGATGTATATAATAATAATATTATAACAAATCAGTGGCATAATGTTTAGCAAAATAAAAAGGGAAATATTATCATAAATGAATAATTGGGAAATAGGGAAATAGAGAATGCAAATTTAGGAATTAAATAATGCAATTAACATGACAAAACAATAACTGACGATGACAAATACCCAGAAGAGACGATCAAATGACCAAAAAATGTAAATAGTTATTAATAAACAATAATAATGTACAAATATTGAACTTGGCATGTAAGAAATAAAACATTGAGTATAGCCTTGGATTAAAACTATGAGGAGGTCTGCGAACCTCAAACAGGCATTGTGTATATGTGAACTCCAGACTGTAATTAATATAAAATTACAAATCTAAGAATATTGAACAATAATTATAAAAGTTAGGGACTGTAAGAAGGTGAGAACAACAGTGATAGACTTTAAGAAGTAAAAACAGTGTATAGTGTAAGTGAATAAACATACTTACAATATGAACATCACATGAAACATATAATTTATATGAAACCACAAGGTAACTCATATAGTGCAATAAAACCAAGTGGAAATAATTAAAAAATAAAGAATCTTTCGTTACAATCTTATAATGTAATAGTGACGAAGATAAAATAAGATTCTACGGAATAATATTAATTATAAATTGGGAGACTGAGGGCGAACCTGTGACCCATAAATATATCGTTGCCAAGACCTTAACGGAATAAATTAGTGTTTTAATAGAAAGGATTATTGTTGAAAAAAATATTGAAACCAGGCAGAACGTGTTGAATTTTAATGCTGGTTTTTATACAGATTAAAGAAGAATACGAGACGAAACGATACTGAAAGACATGAAAATAAATAGAAGAATGATGTTTTAATCGATGGTGCAGAAAACTAGAAGGCCAGATGCAAAGGATCAAGAAAGAAGATCGTAAAGAAAACTACCATATGGGTGAGATCTTCTCCAATAGTCAACCAAGATATTTGAAAACATCTTAACATTTAAAGTTCGAATCACAGCGATATACTATTGCAAAAACAATAAAAACTTTAGAACAGTGAATTCTGATTGTACACAAATAATTATTAGTATTAAGAGTTTCTTTTTCAATTGTTCATTTGCACTTTTGTGTGATCCAAAGAACCCACTGATCCACAAAATACATCAACAACACATAATTACCAAACATTAATTTATAAATTATATGTTTTATGATATGTTTACGACTTATGTACTATACTTTGACATGACTTATACATGAACCCTGAAATTGTGATTTTACATGCTCTACAACAGAAATGAGTTTCAAAAAGATTAAATAAAAATAATTGAATTTTAAACAAGAACGACTAAGGAGTTTGATTATTTATTTAAAATAGAATTATACATCGAATAAGGGTAAGTTTAGGAAATATAAATAACACACATATTGTATTATTACATAATTGATGCAACCAACGTGTGGCTTATAATCCATATTAATTGTCATTTCACATAATTGGCGACCAACTTGAGGGCTAGAAAAAGGGAATTAAACCAAGATAGAATAGAATTAGAGTTGTCATTTCTAGCTGGCGATCATACAAAAGTGAACCAGATGGCCAAAAGAGGAACCTCATGTAAAAGAAACAGAACAGCCGATACTGATATGAATATGGAAGAAAAGTCCTGGACTCCGGTCAAGGATATAGAAGAAATGTTACATCCCGCAGAACCTAACAGACCCGCACAAACTGGGGGACGTGAATTACCAGGAGATGATGCGGATAATTATGGAAGGTAATAATAAACCATGGAAGCCTTAAGTAAGAAGATGGAAAAGAATATAGAATCATTAAAAGAAGAAATAAAAGATAATAGTAAAAAAATGGAAGAGAATAGTAAGAGGATGGAAGAATTAAAAATGATGGTAAACAGAAAATGGAACAATTAAATCAGAAGATTCAAGATAATAGCAAGAGGATGGAAGAGAAAATGGAAGATACCAATAAGGAAATAAAAGATAATAATAAAAAAATGGAAGAATTAAGTCAGAAAATTGAAAATAATAACCAACAGTTGAAGGAAGAATTTTGTTCAGAAAATGGAAGAAAGCAATGAAAACTTGAAACAGCAAATCATAGAGGAAATTGCTGATGTTAATTAGAAAATGGAACAATACAATGATACCATCAAACAGCAAATTTCCGAAACAAGTGAAAAGCTGAAGCAAACAAGTCAGGAGCTACAGCAGTTTAGAGGTGATGTTGGTAAACAGATTGAACACGTAGAAAATGATAACAAAAAGAATAGAGTCAATGCAGACAAAGACAGAAAAAAATAGAAAAAGTGCACGAAAAGGTAGATGAGAAAATAGGGCACCAAGAAGTCAACGTTAATAGTATACAGGGCCGCGTGACCAGTAATACTGAAAAAATAGAAGAAATCAATCAAAGAGGATTAGTGAATATACGGGAAGAAATAGGATTAATAACCGGCCATTTAATGTACCTAACTTCCAATTTACTGACAACTGAGAAATAATCAATTTCAAAAAATAGAAGGAATCCTATGGAATTTTTAGAAAGAATCGAAGAAAATATTAAGAAAAATAGAGAAACCAGATGGATGGTAATAAGAAGTATACTGGACGAACATTTTAAAGAAATGACAGATAATTGGTGGACAGCCACACGACATGACATAAACAACTATTCGGAATTTAAGGCATTGTTTAAAACCAAGTATTGGTTCGAGTCCACTCAAAACATAGTGCGAGCCAACCTGAGTAATGGTAGATACGATCCACAGAGAGGCACATCACCAACGGCATACTTCTTGGGAAAACTGTACCTAGCTAGGAGTTTGGAACCCAAGGTACCAGAGGAGTACCTGGTAACGAAACTTGCCTACCATTTCGAAGACTGGATTGCCAGAGCAAGGCAAAACGGACAGATCAAAACAATACAGTCCATGGCCGCATTACTAGAAAGTTATGAGCACGAAAATTACTACCGCCAAGGTAGACAGAGAAATGACTATCAGTTCAGAGACAGAAATAATACGGCGAATAATAATAATAATCAAAACTATAATGACAATAGGGATAATAAGATCAAGAGTGAATTATGTACGATCGAACAATGGAGATGGCAACCGTGGTTATAGAAGGCCAAACTATCAAGGATGCAGTAGCCTAGAAAACAACCACCCATATCCAAATGTTAATTGAGATAATGGCTATAACAATAATAATCACAACAGGAATTATCCAAGAAGGAGCCTAAGCAATGAAGATAACAGGGGATCTAATAATTATAATCCTGTGGGAAATAACAACGAGGAAAGGCATAATCTAAATAGCAATGGATCTTATCATAACAACGACGTTAGGGACCCTGACATTGACCAGACTTTAAATGAGAGGCGGCACTGAGAAACCTTGACGACCCATCACTGATCCGATCTTCTGGGTACCAACATAGACCACAAAAATACAGACCTAATCAGACGATTACTGTAATCCACAATAACTATTTAAAAAACATACGCGAGGAATTATTGACTGAAGAATCTACCCGGGGGAAAATAATAATAATAATGAAATCTTATATATTAGAGCTGAAGTAAATGGGATACTAACAGAAGTCATGATAGATATCGGGGTGAATGTCTCATTAATTGATAGTATTGAGTTAGATAAGATACAAAGAGAGTGCAAAGAAATTATACCAACATTGTGATAATATTATTAAATACAAATATAAATACATAAAATTGTTTTCCACTTACCTCCAAAAATCTTCTCTTAACCCAGGATCTTGTCACACGAATGTTAGAATGCAAGCATGATTTAAGGTTGTGTGAATAACTTTACGCAACTCGCCTTTTATGAAGAGATTAAAAAACATTTTTAATATATAATTCTTTCTTGCCAATTATCTCCAACAATTATTTTTCCAACAGTAAAATAAAAAACATATGCATCACATTTTTTCGGAAATTTGCGACATGATTAAGTTACATTTATAGTTACCCTAAACATCTTACCTTATATATTTACCAGACAGCCCAGTCTGCTCGCACACACACACACATTCAACTTTAAAACCCCATTTTAATTAATATTGATATATGTATACCCCTGCCGGCCATGTGGAGTCACCCCGACTTTGCGTTGCATCACTCACAGTATTTGCTGGTATGTCCGAAAAACGATTGATTAGTTCATTTTTACATGAACCGGTTCTCACTATGGGATTTCGCCAAAATTTCACTCACTATTGCTTGATGTTAAAAAGTTACTTTTTTAAGCCCTGGTTGACGGGCAACCTGCGCAGGCTGAAGTCGGTGAGGAACTGGTAGCGTCTTTAAGTCCCCTCTCTACTAGATATTTTTGTTGAAGAAGACGGAAACCAATGCCTTGTACTTTGGAGTCATAGTGGTGACACATTCAACACATGGGTTTTTTCGTGTATTTGACGTGGATGATATTTGGTGGGCACTGATCGACGTCACAATTGTGGGCTGGACTTAGTTTCATTTCCGTCAGCTCAGACCACGAGGCGAAAAAATAGAGTCTCAAAGCCATACTGCTTTTCTAACTTGGCATCGGTCTGCGCATCTGCTGGTGGTTGCGCGTTTGTGCGCTGGTGTCACACAGCTGCAAAGTTCTAAGAATCAACGACTGGCACATTCCTTTGCAAATGTTTTATCACCTAGCTACAGCGTACCGTTTCTTTGTTCGCACAAAGCTTTTATGTAACACGTGGCTTATCACACAGATGAAAATGAATTGTGAAATAATATTTTAATAAAAATAAAAAGCCCCTTTTTTGTCCCGTTACAATACCCCCCCAATGAGATATCTTCTGCTTCTGCCGAAACAGAAGAAATCTCATTGCTAAACCCCTAAGAGGATCGGTGAGGATATGGTGCAACAAAACCCCCATTAGCTCTTATACATCATGGGTAAACAACCCCCCTGGCTCGGTGACTAAGGCCGCATCCGAACGAGATCACTGGACTTCTCTATACGAGATCCCAACACCATAAAATCGAACGGACACGCACCACAGCGCACCTAACCTTCTAACATGCTACCCCTAACTCCAAATCCCTGGTCTTATATCATGCCAGATCCTCAACCGATATGTTCCCCCTTATCATGCACACTGGGCTGCCTTTAGCAGTTACTGGGCTTGTACACACACTTATAACTACATCCTAGCAAGACTTTCATTTTTACATTCAAAAATTTATTTAAGTTAAAATCAAACAGCTCTATCTCCATTACTTTTTTCAAAATCAAAAAATAAAATCTTTTATCTGAATTGATTAATTCTCTTCGTTATTATTGATAATTAGAAAAACAAATAAATTGAACATTTAATTAAAACATGAACTCATTTATCCTAACATGTGATTATACTTATATCCTACACAATATGATTCAATAAAACCCTAGTATTACACATAAACAACACTACAATCAAAATTCAAAACATCAATTAGATGGCAGGCACAAAAAGTAAATTTTTATTTCAAAACAAAATTTTAAATTTATTAAAATATACTTCTCTCAATATTCAAAATTTTAAACTTATTTAAATTAATTTAAACAGCAAAATTGGCATTACTCCCTTGCCAAAACGGGTCTAGTATATAACATCACCCATCAGCTGATCAAACTGGGTCAAGTCCACGACCTTGACCTACACAGGTTATACATAAGCTACATCATAAAATACATTAATCATCTTTAAAATTTTTACCTTAAAACATAATAAAATAAGACATTTAAAATGACCATAGTATTATTACAATTAACAATAAAATTGACATTTAAATTACTCAAAATTACACACTTTACAACTTTATTTTACTCTCAAATTCTATTAAAATTTGTCACTTGTTTCAGTTAAAATTTTATATTTTTACTATGAATCTCTTTCTTTACCATTATCAATCTCCATTAGTTTGGGTGATTTAATTATTCATAACAGCGTGATTGTATCAACTTAGCATATATATATATTCCTAACCCCTCTGACTCTAACACTCATTTACAGCTTTAACTAACATGACACCCATCTCTATCAAAACATCTATCAAACACTCTCTTAACCCAACTTACTACTCAACTCAATTCGCAATACTCTACTCTTATATAAAAAAAATACTCTCTAACCCTTTGTACTCAGGATGTGTGTTCCCCCCCCCCAAAAGCTCATTCCTTTATGTTGGTTCCTGGACTTTATCCCAAAGGCAACCCTTTCCGGCGCTAAACGGTCCCTTCCCGTCCCAACCCTTTTGTTGCGGACTCCTACCACACTATCCCCTCTTACAAAATTCCCATCCACTAATTACCATTCTCATTATCTCACTTCAACTACAACAAAATATCTCCAATTACTTATTACATCAAAATATCAATCAATACTCTACATATTATCCTCATAGCTACTGCGTCACTATTACCTCTCAAAGTCTACATTACATTTATTCATAACAATATTTATTCATCTCTATTACCACCTTAAACTCAACATGGACTGATCTACATGTCCCAACAAAATATTAATCACCCAAAATCTACCTTTTACTATCTTTCACAAATCATTCAAAATTCTCAACTATATCAAATTATTTTCATCATTTAAAATACACTCTTTACACATTGAAACCACTATTCAAACATTATACAAATATTTAACTAACTTGACAAAATTGCAGATCGTTTATAAGTGATATTGTACAGCTGATCAGCTGATTTTCTCAGCAAGGTGAATGACCTTACTACAAACACATTTCAAAATTATACCAATTACACATTTTATCAATCCTTATCTCTAACCCAAAAAAATAATAAATTTATAAGACAGAATAAACACAGTATAATAAACATACGAACACCTATTTATCAAATCATAATACAATTATTTAATTAGTGCAAGAGCGAGTTATCATCTTTAAGTTCCAAAAATTCAAATTCGTTGCTCCCCTGAGCAACCACCCAGCCACACACACTATTGTTTTTTTTCTGTTGGACTGTGGCGCCCATGTGCTTCCACAAGGACGGCATAGGGGGAGGAATTTAACATCTCCGTGTCCTTGCTTCAGCGTTACATTTGAAAGATTTAGATATCAACATACCTTTTGTTACATAATTACACACCCTTAATGCGGGTCTACCACCTGGCTTTGCTGTTCCTCCTCGAACAGAGTGGCAGCCGCTGTTCCATAGTTTCCGGGATTTCCCCTAGTTTCACCCCCCATCAATTTCTAATATAAACCAATTTCAAGCCAGCTATGGTCAAGGTTCTTAATTTATGGCCATAGCTGACCGCTAGCCAAAACCACGATTAGTGCTGGTAAGGCAGTAATCGCCCGAAAAGTCGGGGAAATCAACTCTACTTTCAGGCATGTTATCATCGTCATTTATCTGCACGGCACGGCAGTTTATCAAGGTACAATATAAAATTGTACAAAAGGGTGTGTCGTGCATTTTACGCCATTTTGGCCTCCGATGGAGGTAACACTCTCTATTACCCCCAACACTTTCCGCTATCTACTGTGGCACATGCCACCACAGCGATAGCACACTAATAACTAAACTAAAATCTTTCTACAATAGCAGTCCCCACATTCCATTATTATATCACTTCTATAAACACCACTCTACCCCCCAAAATTACCCACATTTCTTGTATAATACATTACATAACATAATAAACAACTAGACATTTACCTTGATCGTTAGCATACATTAAACAAACAATTCTCTTTTAAATAATTTGTATAGAATCTTATAAACATTATTACTTGAAATTTTTCATTAACTCTTTTATATATCATCATCGCATCATTTATCCCTGTCTGGAATTAGATTCCTCAAAATTTCAAATTCATTATTAACAATTAATTTACATCACCTTTCAGTTATTATTATTTTTTAATTATAGTTTCTATTTAGTACAATTATCTCAAATTATTTTCATTATTGAATTAAACTCTTTTCATTTGAGTTAAACACCTGTAAACATTTTATTCTATTTAATTGGTATTATAAATTTTATACTTACAGTACATTATTCACCTACTGACATAAACACAAAATATACACACCACACACACCAATACCTCCACGTAACTTCTGAAACATTTAACAACAGTGTTATTTCATACCAAACAATTTAACATTTATCTATTTATTACTATCAGATTCACACCTCCTAAAATAGTTTAAACTCGTTAGAAAAATTCAATTATACAACATTTAAATCAATCAAAATATTTAAACACCTCCAATTATTTTAATTAAATCAATTATTGAAAACACAACAATTTAAATTACTCTCACCAATTACAATAATTACAATTTATTTATTATCTTCTTCAAAATTATTCTGTTATTTATTTAGACTGCAAAATATTATTATTATTATCACAACAATTTCTACTACATACACACATTGTTTACATAACATCCTACAATACCCACAATTACTTTCACTAGCAATTTATTTACAATTCTTCATCATTAATTATTCAAATTTATCACACTTCATTGTCCGAGTTTGCAAGGTCAGAACCATAAAACGAACTATTTAAAATTGTCCATTTTAAGTTCATGTTCAGCCTCCATCATCGAAAATTAGTCTGGTTTTCACATAACAGTTTTCAATTTTATATACATACTTCATATGGCTATCCTGTGTGTAATAACCATAAAATTTCAGCTCATTCATTTTACCACAATAATCATACATAGGGTTATTTCCCATTATAATTATTTTATCATAAACCAAGTCAGCATTATTTATTTTTGTCCAGTCTCCCTCAGTAGTTACATTTAATATAAGGTCAGTTATTTTCTCATCATAAGGTAAATTATTATTATTATTTAAACAGGTATCATCAAAATAATTCTCACTCTCTATTTTAACAGGTAAGTATTTCATATCAATTATCTCTATCGCTTCTAACATCTCTTTCAACACATTATAATCCCTCTTTAATTTATATAATTCTATCTCTCTATCAATACACAACTCTCTATCTAAATCTCTCTCATCATAACACCATCTCACTGTTTCAACACCATTCCCCATAGAGGGTACTAATTCATACAAAAATGGGAAACAATTCAAATCCTCCACTAATAAGGGTCTCTTGCCCTTCAACAATAACACTTTTGAACACCTTGGTTCATCACAAATAAGGGGAAAATTTACCCTCTGCCCTACACACTCATCTACTCTCTCTTTCCATTCTTTCTCTAATTCAACAACACTAATTACTACTCCATTACAACCTATTACTCTCTCTCTCTCTCTCACTCACTATCTCACTATCTATTTTCAACGTATCACTCTCTGATACCACCTTTTCAATTACATTACCATTTTCAATATCATTGTTATCATTTGTTACCTTATTCTCTAATACCACATTTTTATACACTTGTTTTTCTACTGACTCTACCATTTTCTCTATACTCTGTTCTAATATGTTACAGCTAGTTTCTATTATCTCATTGGTATTCTCAAAACGTTTATTAATTTCGTTAATTAGGTTTTTTAACTCATCAAAACTATTCTTTTGAACATCGAATTTCTCACTAAACTTGTGATTTTGACCGTCAAAACGATGGTCTATTTTATCGAATTTTTCGTCATTACTATCAAATCGTTTATTGAAAAGGTTAAATAAGTCATTCATGGACATCTCTTTTCCTTTTGTTTTACTTGTTACGGGAGTGGATTTCGCTCCCGGCGCACTAATTACAGATTCTTCTACATTACAGTCACCTACTGATAGTGACTGTTTGATTACTGAGTCGGTATTTATGTGACTTTCTGTTTGACTGTCAGAGAAGCTGACTTCGTTATTAATACTCTCATTATTATCCATTATTTATTATTTTATAAAACTTGTTACTTTACTCAAATTAATTTAATTCCTCATAACACAATTTCAATCTTACATATACAATGCGTAAATTACGTACTTCTACTTCACTACTTTAACTTCAAATCATGCTTGCATCTGTTGTAGGTGTGGTTTTTCTATTTAAATTTTAATTTACAAAAACTGTCCCTTTCGGAAGCGCCAATTGTGATAATATATTTACATACAAATATAAATACATAAAATTATTTTCCACTTACCTCCAAAAATCTTCTCTTAACCCAGGATCTCGTCACACGAACGTTAGAATGCAAGCATGATTTAAGGTTGTGTGAATAACTTACGCAACTCGCCTTTTATGAAGAGATTAAAAAACATTTTGAATATATAATTGTTTCTTGCCAATTATCTCCAACAATTATTTTTCCAACAGTAAAATAAAAAATATATATGCATCACATTTTTTCGGAAATTTGCGACATGATTAAGTTACATTTATAGTTACCCTAAACATCTTACCTTATATATTTACCAGACAGCCCAGTCTGCTCGCACACACACACATTCAACTTTAAAACCCCATTTTAATTAATATTGATATATGTACACCCCTGCCGGCCACGTGGAGTCACCCCGACTTTGCGTTGCATCACTCACAGTATTTGCTGGTATGTCCGAAAAACGATTGATTAGTTCATTTTTACGTGAACCGGTTCTCACTATGGGATTTCGCCAAAATTTCACTCACTATTGTTTGATGTTAAAAAGTTACTTTTTTAAGCCCTGGTTGACGGGCAACCTGCCCAGGCTGAAGTCGGTGAGGAACTGGTAGCGTCTATAAGTCCCCTCTCTACTAGATATTTTTGTTGAAGAAGATGGAAACCAATGCCTTGTACTTTGTAGTCATAGTGGTGACACATTCAACACATGGGTTCTTCGTGTATTTGACGTGGATGATATTTGGTGGGCACTGATCGACGTCACAATTGTGGGCTGGACTTAGTTTCATTTCCGTCAGCTCAGACCACGAGGTGAAAAAATAGAGTCTCAAAGCCATACTGCTTTTCTAACTTGGCGTCGGTCTGCGCATCTGCTGGTGGTTGCGCGTTTGTGCGCTGGTGTCACACAGCTGCAAAGTTCTAAGAATCTACAACTGGCACATTCCTTTGCAAATGTTTCATCACCCAGCTACAGCGTACCGTTTCTTTGTTCGCACAAAGCTTTTATGTAACACGTGGCTTATCACACAGATGAAAATGAATTGTGAAATAATATTTTAATAAAAATAAAAAGCCCCCTTTTTTGTCCCGTTACAAACCCCCCCAATGAGATATCTTCTGCTTCTGCCGAAACAGAAGAAATCTCATTGCTAAACCCCTAAGAGGATCGGTGAGGATATGGTGCAACAAAACCCCCATTAGCTCTTATACATCATGGGTAAACAACCCCCCTGGCTCGGTGACTAAGGCCGCATCCGAACGAGATCACTGGACTTCTCTATACGAGATCCCAACACCATAAAATCGAACGGACACGCACCACAGCGCACCTAACCTTCTAACATGCTACCCCTAACTCCAAATCCCTGGTCTTATATCATGCCAGATCCTCAACCGATATGTTCCCCCTTATCATGCACACTGGGCTGCCTTTAGCAGTTACTGGGCTTGTACACACACTTATAACTACATCCTAGCAAGACTTTCATTTTTACATTCAAAAATTTATTTAAGTTAAAATCAAACAGCTCTATCTCCATTACTTTTTTCAAAATCAAAAAATAAAATCTTTTATCTGAATTGATTAATTCTCTTCGTTATTATTGATAATTAGAAAAACAAATAAATTGAACATTTAATTAAAACATGAACTCATTTATACTAACATGTGATTATACATATATCCTACACAATATGATTCAATAAAACCCTAGTATTACACATAAACAACACTACAATCAAAATTCAAAACATCAATTAGATGGCAGGCACAAAAAGTAAATTTTTTTTGTTTTCAAATACAAATTTTAAATTTATTAAAATATACTTCTCTCAATATTCAAAATTTTGAACTTATTTAAATTAATTTAAACAGCAAAATTGGCATTACTTCCTTGCCAAAACGGGTCTAGTATATAACATCACCCATCAGCTGATCAAACTGGGTCAAGTCCACGACCTTGACCTACACAGGTTATACATAAGCTACATCATAAAATACATTAATCATCTTTAAAATTTTTACCTTCAAACATAATAAAATAAGACATTTCAAATTATCATAGTATTATTACAATTAACAATAAAATTGACATTTAAATTACTCAAAATTACACATTTTACAACTTTACTTTACTCTCAAATTCTATTAAAATTTGTCACTTGTTTCAGTTAAAATTTTATATTTTTACTATGAATCTCTTTCTTTACCATTATCAATCTCCATTAGTTTGGGTGATTTAATTATTCATAACAGCGTGATTGTATCAACTTAGCATATATATATATATTCCTAACCCCTCTGACTCTAACACTCATTTACAGCTTTAACTAACATGACACCCATCTCTATCAAAACATCTATCAAACACTCTCTTAACCCAACTTACTACTCAACTCAATTCGCAATACTCTACTCTTATATAAAAAAATACTCTCTAACCCTTTGTACTCAGGATGTGTGTTCCCCCCCCCCCAAAGCTCATTCCCTTACTTTGGTTCCTGGACTTTATCCCAAAGGCAACCCTTTCCGGCGCTAAACGGTCCCTTCCCGTCCCAACCCTTTTGTTGCGGACTCCTACCACACTATCCCCTCTTACAAAATTCCCATCCACTAATTACCATTCTCATTATCTCACTTCAACTACAACAAAATATCTCCAATTACTTATTACATCAAAATATCAATCAATACTCTACATATTATCCTCATAGCTACTGCGTCACTATTACCTCTCAAAGTCTACATTACATTTATTCATAACAATATTTATTCATCTCTATTACCACCTTAAACTCAACATGGACTGATCTACATGTCCCAACAAAATATTAATCACCCAAAATCTACCTTTTACTATCTTTCACAAATCATTCAAAATTCTCAACTATATCAAATTATTTTCATCATTTAAAATACACTCTTTACACATTGAAACCACTATTCAAACATTATACAAATATTTAACTAACTTGACAAAATTGCAGATCGTTTATAAGTGATATTGTACAGCTGATCAGCTGATTTTCTTAGCAAGGTGAATGACCTTACTACAAACACATTTCAAAATTATACCAATTACACATTTTATCAATCCTTATCTCTAACCCAAAAAAATAATACATTTATAAGACAGAATAAACACAGTATAATAAACATATGAACACCTATTTATCAAATCATAATACAATTATTTAATTAGTGCAAGAGCGAGTTATCATCTTTAAGTTCCAAAAATTCAAATTCGTTGCTCCCCTGAGCAACCACCCAGCCACACACACTATTGTTTTTTTTCTGTTGGACTGTGGCGCCCATGTGCTTCCACAAGGACGGCATAGGTGGAGGAATTTAACATCTCCGTGTCCTTGCTTCAGCGTTACATTTGAAAGATTTAGATATCAACATACCTTTTGTTACATAATTACACACCCTTAATGCGGGTCTACCACCTGGCTTCGCTGCTTCTCCTCGAACAGAGTGGCAGCCGCTGTTCCATAGTTTCCGGGATTTCCCCTAGTTTCACCCCCCATCAATTTCTAATATAAACCAATTTCAAGCCAGCTATGGTCAAGGTTCTTAATTTATGGCCATAGCTGACCGCTAGCCAAAACCACGATTAGTGCTGGTAAGGCAGTAATCGCCCGAAAAGTCGGGGAAATCAACTCTACTTTCAGGCATGTTATCATTTTCATTTATCTGCACGGCACGGCAGTTTATCAAGGTACAATATAAAATTGTACAAAAGGGTGT
Organism: Magicicada septendecula; assembly: GCA_034769895.1. NCBI lineage: Eukaryota > Metazoa > Arthropoda > Insecta > Hemiptera > Cicadidae > Magicicada > Magicicada septendecula. The sequence goes on along the minus strand of CM068368.1, from coordinate 369,498,704 downwards.
GTCGTGCATTTTACGCCATTTTGGCCTCCGATGGAGGTAACACTCTCTATTACCCCCAACACTTTCCGCTATCTACTGTGGCACATGCCACCACAGCGATAGCACACTAATAACTAGACTAAAATCTTTCTACAATAGCAGTCCCCACATTCCATTATTATATCACTTCTATAAACACCACTCTACCCCCCAAAATTACCCACATTTCTTGTATAATACATTACATAACATAATAAACAACTAGACATTTACCTTGATCGTTAGCATACATTAAACAAACAATTCTCTTTTAAATAATTTGTATAGAATCTTATAAACATTATTACTTGAAATTTTTCATTAACTCTTTTATATATCATCATCGCATTATTTATCCCTGTCTGGAATTAGATTCCTCAAAATTTCAAATTCATTATTAACAATTAATTTACATCACCTTTCAGTTATTATTATTTTTTAATTATAGTTTCTATTTAGTACAATTATCTCAAATTATTTTCATTATTGAATTAAACTCTTTTCATTTGAGTTAAACACCTGTAAACATTTTATTCTATTTAATTGGTATTATAAATTTTATACTTACAGTACATTATTCACCTACTGACATAAACACAAAATATACACACCACACACACCAATACCTCCACGTAACTTCTGAAACATTTAACAACAGTGTTATTTCATACCAAACAATTTAACATTTATCTATTTATTACTATCAGATTCACACCTCCTAAAATAGTTTAAACTCATTAGAAAAATTCAATTATACAACATTTAAATCAATCAAAATATTTAATCACCTCCAATTATTTTAATTAAATCAATTATTGAAAACACAACAATTTTAATTACTCTCACCAATTACAATAATTACAATTTATTTATTATCTTCTTCAAAATTATTCTGTTATTTATTTAGACTGCAAAATATTATTATTATTATCTCAACAATTTCTACTACATACACACATTGTTTACATAACATCCTACAATACCCACAATTACTTTCACTAGCAATTTATTTACAATTCTTCATCATTAATTATTCAAATTTATCACACTTCATTGTCCGAGTTTGCAAGGTCAGAACCATAAAACGAACTATTTAAAATTGTCCATTTTAAGTTCATGTTCAGCCTCCATCATCGAAAATTAGTCTGGTTTTCACATAACAGTTTTCAATTTTATTTACATACTTCATATGGCTATCCTGTGTGTAATAACCATAAAATTTCAGTTCATTCATTTTACCACAATAATCATACATAGGGTTATTTCCCATTATAATTATTTTATCATAAACCAAGTCAGCATTATTTATTTTTGTCCAGTCTCCCTCAGTAGTTACATTCAATATAAGGTCAGTTATTTTCTCATCATAAGGTAAATTATTATTATTATTTAAACAGGTATCATCAAAATAATTCTCACTCTCTATTTTAACAGGTAAGTATTTCATATCAATTATCTCTATCGCCTCTAACATCTCTTTCAACTCATTATAATCCCTCTTTAATTTATATAATTCTATCTCTCTATCAATACACAACTCTCTATCTAAATCTCTCTCATCATAACACCATCTCACTGTTTCAACACCATTCCCCATAGAGGGTACTAATTCATACAAAAATGGGAAACAATTCAAATCCTCCACTAATAAGGGTCTCTTGCCCTTCAACAATAACACTTTTGAACACCTTGGTTCATCACAAATAAGGGGAAAATTTACCCTCTGCCCTACACACTCATCTACTCTCTCTTTCCATTCTTTCTCTAATTCAACAACACTAATTACTACTCCATTACAACCTATTACTCTCTCTCTCTCTCTCACTCACTATCTCACTATCTATTTTCAACGTATCACTCTCTGATACCACCTTTTCAATTACATTACCATTTTCAATATCATTGTTATCATTTGTTACCTTATTCTCTAATACCACATTTTTATACACTTGTTTTTCTACTGACTCTACCATTTTCTCTATACTCTGTTCTAATATGTTACAGCTAGTTTCTATTATCTCATTGGTATTCTCAAAACGTTTATTAATTTCGTTAATTAGGTTTTTTAACTCATCAAAACTATTCTTTTGAACATCGAATTTCTCACTAAACTTGTGATTTTGAACGTCAAAACGATGGTCTATTTTATCGAATTTTTCGTCATTACTATCAAATCGTTTATTGAAAAGGTTAAATAAGTCATTCATGGACATCTCTTTTCCTTTTGTTTTACTTGTTACGGGAGTGGATTTCGCTCCCGGCGCACTAATTACAGATTCTTCTACATTACAGTCACCTACTGATAGTGACTGTTTGATTACTGAGTCGGTATTTATGTGACTTTCTGTTTGACTGTCAGAGAAGCTGACTTCGTTATTAATACTCTCATTATTATCCATTATTTATTATTTTATAAAACTTGTTACTTTACTCAAATTAATTTAATTCCTCATAACACAATTTCAATCTTACATATACAATGCGTAAATTACGTACTTCTACTTCACTACTTTAACTTCAAATCATGCTTGCATCTGTTGTAGGTGTGGTTTTTCTATTTAAATTTTAATTTACAAAAACTGTCCCTTTCGGAAGCGCCAATTGTGATAATATATTTACATACAAATATAAATACATAAAATTATTTTCCACTTACCTCCAAAAATCTTCTCTTAACCCAGGATCTCGTCACACGAACGTTAGAATGCAAGCATGATTTAAGGTTGTGTGAATAACTTACGCAACTCGCCTTTTATGAAGAGATTAAAAAACATTTTTAATATATAATTCTTTCTTGCCAATTATCTCCAACAATTATTTTTCCAACAGTAAAATAAAAAATATATATGCATCACATTTTTTCGGAAATTTGCGACATGATTAAGTTACATTTATAGTTACCCTAAACATCTTACCTTATATATTTACCAGACAGCCCAGTCTGCTCGCACACACACACATTCAACTTTAAAACCCCATTTTAATTAATATTGATATATGTATACCCCTGCCGGCCACGTGGAGTCACCCCGACTTTGCGTTGCATCACTCACAGTATTTGCTGGTATGTCCGAAAAACGATTGATTAGTTCATTTTTACGTGAACCGGTTCTCACTATGGGATTTCGCCAAAATTTCACTCACTATTGTTTGATGTTAAAAAGTTACTTTTTTAAGCCCTGGTTGACGGGCAACCTGCCCAGGCTGAAGTCGGTGAGGAACTGGTAGCGTCTATAAGTCCCCTCTCTACTAGATATTTTTGTTGAAGAAGATGGAAACCAATGCCTTGTACTTTGTAGTCATAGTGGTGACACATTCAACACATGGGTTCTTCGTGTATTTGACGTGGATGATATTTGGTGGGCACTGATCGACGTCACAATTGTGGGCTGGACTTAGTTTCATTTCCGTCAGCTCAGACCACGAGGTGAAAAAATAGAGTCTCAAAGCCATACTGCTTTTCTAACTTGGCGTCGGTCTGCGCATCTGCTGGTGGTTGCGCGTTTGTGCGCTGGTGTCACACAGCTGCAAAGTTCTAAGAATCTACGACTGGCACATTCCTTTGCAAATGTTTCATCACCCAGCTACAGCGTACCGTTTCTTTGTTCGCACAAAGCTTTTATGTAACACGTGGCTTATCACACAGATGAAAATGAATTGTGAAATAATATTTTAATAAAAATAAAAAGCCCCCTTTTTTGTCCCGTTACAAACCCCCCCAATGAGATATCTTCTGCTTCTGCCGAAACAGAAGAAATCTCATTGCTAAACCCCTAAGAGGATCGGTGAGGATATGGTGCAACAAAACCCCCATTAGCTCTTATACATCATGGGTAAACAACCCCCCTGGCTCGGTGACTAAGGCCGCATCCGAACGAGATCACTGGACTTCTCTATACGAGATCCCAACACCATAAAATCGAACGGACACGCACCACAGCGCACCTAACCTTCTAACATGCTACCCCTAACTCCAAATCCCTGGTCTTATATCATGCCAGATCCTCAACCGATATGTTCCCCCTTATCATGCACACTGGGCTGCCTTTAGCAGTTACTGGGCTTGTACACACACTTATAACTACATCCTAGCAAGACTTTCATTTTTACATTCAAAAATTTATTTAAGTTAAAATCAAACAGCTCTATCTCCATTACTTTTTTCAAAATCAAAAAATAAAATCTTTTATCTGAATTGATTAATTCTCTTCGTTATTATTGATAATTAGAAAAACAAATAAATTGAACATTTAATTAAAACATGAACTCATTTATACTAACATGTGATTATACATATATCCTACACAATATGATTCAATAAAACCCTAGTATTACACATAAACAACACTACAATCAAAATTCAAAACATCAATTAGATGGCAGGCACAAAAAGTAAATTTTTTTTGTTTTCAAATACAAATTTTAAATTTATTAAAATATACTTCTCTCAATATTCAAAATTTTGAACTTATTTAAATTAATTTAAACAGCAAAATTGGCATTACTTCCTTGCCAAAACGGGTCTAGTATATAACATCACCCATCAGCTGATCAAACTGGGTCAAGTCCACGACCTTGACCTACACAGGTTATACATAAGCTACATCATAAAATACATTAATCATCTTTAAAATTTTTACCTTCAAACATAATAAAATAAGACATTTCAAATTATCATAGTATTATTACAATTAACAATAAAATTGACATTTAAATTACTCAAAATTACACATTTTACAACTTTACTTTACTCTCAAATTCTATTAAAATTTGTCACTTGTTTCAGTTAAAATTTTATATTTTTACTATGAATCTCTTTCTTTACCATTATCAATCTCCATTAGTTTGGGTGATTTAATTATTCATAACAGCGTGATTGTATCAACTTAGCATATATATATATATTCCTAACCCCTCTGACTCTAACACTCATTTACAGCTTTAACTAACATGACACCCATCTCTATCAAAACATCTATCAAACACTCTCTTAACCCAACTTACTACTCAACTCAATTCGCAATACTCTACTCTTATATAAAAAAATACTCTCTAACCCTTTGTACTCAGGATGTGTGTTCCCCCCCCCCCCAAAGCTCATTCCCTTACTTTGGTTCCTGGACTTTATCCCAAAGGCAACCCTTTCCGGCGCTAAACGGTCCCTTCCCGTCCCAACCCTTTTGTTGCGGACTCCTACCACACTATCCCCTCTTACAAAATTCCCATCCACTAATTACCATTCTCATTATCTCACTTCAACTACAACAAAATATCTCCAATTACTTATTACATCAAAATATCAATCAATACTCTACATATTATCCTCATAGCTACTGCGTCACTATTACCTCTCAAAGTCTACATTACATTTATTCATAACAATATTTATTCATCTCTATTACCACCTTAAACTCAACATGGACTGATCTACATGTCCCAACAAAATATTAATCACCCAAAATCTACCTTTTACTATCTTTCACAAATCATTCAAAATTCTCAACTATATCAAATTATTTTCATCATTTAAAATACACTCTTTACACATTGAAACCACTATTCAAACATTATACAAATATTTAACTAACTTGACAAAATTGCAGATCGTTTATAAGTGATATTGTACAGCTGATCAGCTGATTTTCTTAGCAAGGTGAATGACCTTACTACAAACACATTTCAAAATTATACCAATTACACATTTTATCAATCCTTATCTCTAACCCAAAAAAATAATACATTTATAAGACAGAATAAACACAGTATAATAAACATATGAACACCTATTTATTAAATCATAATACAATTATTTAATTAGTGCAAGAGCGAGTTATCATCTTTAAGTTCCAAAAATTCAAATTCGTTGCTCCCCTGAGCAACCACCCAGCCACACACACTATTGTTTTTTTTCTGTTGGACTGTGGCGCCCATGTGCTTCCACAAGGACGGCATAGGTGGAGGAATTTAACATCTCCGTGTCCTTGCTTCAGCGTTACATTTGAAAGATTTAGATATCAACATACCTTTTGTTACATAATTACACACCCTTAATGCGGGTCTACCACCTGGCTTCGCTGTTTCTCCTCGAACAGAGTGGCAGCCGCTGTTCCATAGTTTCCGGGATTTCCCCTAGTTTCACCCCCCATCAATTTCTAATATAAACCAATTTCAAGCCAGCTATGGTCAAGGTTCTTAATTTATGGCCATAGCTGACCGCTAGCCAAAACCACGATTAGTGCTGGTAAGGCAGTAATCGCCCGAAAAGTCGGGGAAATCAACTCTACTTTCAGGCATGTTATCATTTTCATTTATCTGCACGGCACGGCAGTTTATCAAGGTACAATATAAAATTGTACAAAAGGGTGTGTCGTGCATTTTACGCCATTTTGGCCTCCGATGGAGGTAACACTCTCTATTACCCCCAACACTTTCCGCTATCTACTGTGGCACATGCCACCACAGCGATAGCACACTAATAACTAGACTAAAATCTTTCTACAATAGCAGTCCCCACATTCCATTATTATATCACTTCTATAAACACCACTCTACCCCCCAAAATTACCCACATTTCTTGTATAATACATTACATAACATAATAAACAACTAGACATTTACCTTGATCGTTAGCATACATTAAACAAACAATTCTCTTTTAAATAATTTGTATAGAATCTTATAAACATTATTACTTGAAATTTTTCATTAACTCTTTTATATATCATCATCGCATTATTTATCCCTGTCTGGAATTAGATTCCTCAAAATTTCAAATTCATTATTAACAATTAATTTACATCACCTTTCAGTTATTATTATTTTTTAATTATAGTTTCTATTTAGTACAATTATCTCAAATTATTTTCATTATTGAATTAAACTCTTTTCATTTGAGTTAAACACCTGTAAACATTTTATTCTATTTAATTGGTATTATAAATTTTATACTTACAGTACATTATTCACCTACTGACATAAACACAAAATATACACACCACACACACCAATACCTCCACGTAACTTCTGAAACATTTAACAACAGTGTTATTTCATACCAAACAATTTAACATTTATCTATTTATTACTATCAGATTCACACCTCCTAAAATAGTTTAAACTCATTAGAAAAATTCAATTATACAACATTTAAATCAATCAAAATATTTAATCACCTCCAATTATTTTAATTAAATCAATTATTGAAAACACAACAATTTTAATTACTCTCACCAATTACAATAATTACAATTTATTTATTATCTTCTTCAAAATTATTCTGTTATTTATTTAGACTGCAAAATATTATTATTATTATCTCAACAATTTCTACTACATACACACATTGTTTACATAACATCCTACAATACCCACAATTACTTTCACTAGCAATTTATTTACAATTCTTCATCATTAATTATTCAAATTTATCACACTTCATTGTCCGAGTTTGCAAGGTCAGAACCATAAAACGAACTATTTAAAATTGTCCATTTTAAGTTCATGTTCAGCCTCCATCATCGAAAATTAGTCTGGTTTTCACATAACAGTTTTCAATTTTATTTACATACTTCATATGGCTATCCTGTGTGTAATAACCATAAAATTTCAGTTCATTCATTTTACCACAATAATCATACATAGGGTTATTTCCCATTATAATTATTTTATCATAAACCAAGTCAGCATTATTTATTTTTGTCCAGTCTCCCTCAGTAGTTACATTCAATATAAGGTCAGTTATTTTCTCATCATAAGGTAAATTATTATTATTATTTAAACAGGTATCATCAAAATAATTCTCACTCTCTATTTTAACAGGTAAGTATTTCATATCAATTATCTCTATCGCCTCTAACATCTCTTTCAACTCATTATAATCCCTCTTTAATTTATATAATTCTATCTCTCTATCAATACACAACTCTCTATCTAAATCTCTCTCATCATAACACCATCTCACTGTTTCAACACCATTCCCCATAGAGGGTACTAATTCATACAAAAATGGGAAACAATTCAAATCCTCCACTAATAAGGGTCTCTTGCCCTTCAACAATAACACTTTTGAACACCTTGGTTCATCACAAATAAGGGGAAAATTTACCCTCTGCCCTACACACTCATCTACTCTCTCTTTCCATTCTTTCTCTAATTCAACAACACTAATTACTACTCCATTACAACCTATTACTCTCTCTCTCTCTCTCACTCACTATCTCACTATCTATTTTCAACGTATCACTCTCTGATACCACCTTTTCAATTACATTACCATTTTCAATATCATTGTTATCATTTGTTACCTTATTCTCTAATACCACATTTTTATACACTTGTTTTTCTACTGACTCTACCATTTTCTCTATACTCTGTTCTAATATGTTACAGCTAGTTTCTATTATCTCATTGGTATTCTCAAAACGTTTATTAATTTCGTTAATTAGGTTTTTTAACTCATCAAAACTATTCTTTTGAACATCGAATTTCTCACTAAACTTGTGATTTTGAACGTCAAAACGATGGTCTATTTTATCGAATTTTTCGTCATTACTATCAAATCGTTTATTGAAAAGGTTAAATAAGTCATTCATGGACATCTCTTTTCCTTTTGTTTTACTTGTTACGGGAGTGGATTTCGCTCCCGGCGCACTAATTACAGATTCTTCTACATTACAGTCACCTACTGATAGTGACTGTTTGATTACTGAGTCGGTATTTATGTGACTTTCTGTTTGACTGTCAGAGAAGCTGACTTCGTTATTAATACTCTCATTATTATCCATTATTTATTATTTTATAAAACTTGTTACTTTACTCAAATTAATTTAATTCCTCATAACACAATTTCAATCTTACATATACAATGCGTAAATTACGTACTTCTACTTCACTACTTTAACTTCAAATCATGCTTGCATCTGTTGTAGGTGTGGTTTTTCTATTTAAATTTTAATTTACAAAAACTGTCCCTTTCGGAAGCGCCAATTGTGATAATATATTTACATACAAATATAAATACATAAAATTATTTTCCACTTACCTCCAAAAATCTTCTCTTAACCCAGGATCTCGTCACACGAACGTTAGAATGCAAGCATGATTTAAGGTTGTGTGAATAACTTACGCAACTCGCCTTTTATGAAGAGATTAAAAAACATTTTTAATATATAATTCTTTCTTGCCAATTATCTCCAACAATTATTTTTCCAACAGTAAAATAAAAAATATATATGCATCACATTTTTTCGGAAATTTGTGACATGATTAAGTTACATTTATAGTTACCCTAAACATCTTACCTTATATATTTACCAGACAGCCCAGTCTGCTCGCACACACACACATTCAACTTTAAAACCCCATTTTAATTAATATTGATATATGTATACCCCTGCCGGCCACGTGGAGTCACCCCGACTTTGCGTTGCATCACTCACAGTATTTGCTGGTATGTCCGAAAAACGATTGATTAGTTCATTTTTACGTGAACCGGTTCTCACTATGGGATTTCGCCAAAATTTCACTCACTATTGTTTGATGTTAAAAAGTTACTTTTTTAAGCCCTGGTTGACGGGCAACCTGCCCAGGCTGAAGTCGGTGAGGAACTGGTAGCGTCTATAAGTCCCCTCTCTACTAGATATTTTTGTTGAAGAAGATGGAAACCAATGCCTTGTACTTTGTAGTCATAGTGGTGACACATTCAACACATGGGTTCTTCGTGTATTTGACGTGGATGATATTTGGTGGGCACTGATCGACGTCACAATTGTGGGCTGGACTTAGTTTCATTTCCGTCAGCTCAGACCACGAGGTGAAAAAATAGAGTCTCAAAGCCATACTGCTTTTCTAACTTGGCGTCGGTCTGCGCATCTGCTGGTGGTTGCGCGTTTGTGCGCTGGTGTCACACAGCTGCAAAGTTCTAAGAATCTACGACTGGCACATTCCTTTGCAAATGTTTCATCACCCAGCTACAGCGTACCGTTTCTTTGTTCGCACAAAGCTTTTATGTAACACGTGGCTTATCACACAGATGAAAATGAATTGTGAAATAATATTTTAATAAAAATAAAAAGCCCCCTTTTTTGTCCCGTTACAAACCCCCCCAATGAGATATCTTCTGCTTCTGCCGAAACAGAAGAAATCTCATTGCTAAACCCCTAAGAGGATCGGTGAGGATATGGTGCAACAAAACCCCCATTAGCTCTTATACATCATGGGTAAACAACCCCCCTGGCTCGGTGACTAAGGCCGCATCCGAACGAGATCACTGGACTTCTCTATACGAGATCCCAACACCATAAAATCGAACGGACACGCACCACAGCGCACCTAACCTTCTAACATGCTACCCCTAACTCCAAATCCCTGGTCTTATATCATGCCAGATCCTCAACCGATATGTTCCCCCTTATCATGCACACTGGGCTGCCTTTAGCAGTTACTGGGCTTGTACACACACTTATAACTACATCCTAGCAAGACTTTCATTTTTACATTCAAAAATTTATTTAAGTTAAAATCAAACAGCTCTATCTCCATTACTTTTTTCAAAATCAAAAAATAAAATCTTTTATCTGAATTGATTAATTCTCTTCGTTATTATTGATAAATAGAAAAACAAATAAATTGAACATTTAATTAAAACATGAACTCATTTATACTAACATGTGATTATACATATATCCTACACAATATGATTCAAGAAAGCCCTAGTATTACACATAAACAACACTACAATCAAAATTCAAAACATCAATTAGATGGCAGGCACAAAAAGTAAATTTTTTTTTTCAAATACAAATTTTAAATTTATTAAAATATACTTCTCTCAATATTCAAAATTTTGAACTTATTTAAATTAATTTAAACAGCAAAATTGGCATTACTTCCTTGCCAAAACGGGTCTAGTATATAACATCACCCATCAGCTGATCAAACTGGGTCAAGTCCACGACCTTGACCTACACAGGTTATACATAAGCTACATCATAAAATACATTAATCATCTTTAAAATTTTTACCTTCAAACATAATAAAATAAGACATTTCAAATTATCATAGTATTATTACAATTAACAATAAAATTGACATTTAAATTACTCAAAATTACACATTTTACAACTTTACTTTACTCTCAAATTCTATTAAAATTTGTCACTTGTTTCAGTTAAAATTTTATATTTTTACTATGAATCTCTTTCTTTACCATTATCAATCTCCATTAGTTTGGGTGATTTAATTATTCATAACAGCGTGATTGTATCAACTTAGCATATATATATATATTCCTAACCCCTCTGACTCTAACACTCATTTACAGCTTTAACTAACATGACACCCATCTCTATCAAAACATCTATCAAACACTCTCTTAACCCAACTTACTACTCAACTCAATTCGCAATACTCTACTCTTATATAAAAAAATACTCTCTAACCCTTTGTACTCAGGATGTGTGTTCCCCCCCCCAAAGCTCATTCCCTTACTTTGGTTCCTGGACTTTATCCCAAAGGCAACCCTTTCCGGCGCTAAACGGTCCCTTCCCGTCCCAACCCTTTTGTTGCGGACTCCTACCACACTATCCCCTCTTACAAAATTCCCATCCACTAATTACCATTCTCATTATCTCACTTCAACTACAACAAAATATCTCCAATTACTTATTACATCAAAATATCAATCAATACTCTACATATTATCCTCATAGCTACTGCGTCACTATTACCTCTCAAAGTCTACATTACATTTATTCATAACAATATTTATTCATCTCTATTACCACCTTAAACTCAACATGGACTGATCTACATGTCCCAACAAAATATTAATCACCCAAAATCTACCTTTTACTATCTTTCACAAATCATTCAAAATTCTCAACTATATCAAATTATTTTCATCATTTAAAATACACTCTTTACACATTGAAACCACTATTCAAACATTATACAAATATTTAACTAACTTGACAAAATTGCAGATCGTTTATAAGTGATATTGTACAGCTGATCAGCTGATTTTCTTAGCAAGGTGAATGACCTTACTACAAACATTTCAAAATTATACCAATTACACATTTTATCAATCCTTATCTCTAACCCAAAAAAATAATACATTTATAAGACAGAATAAACACAGTATAATAAACATATGAACACCTATTTATCAAATCATAATACAATTATTTAATTAGTGCAAGAGCGAGTTATCATCTTTAAGTTCCAAAAATTCAAATTCGTTGCTCCCCTGAGCAACCACCCAGCCACACACACTATTGTTTTTTTTCTGTTGGACTGTGGCGCCCATGTGCTTCCACAAGGACGGCATAGGTGGAGGAATTTAACATCTCCGTGTCCTTGCTTCAGCGTTACATTTGAAAGATTTAGATATCAACATACCTTTTGTTACATAATTACACACCCTTAATGCGGGTCTACCACCTGGCTTCGCTGCTTCTCCTCGAACAGAGTGGCAGCCGCTGTTCCATAGTTTCCGGGATTTCCCCTAGTTTCACCCCCCATCAATTTCTAATATAAACCAATTTCAAGCCAGCTATGGTCAAGGTTCTTAATTTATGGCCATAGCTGACCGCTAGCCAAAACCACGATTAGTGCTGGTAAGGCAGTAATCGCCCGAAAAGTCGGGGAAATCAACTCTACTTTCAGGCATGTTATCATTTTCATTTATCTGCACGGCACGGCAGTTTATCAAGGTACAATATAAAATTGTACAAAAGGGTGTGTCGTGCATTTTACGCCATTTTGGCCTCCGATGGAGGTAACACTCTCTATTACCCCCAACACTTTCCGCTATCTACTGTGGCACATGCCACCACAGCGATAGCACACTAATAACTAGACTAAAATCTTTCTACAATAGCAGTCCCCACATTCCATTATTATATCACTTCTATGAACACCACTCTACCCCCCAAAATTACCCACATTTCTTGTATAATACATTACATAACATAATAAACAACTAGACATTTACCTTGATCGTTAGCATACATTAAACAAACAATTCTCTTTTAAATAATTTGTATAGAATCTTATAAACATTATTACTTGAAATTTTTCATTAACTCTTTTATATATCATCATCGCATTATTTATCCCTGTCTGGAATTAGATTCCTCAAAATTTCAAATTCATTATTAACAATTAATTTACATCACCTTTCAGTTATTATTATTTTTTAATTATAGTTTCTATTTAGTACAATTATCTCAAATTATTTTCATTATTGAATTAAACTCTTTTCATTTGAGTTAAACACCTGTAAACATTTTATTCTATTTAATTGGTATTATAAATTTTATACTTACAGTACATTATTCACCTACTGACATAAACACAAAATATACACACCACACACACCAATACCTCCACGTAACTTCTGAAACATTTAACAACAGTGTTATTTCATACCAAACAATTTAACATTTATCTATTTATTACTATCAGATTCACACCTCCTAAAATAGTTTAAACTCATTAGAAAAATTCAATTATACAACATTTAAATCAATCAAAATATTTAAACACCTCCAATTATTTTAATTAAATCAATTATTGAAAACACAACAATTTTAATTACTCTCACCAATTACAATAATTACAATTTATTTATTATCTTCTTCAAAATTATTCTGTTATTTATTTAGACTGCAAAATATTATTATTATTATCACAACAATTTCTACTACATACACACATTGTTTACATAACATCCTACAATACCCACAATTACTTTCACTAGCAATTTATTTACAATTCTTCATCATTAATTATTCAAATTTATCACACTTCATTGTCCGAGTTTGCAAGGTCAGAACCATAAAACGAACTATTTAAAATTGTCCATTTTAAGTTCATGTTCAGCCTCCATCATCGAAAATTAGTCTGGTTTTCACATAACAGTTTTCAATTTTATTTACATACTTCATATGGCTATCCTGTGTGTAATAACCATAAAATTTCAGTTAATTCATTTTACCACAATAATCATATATAGGGTTATTTCCCATTATAATTATTTTATCATAAACCAAGTCAGCATTATTTATTTTTGTCCAGTCTCCCTCAGTAGTTACATTCAATATAAGGTCAGTTATTTTCTCATCATAAGGTAAATTATTATTATTATTTAAACAGGTATCATCAAAATAATTCTCACTCTCTATTTTAACAGGTAAGTATTTCATATCAATTATCTCTATCGCCTCTAACATCTCTTTCAACTCATTATAATCCCTCTTTAATTTATATAATTCTATCTCTCTATCAATACACAACTCTCTATCTAAATCTCTCTCATCATAACACCATCTCACTCTTTCAACACCATTCCCCATAGAGGGTACTAATTCATACAAAAATGGGAAACAATTCAAATCCTCCACTAATAAGGGTCTCTTGCCCTTCAACAATAACACTTTTGAACACCTTGGTTCATCACAAATAAGGGGAAAATTTACCCTCTGCCCTACACACTCATCTACTCTCTCTTTCCATTCTTTCTCTAATTCAACAACACTAATTACTACTCCATTACAACCTATTACTCTCTCTCTCTCTCTCTCTCACTCACTATCTCACTATCTATTTTCAACGTATCACTCTCTGATACCACCTTTTCAATTACATTACCATTTTCAATATCATTGTTATCATTTGTTACCTTATTCTCTAATACCACATTTTTATACACTTGTTTTTCTACTGACTCTACCATTTTCTCTATACTCTGTTCTAATATGTTACAGCTAGTTTCTATTATCTCATTGGTATTCTCAAAACGTTTATTAATTTCGTTAATTAGGTTTTTTAACTCATCAAAACTATTCTTTTGAACATCGAATTTCTCACTAAACTTGTGATTTTGAACGTCAAAACGATGGTCTATTTTATCGAATTTTTCGTCATTACTATCAAATCGTTTATTGAAAAGGTTAAATAAGTCATTCATGGACATCTCTTTTCCTTTTGTTTTACTTGTTACGGGAGTGGATTTCGCTCCCGGCGCACTAATTACAGATTCTTCTACATTACAGTCACCTACTGATAGTGACTGTTTGATTACTGAGTCGGTATTTATGTGACTTTCTGTTTGACTGTCAGAGAAGCTGACTTCGTTATTAATACTCTCATTATTATCCATTATTTATTATTTTATAAAACTTGTTACTTTACTCAAATTAATTTAATTCCTCATAACACAATTTCAATCTTACATATACAATGCGTAAATTACGTACTTCTACTTCACTACTTTAACTTCAAATCATGCTTGCATCTGTTGTAGGTGTGGTTTTTCTATTTAAATTTTAATTTACAAAAACTGTCCCTTTCGGAAGCGCCAATTGTGATAATATATTTACATACAAATATAAATACATAAAATTATTTTCCACTTACCTCCAAAAATCTTCTCTTAACCCAGGATCTCGTCACACGAACGTTAGAATGCAAGCATGATTTAAGGTTGTGTGAATAACTTACGCAACTCGCCTTTTATGAAGAGATTAAAAAACATTTTTAATATATAATTCTTTCTTGCCAATTATCTCCAACAATTATTTTTCCAACAGTAAAATAAAAAATATATATGCATCACATTTTTTCGGAAATTTGCGACATGATTAAGTTACATTTATAGTTACCCTAAACATCTTACCTTATATATTTACCAGACAGCCCAGTCTGCTCGCACACACACACATTCAACTTTAAAACCCCATTTTAATTAATATTGATATATGTATACCCCTGCCGGCCACGTGGAGTCACCCCGACTTTGCGTTGCATCACTCACAGTATTTGCTGGTATGTCCGAAAAACGATTGATTAGTTCATTTTTACGTGAACCGGTTCTCACTATGGGATTTCGCCAAAATTTCACTCACTATTGTTTGATGTTAAAAAGTTACTTTTTTAAGCCCTGGTTGACGGGCAACCTGCCCAGGCTGAAGTCGGTGAGGAACTGGTAGCGTCTATAAGTCCCCTCTCTACTAGATATTTTTGTTGAAGAAGATGGAAACCAATGCCTTGTACTTTGTAGTCATAGTGGTGACACATTCAACACATGGGTTCTTCGTGTATTTGACGTGGATGATATTTGGTGGGCACTGATCGACGTCACAATTGTGGGCTGGACTTAGTTTCATTTCCGTCAGCTCAGACCACGAGGTGAAAAAATAGAGTCTCAAAGCCATACTGCTTTTCTAACTTGGCGTCGGTCTGCGCATCTGCTGGTGGTTGCGCGTTTGTGCGCTGGTGTCACACAGCTGCAAAGTTCTAAGAATCTACGACTGGCACATTCCTTTGCAAATGTTTCATCACCCAGCTACAGCGTACCGTTTCTTTGTTCGCACAAAGCTTTTATGTAACACGTGGCTTATCACACAGATGAAAATGAATTGTGAAATAATATTTTAATAAAAATAAAAAGCCCCCTTTTTTGTCCCGTTACAAACCCCCCCAATGAGATATCTTCTGCTTCTGCCGAAACAGAAGAAATCTCATTGCTAAACCCCTAAGAGGATCGGTGAGGATATGGTGCAACAAAACCCCCATTAGCTCTTATACATCATGGGTAAACAACCCCCCTGGCTCGGTGACTAAGGCCGCATCCGAACGAGATCACTGGACTTCTCTATACGAGATCCCAACACCATAAAATCGAACGGACACGCACCACAGCGCACCTAACCTTCTAACATGCTACCCCTAACTCCAAATCCCTGGTCTTATATCATGCCAGATCCTCAACCGATATGTTCCCCCTTATCATGCACACTGGGCTGCCTTTAGCAGTTACTGGGCTTGTACACACACTTATAACTACATCCTAGCAAGACTTTCATTTTTACATTCAAAAATTTATTTAAGTTAAAATCAAACAGCTCTATCTCCATTACTTTTTTCAAAATCAAAAAATAAAATCTTTTATCTGAATT
>CM068368.1:369428437-369481225 GCA_034769895.1 Magicicada septendecula | reverse complement strand
AAAATCTTCTCTTAACCCAGGATCTCGTCACACGAACGTTAGAATGCAAGCATGATTTAAGGTTGTGTGAATAACTTACGCAACTCGCCTTTTATGAAGAGATTAAAAAAATTTTTAATATATAATTCTTTCTTGCCAAATATCTCCAACAATTATTTTTTCCAACAGTAAAATAAAAATATATATGCATCACATTTTTTCGGAAATTTGCGACCATGATTAAGTTACATTTATAGTTACCCTAAACATCTTACCTTATATATTTACCAGACAGCCCAGTCTGCTCGCACACACACACATTCAACTTTAAAACCCCATTTTAATTAATATTGATATATGTATACCCCTGCCGGCCACGTGGGAGTCACCCGACTTTGCGTTGCATCACTCACAGTATTTGCTGGTATGTCCGGAAAAAACGATTGATTAGTTCATTTTACGTGAACCGGTTCTCACTATGGGATTTCGCCAAAATTTCACTCACTATTGTTTGATGTAAAAAGTTACTTTTTTAAGCCCTGGTTGACGGGCAACCTGCGCAGGCTGAAGTCGTGAGAGGAACTGGTAGCGTCTATAAGTCCCCCTCTCTACTAGATATTTTTGTTGAAGAAGACGGAAACAATGCCTTGTACTTTGTAGTCATAGTGGTGACACATTCAACACATGGGTTCTTCGTGTATTTGACGTGGATGATATTTGGTGGGCACTGATCGACGTCACAATTGTGGGCTGGACTTAGTTTCATTTCCGTCAGCTCAGATCACGAGGTGAAAAAATAGAGTCTCAAAGCCATACTGCTTTTCTAACTTGGCGTCGGTCTGCGCATCTGCTGGTGGTTGCGCGTTTGTGCGCTGGTGTCACACAGCTGCAAAGTTCTAAGAATCGACGACTGGCACATTCCTTTGCAATTGTTTCATCACCCAGCTACAGCGTACCGTTTCTTTGTTCGCACAAAGCTTTTATGTAACACGTGGCTTATCACACAGATGAAAATGAATTGTGAAATAATATTTTAATAAAAATAAAAAGCCCCCTTTTTTGTCCCGTTACAAACCCCCCCAATGAGATATCTCTCTGCTTCTGCCGAAACAGAAGAAATCTCATTGCTAAACCCCTAAGAGGATCGGTGAGGATATGGTGCAACAAAACCCCCATTAGCTCTTGTACATCATGGGGTAAACAACCCCCCTGGCTCGGTGACTAAGGCCCGCATCCGAACGAGATCACTGGACTTCTCTATACGAGATCCGCAACACCATAAAATCGAACGGACACGCACCACAGCGCACCTAACCTTCTAACATGCTACCCCTAACTCCAAATCCCTGGTCTTATATCATGCCAGATCCTCAACCGATATGTTCCCCATTATCATGCACACTGGGCTGCCTTTAGCAGTTACTGGGCTTGTACACACACTTATAACTACATCCTAGCAAGACTTTCATTTTTACATTCAAAAATTTATTTAAGTTAAAATCAAACAGCTCTATCTCCATTACTTTTTTCAAAATCAAAAAATAAAATCTTTTATCTGAATTGATTAATTCTCTTCGTTATTATTGATAATTAGAAAAACAAATAAATTGAACATTTAATTAAAACATGAACTCATTTATACTAACATGTGATTATTACATATATCCTACACACTATGATTCCAATAAAACCCTAGTATTACACATAAACAACACTACAATCAAAATTCAAAACATCAATTAGATGGCAGGCACAAAAAGTAAATTTTTTTTTTTTTCAAAAACAAATTTTAAATTTTTTAAAATATACTTCTCTCAATATTCAAAATTTTAACTTATTTTAAATTAATTTAAACAGCAAAATTGGCATTACTTCCTTGCCAAAACGGGTCTAGTATATAACATCACCCATCAGCTGATCAAACTGGGTCAAGTCCACGACCTTGACCTACACAGGTTATACATAAGCTACATCATAAAATACATTAATCATCTTTAAAATTTTTACCTTCAAACATAATAAAATAAGACATTTCAAATTATCATAGTATTATTACAATTAACAATAAAATTGACATTTAAATTACTCAAAATTACACACTTTACAACTTTACTTTACTCTCAAATTCTATTAAAATTTGTCACTTGTTATCAGTTAAATTTTATATTTTTACTATGAATCTCTTTCTTTACCATTATCAATCTCCATTAGTTTGGGTGATTTAATTATTCATAACAGCGTGATTGTATCAACTTAGCATATATATATATTCCTAACCCCTCTGACTCTAAACACTCATTTACAGCTTTAACTAACATGACACCATCTCTATCAAAACATCTATCAAACACTCTCTTAACCCAACTTACTACTCAACTCAATTCGCAATACTCTACTCTTATATAAAAAAAATACTCTCTAACCCTTTGTACTCAGGATGTGTGTTCCCCCCCCCAAAGCTCATTCCCTTATGTTGGTTCCTGGACTTTATCCCAAGGCAACCCTTTCCGGCGCTAAACGGTCCCTTCCCGTCCCAACCCTTTTGTTGCGGACTCCTACCCACACTATCCCCTCTTACAAAATTCCCATCCACTAATTACCATTCTCATTATCTCACTTCAACTACAACAAAATATCTCCAATTACTTATTACATCAAAATATCAATCAATACTCTACATATTATCCTCATAGCTACTGCGTCACTATTACCCTCTCAAAGTCTACATTACATTTATTCATAACAATATTTATTCATCTCTATTACCACCCTTAAACTCAACATGGACTGATCTACATGTCCCAACAAAATATTAATCACCCCAAAATCTACCTTTTACTATCTTTCACAAATCATTCAAAATTCTCAACTATATCAAATTATTTTCATCATTTAAAATACACTCTTTACACATTGAAACCACGTATTCAAACATTATACAAATATTTAACTACTTGACAAAATTGCAGATCGTTTATAAGTGATATTGTACAGCTGATCAGCTGATTTTCTTAGCAAGGTGAATGACCTTACTACAAACACATTTCAAAATTATACCAATTACACATTTTATCAATCCTTATCTCTAACCCAAAAAAATAATACATTTATAAGACAGAATAAACACAGTATAATAAACATATGAACACCTATTTATCAAATCATAATACAATTATTTAATTAGTGCAAGAGCGAGTTATCATCTTTAAGTTCCAAAAATTCAAATTCGTTGCTTCCCCTGAGCAACCACCCAGCCACCACACACTATTGTTTTTTTTCTGTTGGACTGTGGCGCCCATGTGCTTCCACAAGGACGGCATAGGTGGAGGAATTTAACATCTCCGTGTCCTTGCTTCAGCGTTACATTTGAAAGATTTAGATATCAACATACCTTTTGTTACATAATTACACACCCTTAATGCGGTCTACCCACCTGGCTTTGCAGTTCCTCCTCGAACAGAGTGGCAGCCGCTGTTCCATAGTTTCCGGGATTTCCCCTAGTTTCACCCCCCATCAATTTCTAATATAAACCAATTTCAAGCCAGCTATGGTCAAGGTTCTTAATTTATGGCCATAGCTGACCGCTAGCCAAAACCACGATTAGTGCTGGTAAGGCAGTAATCGCCCGAAAAGTCGGGGAAATCAACTCTACTTTCAGGCATGTTATCATCGTCATTTATCTGCACGGCAACGGCAGTTTATCAAGGTACAATATAAAATTGTACAAAAGGGTGTGTCGTGCATTTTACGCCAATTTTGGCCTTCCGATGGAGGTAACACTCTCTATTACCCCCAACACTTTCCGCTATCTACTGTGGCACATGCCACCACAGCGATAGCACACTAATAACTAGACTAAAATCTTTCTACAATAGCAGTCCCCACATTCTATTATTATATCACTTCTATAAACACCACTCTACCCCCCAAAATTACCCACATTTCTTGTATAATACATTACATAACATAATAAACAACTAGACATTTACCTTGATCGTTAGCATACATTAAACAAACAATTCTCTTTTAAATAATTTGTATAGAATCTTATAAACATTATACTTGAAATTTTTCATTAACTCTTTTATATATCATCATCGCATTATTTATCCCTGTCTGGAATTAGATTCCTCAAAATTTCAAATTCATTATTAACAATTAATTTACATCACCTTTCAGTTATTATTATTTTTTAATTATAGTTTCTATTTAGTACAATTATCTCAAATTATTTTCATTATTGAATAAACTCTTCTTCATTTGAGTTAAACACCTGTAAACATTTTATTCTATTTAATTGGTATTATAAATTTTATACTTACAGTACATTATTCACCTACCTGACATAAACACAAAATATACACACCACACACACCATACCTCCACGTAACTTCTGAAACATTAACAACTGTGTTATTTTATTACCAAACAATTTAACATTTATCTATTTATTACTATCAGATTCACACCTCCTAAAATAGTTTAAAGTCATTAGAAAAATTCACTTATACAACATTTAAATCAATCAAAATATTTAAACACCTCCAATTATTTTAATTAAATCAATTATTGAAAACACAACAATTTAAATTACTCTCACCCAATTACAATAATTACAATTTATTTATTACTTCTTCAAAATTATTCTGTTATTTATTTAGACTGCAAAATATTATTATTATTATCACAACAATTTCTACTACATACACACATTGTTTACATAACATCCTACAATACCCACAATTACTTTCACTAGCAATTTATTACAATTCTTCATCATTAATTATTCAAATTTATCACCTTCATTGTCCGAGTTTGGAAGGTCAGAACATAAAACGAACTATTTAAAATTGTCCATTTTAAGTTCATGTTCAGCCTCCATCATCGAAAATTAGTCTGGTTTTCACATAACAGTTTTCAATTTTATTTACATACTTCATATGGCTATCCTGTGTGTAAATAAACCATAAAATTCAGTTCATTCATTTTACCACAATAATCATACATAGGGTTATTTCCCATTATAATTATTTTATCATAAACCAAGTCAGCATTATTTATTTTTGTCCAGTCTCCCTCAGTAGTTACATTCAATATAAGGTCAGTTATTTTCTCATCATAAGTAAATTATTATTATTATTTAAACAGGTATCATCAAAATAATTCTCACTCTCTATATTAACAGGTAAGTATTCATATCAATTATCTCTATCGCCTCTAACATCTCTTTCAACTCATTATAATCCCTCTTTAATTTATATAATTCTATCTCTCTATCAATACACAACTCTCTATCTAAATCTCTCTCATCATAACCCCATCTCACTGTTTCAACACCATTCCCCATAGAGGGTACTATTTCATACAAAAATGGGAAACAATTCAAATCCTCCACTAATAAGGGTCTCTTGCCCTTCAACAATAACACTTTTGAACACCTTGGTTCATCACAAATAAGGGGAAAATTACCCTCTGCCCTACACAACTCATCTACTCTCTCTTTCACATTCTTTCTCTAATTCAACAACACTAATTACTACTCCATTACCAACCTATTACTCTCTCTCTCCCTCTCTCTCTCTCTCTCTCTCTCTTCTCTCTCTCTCTCTCTTCTCTCTCTCTCTCCTTCTCTCTCTCATCTCTCTCTCTCTCTCTCCTCTCTCTCTCTCTCTCTCTCTTCACTCCACTCACTATCTCACTATCTTTTCAACGTATCACTCTCTGATACCACCTTTTCAATTACATTACCATTTTCAATATCATTGTTATCATTTGTTACCTTATTCTCTAATACCACATTTTTATACACTTGTTTTTCTACTGACTCTACCATTTTCTCTATACTCTGTTCTAATATGTTACAGCTAGTTTCTATTATCTCATTGGTATTCTCAAAACGTTTATTAATTTCGTTAATTAGGTTTTTTAACTCATCAAAACTATTCTTTTGAACATCGAATTTCTCACCTAACTTGTGATTTTGAACGTCAAAACGATGGTCTATTTTATCGAATTTTTCGTCATTACTATCAAATCGTTTATTGAAAAGGTTAAATAAGTCATTCATGGACATCTCTTTTCCTTTTGTTTTACTTGTTACGGGAGTGGATTTCGCTCCCGGCGCACTAATTACAGATTCTTCTACATTACAGTCACCTACTGATAGTGACTGTTTGATTACTGAGTCGGTATTTATGTGACTTTCTGTTTGACTGTCAGAGAAGCTGACTTCGTTGTTAACACTCTCATTATTATCCATTATTTATTATTTATAAAACTTGTTACTTTACTCAAATTAATTTAATTCCTCATAACACAATTTCAATCTTACATATACAATGCGTAAATTACGTACTTCTACTTCACTACTTTAACCTCAAATCATGCTTGCATCTGTTGTAGGTGTGGTTTTTCTATTTAAATTTTAATTTACAAAAACTGTCCCTTTCGGAAGCGCCAATTGTGATAATATATTTACATACAAATATAAATACATAAAATTATTTTCCACTTACCTCCAAAAATCTTCTCTTAACCCAGGATCTCGTCACACGAACGTTAGAATGCAAGCATGATTTAAGGTTGTGTGAATAACTTACGCAACTCGCCTTTTATGAAGAGATTAAAAAAAATTTTTAATATGTAATTCTTTCTTGCCAATTATCTCCAACAATTATTTTTCCAACAGTAAAATAAAAAATATATATGCATCACATTTTTTCGGAAATTTGCGACATGATTAAGTTACATTTATAGTTACCCTAAACATCTTACCTTATATATTTACCAGACAGCCCAGTCTGCTCGCACACACACACACACATTCAACTTTAAAACCCCATTTTAATTAATATTGATATATGTATACCCCTGCCGGCCACGTGGAGTCACCCCGACTTTGCGTTGCATCATTCACAGTACTTGCTGGTATGTCCGAAAAACGATTGATTAGTTCATTTTTACGTGAACCGGTTCTCACTATGGGATTTCGCCAAACTTTCACTCACTATTGTTTGATGTTAAAAAGTTACTTTTTTAAGCCCTGGTTGACGGGCAACCTGCCCAGGCTGAAGTCGGTGAGGAACTGGTAGCGTCTATAAGTCCCCTCTCTACTAGATATTTTTGTTGAAGAAGATGGAAACCAATGCCTTGTACTTTGTAGTCATAGTGGTGACACATTCAACACATGGGTTCTTCGTGTATTTGACGTGGATGATATTTGGTGGGCACTGATCGACGTCACAATTGTGGGCTGGACTTAGTTTCATTTCCGTCAGCTCAGATCACGAGGTGAAAAAATAGAGTCTCAAAGCCATACTGCTTTTCTAACTTGGCGTCGGTCTGCGCATCTGCTGGTGGTTGCGCGTTTGTGCGCTGGTGTCACACAGCTGCAAAGTTCTAAGAATCGACGACTGGCACATTCCTTTGCAAATGTTTCATCACCCAGCTACAGCGTACCGTTTCTTTGTTCGCACAAAGCTTTTATGTAACACGTGGCTTATCACACAGATGAAAATGAATTGTGAAATAATATTTTAATAAAAATAAAAAGCCCCCTTTTTTGTCCCGTTACAAACCCCCCCAATGAGATATCTTCTGCTTCTGCCGAAACAGAAGAAATCTCATTGCTAAACCCCTAAGAGGATCGGTGAGGATATGGTGCAACAAAACCCCCATTAGCTCTTATACATCATGGGTAAACAACCCCCCTGGCTCGGTGACTAAGGCCGCATCCGAACGAGATCACTGGACTTCTCTATACGAGATCCCAACACCATAAAATCGAACGGACACGCACCACAGCGCACCTAACCTTCTAACATGCTACCCCTAACTCCAAACCCCTGGTCTTATATCATGCCAGATCCTCAACCGATATGTTCCCCCTTATCATGCACACTGGGCTGCCTTTAGCAGTTACTGGGCTTGTACACACACTTATAACTACATCCTAACAAGACTTTCATTTTTACATTCAAATATTTATTTAAGTTAAAATCAAACAGCTCTATCTCCATTACTTTTTTCAAAATCAAAAAATAAAATCTTTTATCTGAATTGATTAATTCTCTTCGTTATTATTGATAATTAGAAAAACAAATAAATTGAACATTTAATTAAAACATGAACTCATTTATACTAACATGTGATTATACATATATCCTACACAATATGATTCAATAAAACCCTAGTATTACACATAAACAACACTACAATCAAAATTCAAAACATCAATTAGATGGCAGGCACAAAAAGTAAATTTTTTTTTTTTTTTCAAAAACAAATTTAAAATTTTTTAAAATATACTTCTCTCAATATTCAAAATTTTAAACTTATTTAAATTAATTTAAACAGCAAAATTGGCATTACTTCCTTGCCAAAACGGGTCTAGTATATAACATCACCCATCAGCTGATCAAACTGGGTCAAGTCCACGACCTTGACCTACACAGGTTATACATAAGCTACATCATAAAATACATTAATCATCTTTAAAATTTTTACCTTCAAACATAATAAAATAAGACATTTCAAATTATCATAGTATTATTACAATTAACAATAAAATTGACATTTAAATTACTCAAAATTACACACTTTACAACTTTACTTTACTCTCAAATTCTATTAAAATTTGTCACTTGTTTCAGTTAAAATTTTATATTTTTACTATGAATCTCTTTCTTTACCATTATCAATCTCCATTAGTTTGGGTGATTTAATTATTCATAACAGCGTGATTGTATCAACTTAGCATATATATATATTCCTAACCCCTCTGACTCTAACACTCATTTACAGCTTTAACTAACATGACAACCATCTCTATCAAAACATCTATCAAACACTCTCTTAACCCAACTTACTACTCAACTCAATTCGCAATACTCTACTCTTATATAAAAAAAATACTCTCTAACCCTTTGTACTCAGGATGTGTGTTCCCCCCCCACCAAAGCTCATTCCCTTATGTTGGTTCCTGGACTTTATCCCAAAGGCAACCCTTTCCGGCGCTAAACGGTCCCTTCCCGTCCCAACCCTTTTGTTGCGGACTCCTACCACACTATCCCCTCTTGCAAAATTCCCATCCACTAATTACCATTCTCATTATCTCACTTCAACTACAACAAAATATCTCCAATTACTTATTACATCAAAATATCAATCAATACTCTACATATTATCCTCATAGCTACTGCGTCACTATTACCTCTCAAAGTCTACATTACATTTATTCATAACAATATTTATTCATCTCTATTACCACCTTAAACTCAACATGGACTGATCTACATGTCCCAACAAAATATTAATTACCCAAAATCTACCTTTTACTATCTTTCACAAATCATTCAAAATTCTCAACTATATCAAATTATTTTCATCATTTAAAATACACTCTTTACACATTGAAACCACTATTCAAACATTATACAAATATTTAACTAACTTGACAAAATTGCAGATCGTTTATAAGTGATATTGTACAGCTGATCAGCTGATTTTCTTAGCAAGGTGAATGACCTTACTACAAACACATTTCAAAATTATACCAATTACACATTTTATCAATCCTTATCTCTAACCCAAAAAAATAATACATTTATAAGACAGAATAAACACAGTATAATAAACATATGAACACCTATTTATCAAATCATAATACAATTATTTAATTAGTGCAAGAGCGAGTTATCATCTTTAAGTTCCAAAAATTCAAATTCGTTGCTCCCCTGAGCAACCACCCAGCCACACACACTATTGTTTTTTTTCTGTTGGACTGTGGCGCCCATGTGCTTCCACAAGGACGGCATAGGTGGAGGAATTTAACATCTCCGTGTCCTTGCTTCAGCGTTACATTTGAAAGATTTAGATATCAACATACCTTTTGTTACATAATTACACACCCTTAATGCGGGTCTACCACCTGGCTTTGCAGTTCCTCCTCGAACAGAGTGGCAGCCGCTGTTCCATAGTTTCCGGGATTTCCCCTAGTTTCACCCCCCATCAATTTCTAATATAAACCAATTTCAAGCCAGCTATGGTCAAGGTTCTTAATTTATGGCCATAGCTGACCGCTAGCCAAAACCACGATTAGTGCTGGTAAGGCAGTAATCGCCCGAAAAGTCGGGGAAATCAACTCTACTTTCAGGCATGTTATCATCGTCATTTATCTGCACGGCACGGCAGTTTATCAAGGTACAATATAAAATTGTACAAAAGGGTGTGTCGTGCATTTTACGCCATTTTGGCCTCCGATGGAGGTAACACTCTCTATTACCCCCAACACTTTCCGCTATCTACTGTGGCACATGCCACCACAGCGATAGCACACTAATAACTAGACTAAAATCTTTCTACAATAGCAGTCCCCACATTCCATTATTATATCACTTCTATAAACACCACTCTACCCCCCAAAATTACCCACATTTCTTGTATAATACATTACATAACATAATAAACAACTAGACATTTACATTGATCGTTAGCATACATTAAACAAACAATTCTCTTTTAAATAATTTGTATAGAATCTTATAAACATTATTACTTGAAATTTTTCATTAACTCTTTTATATATCATCATCGCATTATTTATCCCTGTCTGGAATTAGATTCCTAAAAATTTCAAATTCATTATTAATACAATTAATTTACATCACCTTTCAGTTATTATTATTTTTTAATTATAGTTTCTATTTAGTACAATTATCTCAAATTATTTTCATTATTGAATTAAACTCTTTTCATTTGAGTTAAACACCTGTAAACATTTTATTCTATTTAATTGGTATTATAAATTTTATACTTACAGTACATTATTCACCTACTGACATAAACACAAAATATACACACCACACACACCAATACCTCCACGTAACTTCTGAAACATTTAACAACAGTGTTATTTCATACCAAACAATTTAACATTTATCTATTTATTACTATCAGATTCACACCTCCTAAAATAGTTTAAACTCATTAGAAAAATTCAATTATAAAACATTTAAATCAATCAAAATATTTAAACACCTCCAATTATTTTAATTAAATCAATTATTGAAAACACAACAATTTAAATTACTCTCACCAATTACAATAATTACAATTTATTTATTATCTTCTTCAAAATTATTCTGTTATTTATTTAGACTGCAAAATATTATTATTATTATCACAACAATTTCTACTACATACACACATTGTTTACATAACATCCTACAATACCCACAATTACTTTCACTAGCAATTTATTTACAATTCTTCATCATTAATTATTCAAATTTATCACACTTCATTGTCCGAGTTTGCAAGGTCAGAACCATAAAACGAACTATTTAAAATTGTCCATTTTAAGTTCATGTTCAGCCTCCATCATCGAAATTAGTCTGGTTTTCATATAACAGTTTTCAATTTTATTTACATACTTCATATGGCTATCCTGTGTGTAATAACCATAAAATTTCAGTTAATTCATTTTACCACAATAATCATACATAGGGTTATTTCCCATTATAATTATTTTATCATAAACCAAGTCAGCATTATTTATTTTTGTCCAGTCTCCCTCAGTAGTTACATTCAATATAAGGTCAGTTATTTTCTCATCATAAGGTAAATTATTATTATTATTTAAACAGGTATGATCAAAATAGTTCTCACTCTCTATTTTAACAGGTAAGTATTTCATATCAATTATCTCTATCGCTTCTAACATCTCTTTCAACTCATTATAATCCCTCTTTAATTTATATAATTCTATCTCTCTATCAATACACAACTCTCTATCTAAATCTCTCTCATCATAACACCATCTCACTCTTTCAACACCATTCCCCATAGAGGGTACTAATTCATACAAAAATGGGAAACAATTCAAATCCTCCGCTAATAAGGGTCTCTTGCCCTTCAACAATAACACTTTTGAACACCTTGGTTCATCACAAATAAGGGGAAAATTTACCCTCTGCCCTACACACTCATCTACTCTCTCTTTCCATTCTTTCTCTAATTCAACAACACTAATTACTACTCCATTACAACCTATTACTCTCTCTCTCTCTCTCACTCACTATCTCACTATCTATTTTCAACGTATCACTCTCTGATACCACCTTTTCAATTACATTACCATTTTCAATATCATTGTTATCATTTGTTACCTTATTCTCTAATACCACATTTTTATACACTTGTTTTTCTACTGACTCTACCATTTTCTCTATACTCTGTTCTAATCTGTTACAGCTAGTTTCTATTATCTCATTGGTATTCTCAAAACGTTTATTAATTTCGTTAATTTGGTTTTTTAACTCATCAAAACTATTCTTTTGAACATCGAATTTCTCACTAAACTTGTGATTTTGAACGTCAAAACGATGGTCTATTTTATCGAATTTTTCGTCATTACTATCAAATCGTTTACTGAGAAGGTTAAATAAGTCATTCATGGACATCTCTTTTTCTTTTGTTTTACTTGTTACAGGAGTGGAATTCGCTCCCGGCGCACTAATTACAGATTCTTCTACATTACAGTCACCTACTGATAGTGACTCTGTTTGAATACTGAGTCGGTATTTATGTGACTTTCTGTTTGACTGTCAGAGAAGCTGACTTCGTTATTAATACTCTCATTATTATCCATTATTTATTATTTTATAAAACTTGTTACTTTACTCAAATTAATTTAATTCCTCATAACACAATTTCAATCTTACATATACAATGCGTAAATTACGTACTTCTACTTCACTACTTTAACCTCAAATCACGCTTGCATCTGTTGTAGGTGTGGTTTTTCTATTTAAATTTTAATTTACAAAAACTGTCCCTTTCGGAAGCGCCAATTCTGATAATATATTTACATACAAATATAAATACATAAAATTATTTTCCACTTACCTCCAAAAATCTTCTCTTAACCCAGGATCTCGTCACACGAACGTTAGAATGCAAGCATGATTTAAGGTTGTGTGAATAACTTACGCAACTCGACTTTTATGAAGAGATTAAAAAACATTTTTACTATATAATTCTTTCTTGCCAATTATCTCCAACAATTATTTTTCCAACAGTAAAATAAAAAATATATATGCATCACATTTTTTCGGAAATTTGCGACATGATTAAGTTACATTTATAGTTACCCTAAACATCTTACCTTATATATTTACCAGACAGCCCAGTCTGCTCGCACACACACACACACACACACACATTCAACTTTAAAACCCCATTTTAATTAATATTGATATATGTATACCCCTGCCGGCCACGTGGAGTCACCCCGACTTTGCGTTGCATCACTCACAGTATTTGCTGGTATGTCCGAAAAACGATTGATTAGTTCATTTTTACGTAAACCGGTTCTCACTATGGGATTTCGCCAAAATTTCACTCACTATTGTTTGATGTTAAAAAGTTACTTTTTTAAGCCCTGGTTGACGGGCAACCTGCGCAGGCTGAAGTCGGTGAGGAACTGGTAGCGTCTATAAGTCCCCTCTCTACTAGATATTTTTGTTGAAGAAGACGGAAACCAATGCCTTGTACTTTGTAGTCATAGTGGTGACACATTCAACACATGGGTTCTTCGTGTATTTGACGTGGATGATATTTGGTGGGCACTGATCGACGTCACAATTGTGGGCTGGACTTAGTTTCATTTCCGTCAGCTCAGACCACGAGGTGAAAAAATAGAGTCTCAAAGCCATATTGCTTTTCTAACTTGGCGTCTGTCTGCGCATCTGCTGGTGGTTGCGCGTTTGTGCGCTGGTGTCACACAGCCGCAAAGTTCTAAGAATCGACAACTGGCACATTCCTTTGCAAATGTTTCATCACCTAGCTACAGCGTACCGTTTCTTTGTTCGCACAAAGCTTTTATGTAACACGTGGCTTATCACACAGATGAAAATGAATTGTGAAATAATATTTTAATAAAAATAAAAAGCCCCTTTTTTTGTCCCGTTACAATACCCCCCCCCCCAATGAGATATCTTCTGCCGAAACAGAAGAAATCTCATTGCTAAACCCCTAAGAGGATCGGTGAGGATATGGTGCCAACAAAACCCCCATTAGCTCTTATACATCATGGGTAAACAACCCCCCTGGCTCGGTGACTATATGGCCGCATCCGAACGAGATCACTGGACTTCTCTATACGAGATCCCAACACCATAAAATCGAACGGACACGCACCACAGCGCACCTAACCTTCTAACATGCTACCCCTAACTCCAAATCCCTGGTCTTATATCATGCCAGATCCTCAACTGATATGTTCCCCCTTATCATGCACACTGGGCTGCCTTTAGCAGTTACTGGGCTTGTACACACACTTATAACTACATCCTAGCAAGACTTTCATTTTTACATTCAAAAATTTATTTAAGTTAAAATCAAACAGCTCTATCTCCATTACTTTTTTGAAAATAAAAAATTAAAATCTTTTATCTGAATTGATTAATTCTCTTCGTTATTATTGATAATTAGAAAAACAAATAAATTGAACATTTAATTAAAAAAAGAACTCATCCTAACATGTGATTATACATATATCCTACACAATATGATTCAATAAAACCCTAGTATTACACATAAACAACACTACAATCAAAATTCAAAACATCAATTAGATGGCAGGCACAAAAAGTAAATTAAAAAAAAAAAAAAATAATTTTTAATTTATTAAAATATACTTCTCTCAATATTCAAAATTTTAAACTTATTTAAATTAATTTAAACAGCAAAATTGGCATTACTTCCTTGCCAAAACGGGGCTAGTATATAACATCACCCATCAGCTGATCAAACTGGGTCAAGTCCACGACCTTGACCTACACAGGTTATACATAAGCTACATCATAAAATACATTAATCATCTTTAAAATTTTTACCTTCAAACATAATAAAACATAATAAAATAAGACATTTAAATTTACCATAGTATTATTACAATTAACAATAAAATTGACATTTAAATTACTCAAAATTACACACTTTACAACTTTACTTTACTCTCAAATTCTATTAAAATTTGTCACTTGTTTCAGTTAAAATTTTATATTTTTACTATGAATCTCTTTCTTTACCATTATCAATCTCAATTAGTTTGGGTGATTTAATTATTCATAACAGCGTGATTGTATCAACTTAGCATATATATATATATTCCTAACCCCTCTGACTCTAACACTCATTTACAGCTTTAACTAACATGACACCCATCTCTATCAAAACATCTATCAAACACTCTCTTAACCCAACTTACTACTCAACTCAATTCGCAATACTCTACTCTTATATAAAAAAAATACTCTCTAACCCTTTGTACTCAGGATGTGTGTTCCCCCCCCCCCCAAAGCTCATTCCCTTATGTTGGTTCCTGGACTTTATCCCAAAGGCAACCCTTTCCGGCACTAAACGGTCCCTTCCCGTCCCAACCCTTTTGTTGCGGACTCCTACCACACTATCCCCTCTTACAAAATTCCCATCCACTAATTACCATTCTCATTACCTCACTTCAACTACAACAAAATATCTCCAATTACTTATTACATCAAAATATCAATCAATACTCTACATATTATCCTCATAGCTACTGTGTCACTATTACCTCTCAAAGTCTACATTACATTTATTCATAACAATATTTATTCGTCTCTATTACCACCTTAAACTCAACATGGACTGATCTACATGTCCCAACAAAATATTAATCACCCAAAATCTACCTTTTACTATCTTTCACAAATCATTCAAAATTCTCAACTATATCAAATTATTTTCATCATTTAAAATACACTCTTTAACACATTGAAACCACTATTAAAACATTATTCAAATATTTAACTAACTTGACAAAATTGCAAATCGTTTATAAGTGATATTGTGCAGCTGATCAGCTGATTTTCTCAGCAAGGTGAATGACCTTACTACAAACACATTTCAAAATTATACCAATTACACATTTTATCAATCCTTATCTCTAACCCAAAAAAATAATACATTTATAAGACAGAATAAACACAGTATAATAAACATATGAACACCTATTTATCAAATCATAATACAATTATTTAATTAGTGCAAGAGCGAGTTATCATCTTTAAGTTCCAAAAATTCAAATTCGTTGCTCCCCTGAGCAACCACCCAGCCACACACACTATTGTTTTTTTTCTGTTGGACTGTGGCGCCCATGTGCTTCCACAAGGACGGCATAGGTGGAGGAATTTAACATCTCCGTGTCGTTGCTTCAGCGTTACTTTTGAAAGATTTAGATATCAACGTACCTTTTGTTACATAATTACACACCCTTAATGCTGGTCTACCACCTGGCTTTGCTGTTCCTCCTCGAACAGAGTGGCAGCCGCTGTTCCATAGTTTCCGGGATTTCCCCTAGTTTCACCCCCCATCAATTTCTAATATAAACCAATTTCAAGCCAGCTATGGTCAAGGTTCGTAATTTATGGCCATAGCTGACCGCTAGCCAAAACCACGATTAGTGCTGGTAAGGCAGTAATCGCCCGAAAAGTCGGGGAAATCAACTCTACTTTCAGGCATGTTATCATCGTCATTTATCTGCAGGGCACGGCAGTTTATCAAGGTACAATATAAAATTGTACAAAAGGGTGTGCCGTGCATTTTACGCCATTTTGGCCTCCGATTGAGGTAACACTCTCTATTACCCCCAACACTTTCCGCTATCTACTGTGGCACATGCCACCACAGCGATAGCACACTAATAACTAGAGTAAAATCTTTCTACAATAGCAGTCCCCACATTCCATTATTATATCACTTCTATAAACACCACTCTACCCCCCAAAATTACCCACATTTCTTGTATAATACATTACATAACATAATAAACAACTAGACATTTACCTTGATCGTTAGCATACATTAAACAAACAATTCTCTTTTAAATAATTTGTATAGAATCTTATAAACATTATTACTTGAAATTTTTCATTAACTCTTTTATATATCATCATCGCATTATTTATCCCTGTCTGGAATTAGATTCCTCAAAAATTCAAATTCATTATTAACAATTAATTTACATCACCTTTCAGTTATTATTATTTTTTAATTATAGTTTCTATTTAGTACAATTATCTCAAATTATTTTCATTATTGAATTAAACTCTTTTCATTTGAGTTAAACACCTGTAAACATTTTATTCTATTTAATTGGTATTATAAATTTTATACTTACAGTACATTATTCACCTACTGACATAAACACAAAATATACACACCACACACACCAATGCCTCCACGTAACTTCTGAAACATTTAACAACAGTGTTATTTCATACCAAACAATTTAACATTTATCTATTTATTACTATCAGATTCACACCTCCTAAAATAGTTTAAACTCATTAGAAAAATTCAATTATACAACATTTAAATCAATCAAAATATTTAAACACCTCCAATTATTTTAATTAAATCAATTATTGAAAACACAACAATTTTAATTACTCTCACCAATTACAATAATTACAATTTATTTATTATCTTCTTCAAAATTATTCTGTTATTTATTTAGACTGCAAAATATTATTATTATTATCACAACAATTTCTACTACATACACACATTGTTTACATAACATCCTACAATACCCACAATTACTTTCACTAGCAATTTATTTACAATTCTTCATCATTAATTATTCAAATTTATCACACTTCATTGTCCAAGTTTGCAAGGTCAGAACCATAAAACGAACTATTTAAAATTGTCCATTTTAAGTTCATGTTCAGCCTCCATCATCGAAAATTAGTCTGGGTTTCACATAACAGTTTTCAATTTTATTTACATACTTCATATGGCTATCCTGTGTGTAATAACCATAAAATTTCAGTTCATTCATTTTACCACAATAATCATACATAGGGTTATTTCCCATTATAATTATTTTATCATAAACCAAGTCAGCATTATTTATTTTTCTCCAGTCTCCCTCAGTAGTTACATTCAATATAAGGTCAGTTATTTTCTCATCATAAGGTAAATTATTATTATTATTTAAACAGGTATCATCAAAATAATTCTCACTCTCTATTTTAACAGGTAAGTATTTCATATCAATTATCTCTATCGCTTCTAACATCTCTTTCAACTCATTATAATCCCTCTTTAATTTATATAATTCTATCTCTCTATCAATACACAACTCTCTATCTAAATCTCTCTCATCATAACACCATCTCACTCTTTCAACACCATTCCCCATAGAGGGTACTAATTCATACAAAAATGGGAAACAATTCAAATCCTCCACTAATAAGGGTCTCTTGCCCTTCAACAATAACACTTTTGAACACCTTGGTTCATCACAAATAAGGGGAAAATTTACCCTCTGCCCTACACACTCATCTACTCTCTCTTTCCATTCTTTCTCTAATTCAACAACACTAATTACTACTCCATTACAACCTATTACTCTCTCTCTCTCTCACTCACTATCTCACTATCTATTTTCAACGTATCACTCTCTGATACCACCTTTTCAATAACATTACCATTTTCAGTATCATTGTTATCATTTGTTACCTTATTCTCTAATACCACATTTTTATACACTTGTTTTTCTACTCACTTTACCATTTTCTCTATACTCTGTTCTAATCTGTTACAGCTAGTTTCTATTATCTCATTGGTATTCTCAAAACGTTTATTAATTTCGTTAATTTGGTTTTTTAACTCATCAAAACTATTCTTTTGAACATCGAATTTCTCACTAAACTTGTAATTTTGAACGTCAAAACGATGGTCTATTTTATCGAATTTTTCGTCATTACTATCAAATTGTTTACTGAGAAGGTTAAATAAGTCATTCATGGACATCTCTTTTTCTTTTGTTTTACTTGTTACGGGAGTGGAATTCGCTCCCGGCGCACTAATTACAGATTCTTCTACATTACAGTCACCTACTGATAGTGACTCTGTTTGAATACTGAGTCGGTATTTATGTGACTTTCTGTTTGACTGTCAGAGAAGCTGACTTCGTTATTAATACTCTCATTATTATCCATTATTTATTATTTTATAAAACTTGTTACTTTACTCAAATTAATTTAATTCCTCATAACACAATTTCAATCTTACATATACAATGCGTAAATTACGTACTTCTACTTCACTACTTTAACCTCAGATCACGCTTGCATCTGTTGTAGGTGTGGTTTTTCTATTTAAATTTTAATTTACAAAAACTGTCCCTTTCGGAAGCGCCAATTCTGATAATATATTTACATACAAATATAAATACATAAAATTATTTTCCACTTACCTCCAAAAATCTTCTCTTAACCCAGGATCTCGTCACACGAACGTTAGAATGCAAGCATGATTTAAGGTTGTGTGAATAACTTACGCAACTCGCCTTTTATGAAGAGATTAAAAAACATTTTTACTATATAATTCTTTCTTGCCAATTATCTCCAACAATTATTTTTCCAACAGTAAAATAAAAAATATATATGCATCACATTTTTTCGGAAATTTGCGACATGATTAAGTTACATTTATAGTTACCCTAAACATCTTACCTTATATATTTACCAGACAGCCCAGTCTGCTCGCACACACACACACATTCAACTTTAAAATCCCATTTTAATTAATATTGATATATGTATACCCCTGCCGGCCACGTGGAGTCACCCCGACTTTGCGTTGCATCACTCACAGTATTTGCTGGTATGTCCGAAAAACGATTGATTAGTTCATTTTTACGTGAACCGGTTCTCACTATGGGATTTCGCCAAAATTTCACTCACTATTGTTTGATGTTAAAAAGTTACTTTTTAAGCCCTGGTTGACGGGCAACCTGCGCAGGCTGAAGTCGGTGAGGAACTGGTAGCGTCTATAAGTCCCCTCTCTACTAGATATTTTTGTTGAAGAAGACGGAAACCAATGCCTTGTACTTTGTAGTCATAGTGGTGACACATTCAACACATGGGTTCTTCGTGTATTTGACGTGGATGATATTTGGTGGGCACTGATCGACGTCACAATTGTGGGGTGGACTTAGTTTAATTTCCGTCAGCTCAGACCACGAGGTGAAAAAATAGAGTCTCAAAGCCATACTGCTTTTCTAACTTGGCGTCGGTCTGCGCATCTGCTGGTGGTTGCGCGTTTGTGCGCTGGTGTCACACAGCCGCAAAGTTCTAAGAATCGACGACTGGCACATTCCTTTGCAAATTTTTCATCACCCAGCTACAGCGTACCGTTTCTTTGTTCGCACAAAGCTTTTATGTAACACGTGGCTTATCACACAGATGAAAATGAATTGTGAAATAATATTTTAATGAAAATAAAAAGCCCCGTTTTTTGTCCCGTTACAATACCCCCCCCCCCCCCAATGAGATATCTTCTGCCGAAACAGAAGAAATCTCATTGCTAAACCCCTAAGAGGATCGGTGAGGATATGGTGCCAACAAAACCCCCATTAGCTCTTATACATCATGGGTAAACAACCCCCCTGGCTCGGTGACTATATGGCCGCATCCGAACGAGATCACTGGACTTCTCTATACGAGATCCCAACACCATAAAATCGAACGGACATGCACCACAGCGCACCTAACCTTCTAACATGCTACCCCTAACTCCAAATCCCTGGTCTTATATCATGCCAGATCCTCAACTGATATGTTCCCCCTTATCATGCACACTGGGCTGCCTTTAGCAGTTACTGGGCTTGTACACACACTTATAACTACATCCTAGCAAAACTTTCATTTTTACATTCAATAATTTATTTAAGTTAAAATCAAACAGCTCTATCTCCATTACTTTTTTCAAAATCAAAAAATAAAATCTTTTATCTGAATTGATTAATTCTCTTCGTTATTATTGATAATTAGAAAAACAAATAAATTGAACATTTAATTAAAACATGAACTCATTTATACTAACATGTGATTATACATATATCCTACACAATATGATTCAATAAAACCCTAGTATTACACATAAACAACACTACAATCAAAATTCAAAACATCAATTAGATGGCAGGCACAAAAAGTAAATTTTTTTTTCAAAAAAAATAATTTTTAATTTATTAAAATATACTTCTCTCAATATTCAAAATTTTAAACTTATTTAAATTAATTTAAACAGCAAAATTGGCATTACTTCCTTGCCAAAACGGGTCTAGTATATAACATCACCCATCAGCTGATCAAACTGGGTCAAGTCCACGACCTTGACCTACACAGGTTATACATAAGCTACATCATAAAATACATAAATCATCTTTAAAATTTTTACCTTCAAACATAATAAAACATAATAAAATAAGACATTTAAAATTACCATAGTATTATTACAATTAACAATAAAATTGACATTTAAATTACTCAAAATTACACACTTTACAACTTTACTTTACTCTCAAATTCTATTAAAATTTGTCACTTGTTTCAGTTAAAATTTTATATTTTTACTATGAATCTCTTTCTTTACCATTATCAATCTCCATTAGTTTGGGTGATTTAATTATTCATAACAGCGTGATTGTATCAACTTAGCATATATATATATTCCTAACCCCTCTGACTCTAACACTCATTTACAGCTTTAACTAACATGACACCCATCTCTATCAAAACATCTATCAAACACTCTCTTAACCCAACTTACTACTCAACTCAATTCGCAATACTCTACTCTTATATAAAAAAAATACTCTCTAACCCTTTGTACTCAGGATGTGTGTTCCCCCCCCCAAAAGCTCATTCCCTTATGTTGGTTCCTGGACTTTATCCCAAAGGAAACCCTTTCCGGCGCTAAACGGTCCCTTCCCATCCCGACCCTTTTGTTGCGGACTCCTACCACACTATCCCCTCTTACAAAATTCCCATCCACTAATTACCATTCTCATTACCTCACTTCAACTACAACAAAATATCTCCAATTACTTATTACATCAAAATATCAATCAATACTCTACATATTATCCTCATAGCTACTGTGTCACT
Organism: Magicicada septendecula; assembly: GCA_034769895.1. NCBI lineage: Eukaryota > Metazoa > Arthropoda > Insecta > Hemiptera > Cicadidae > Magicicada > Magicicada septendecula. The sequence continues at coordinate 369,459,239 of CM068368.1, read as the reverse complement.
ATTACCTCTCAAAGTCTACATTACATTTATTCATAACAATATTTATTCGTCTCTATTACCACCTTAAACTCAACATGGACTGATCTACATGTCCCAACAAAATATTAATCACCCAAAATCTACCTTTTACTATCTTTCACAAATCATTCAAAATTCTCAACTATAGCAAATTATTTTCATCATTTAAAATACACTCTTTAACACATTGAAACCACTATTAAAACATTATTCAAATATTTAACTAACTTGACAAAATTGCAAATCGTTTATAAGTGATATTGTACAGCTGATCAGCTGATTTTCTCAGTAAGGTGAACGACCTTACTACAAACACATTTCAAAATTATACCAATTACACATTTTATCAATCCTTATCTCTAACCCAAAAAAATAATACATTTATAAGACAGAATAAACACAGTATAATAAACATATGAACACCTATTTATCAAATCATAATACAATTATTTGATTAGTGCAAGAGCGAGTTATCATCTTTACGTTCCAAAAATTCAAATTCGTTGCTGCCCTGAGCAACCACCCAGCCACACACACTATTGTTTTTTTTCTGTTGGACTGTGGCGCCCATGTGCTTCCACAAGGACGGCATAGGTGGAGGAATTTAACATCTCCGTGTCCTTGCTTCAGCGTTACTTTTGAAAGATTTAGATATCAACATACCTTTTGTTACATAATTACACACCCTTAATGCGGGTCTACCACCTGGCTTTGCTGTTCCTCCTCGAACAGAGTGGCAGCCGCTTTTCCATAGTTTCCGGGATTTCCCCTAATTTCACCCCCCATCAATTTCTAATATAAACCAATTTCAAGCCAGCTATGGTCAAGGTTCGTAATTTATGGCCATAGCTGACCGCTAGCCAAAACCACGATTAGTGCTGGTAAGGCAGTAATCGCCCGAAAAGTCGGGGAAATCAACTCTACTTTCAGGCATGTTATCATCGTCATTTATCTGCACGGCACGGCAGTTTATCAAGTTACAATATAAAATTGTACAAAAGGGTGTGCCGTGCATTTTACGCCATTTTGGCCTCCGATGGAGATAACACTCTCTATTACCCCCAACACTTTCCGCTATCTACTGTGGCACATGCCACCACAGCGATAGCACACTAATAACTAGAGTAAAATCTTTCTACAATAGCAGTCCCCACATTCCATTATTATATCACTTCTATAAACACCACTCTACCCCTCAAAATTACTCACATTTCTTGTATAATACATTACATAACATAATAAACAACTAGACATTTACCTTGATCGTTAGCATACATTAAACAAACAATTCTCTTTTAAATAATTTGTATAGAATCTTATAAACATTATTACTTGAAATTTTTCATTAACTCTTTTATACATCATCATCGCATTATTTATCCCTGTCTGGAATTAGATTCCTCAAAATTTCAAATTCATTATTAACAATTAATTTACATCACCTTTCAGTTATTATTATTTTTTAATTATAGTTTCTATTTAGTACAATTATCTCAAATTATTTTCATTATTGAATTAAACTCTTTTCATTTGAGTTAAACACCTGTAAACATTTTATTCTATTTAATTGGTATTATAAATTTTATACTTACAGTACATTATTCACCTACTGACGTAAACACAAAATATACACACCACACACACCAATACCTCCACGTAACTTCTGAAACATTTAACAACAGTGTTATTTCATACCAAACAATTTAACATTTATCTATTTATTACTATCAGATTCACACCTCCTAAAATAGTGTAAACTCATTAGAAAAATTCAATTATACAACATTTAAATCAATCAAAATATTTAAACACCTCCAATTATTTTAATTAAATCAATTATTGAAAACACAACAATTTTAATTACTCTCACCAATTACAATAATTACAATTTATTTATTATCTTCTTCAAAATTATTCTGTTATTTATTTAGACTGCAAAATATTATTATTATTATCGCAACAATTTCTACTACATACACACATTGTTTACATAACATCCTACAATACCCACAATTACTTTCACTAGCAATTTATTTACTATTCTTCGTCATTAATTATTCAAATTTATCACACTTCATTGTCCAAGTTTGGAAGGTCAGAACCATAAAACGAACTATTTAGAATTGTCCATTTTAAGTTCATGTTCAGCCTCCATCATCGAAAATTAGTCTGGGTTTCACATAACAGTTTTCAATTTTATTTACATACTTCATATGGCTATCCTGTGTGTAATAACCATAAAATTTCAGTTCATTCATTTTACCACAATAAGCATACATAGGGTTATTTCCCATTATAATTATTTTATCATAAACCAAGTCAGCATTATTTATTTTTGTCCAGTCTCCCTCAGTAGTTACATTCAATATAAGGTCAGTTATTTTCTCATCATAAGGTAAATTATTATTATTATTTAAACAGGTATCATCAAAATAATTCTCACTCTCTATTTTAACAGGTAAGTATTTCATATCAATTATCTCTATCGCTTCTAACATCTCTTTCAACTCATTATAATCCCTCTTTAATTTATATAATTCTATCTCTCTATCAATACACAACTCTCTATCTAAATCTCTCTCATCATAACACCATCTCACTCTTTCAACACCATTCCCCATAGAGGGTACTAATTCATACAAAAATGGGAAAAAATTCAAATCCTCCACTAATAAGGGTCTCTTGCCCTTCAACAATAACACTTTTGAACACCTTGGTTCATCACAAATAAGGGGAAAATTTACCCTCTGCCCTACACACTCATCTACTCTCTCTTTCCATTCTTTCTCTAATTCAACAACACTAATTACTAATCCATTACAACCTATTACTCTCTCTCTCTCTCACTCACTATCTCACTATCTATTTTCAACGTATCACTCTCTGATACCACCTTTTCAATTACATTACCATTTTCAATATCATTGTTATCATTTGTTACCTTATTCTCTAATACCACATTTTTATACACTTGTTTTTCTACTGACTCTACCATTTTCTCTATACTCTGTTCTAATCTGTTACAGCTAGTTTCTATTATCTCATTGGTATTCTCAAAACGTTTATTAATTTCGTTAATTTGGTTTTTTAACTCATCAAAACTATTCTTTTAAACATCGAATTTCTCACTAAACTTGTAATTTTGAACGTCAAAACGACGGTCTATTTTATCGAATTTTTCGTCATTACTATCAAATCGTTTACTGAGAAGGTTAAATAAGTCATTCATGGACATCTCTTTTTCTTTTGTTTTACTTGTTACGGGAGTGGAATTCGCTCCCGGCGCACTAATTACAGATTCTTCTACATTACAGTCACCTACTGATAGTGACTGTTTGAATACTGAGTCGGTATTTATGTGACTTTCTGTTTGACTGTCAGAGAAGCTGACTTCGTTATTAATACTCTCATTATTATCCATTATTTATTATTTTATAAAACTTGTTACTTTACTCAAATTAATTTAATTCCTCATAACACAATTTCAATCTTACATATACAATGCGTAAATTACGTACTTCTACTTCACTACTTTAACCTCAAATCACGCTTGCATCTGTTGTAGGTGTGGTTTTTCTATTTAAATTTTAATTTACAAAAACTGTCCCTTTCGGAAGCGCCAATTGTGATAATATATTTACATACAAATATAAATACATAAAATTATTTTCCACTTACCTCCAAAAATCTTCTCTTAACCCAGGATCTCGTCACACGAACGTTAGAATGCAAGCATGATTTAAGGTTGTGTGAATAACTTATGCAACTCGCCTTTTATGAAGAGATTAAAAAACATTTTTACTATATAATTCTTTCTTGCCAATTATCTCCAACAATTATTTTTCCAACAGTAAAATAAAAAATATATATGCATCCCATTTTTTCGGAAATTTGCGACATGATTAAGTTACATTTATAGGTACCCTAAACATCTTACCTTATATATTTACCAGACAGCCCAGTCTGCTCGCACACACACACACACACACATTCAACTTTAAAACCCCATTTTAATTAATATTGATATATGTATACCCCTGCCGGCCACGTGGAGTCACCCCGACTTTGCATTGCATCACTCACAGTATTTGCTGGTATGTCCGAAAAATGATTGATTAGTTCATTTTTACGTGAACCGGTTCTCACTATGGGATTTCGCCAAAATTTCACTCACTATTGTTTGATGTTAAAAAGTTACTTTTTTAAGCCCTGGTTGACGGGCAACCTGCGCAGGCTGAAGTCGGTGAGGAACTGGTAGCGTCTATAAGTCCCCTCTCTACTAGATATTTTTGTTGAAGAAGACGGAAACCAATGCCTTGTACTTTGTAGTCATAGTGGTGACACATTCAACACATGGGTTCTTCGTGTATTTGACGTGGATGATATTTGGTCGGCACTGATCGACGTCACAATTGTGGGCTGGACTTAGTTTCATTTCCGTCAGCTCAGACCACGAGGTGAAAAAATAGAGTCTCAAAGCCATACTGCTTTTCTAACTTGGCGTCGGTCTTCGCATCTGCTGGTGGTTGCGCGTTTGTGCGCTGGTGTCACACAGCCGCAAAGTTCTAAGAATCAAAGACTGGCACATTCCTTTGCACATTTTTCATCACCCAGCTACAGCGTACCGTTTCTTTGTTCGCACAAAGCTTTTATGTAACACGTGGCTTATCACACAGATGAAAATGAATTGTGAAATAATATTTTAATAAAAATAAAAAGCCCCGTTTTTTGTCCCGTTACAATACCCCCCCCCCCAATGAGATATCTTCTTCCGAAACAGAAGAAATCTCATTGCTAAACCCCTAAGAGGATCGGTGAGGATATGGTGCCAACAAAACCCCCATTAGCTCTTATACATCATGGGTAAACAACCCCCGTGGCTCGGTGACTATATGGCCGCATCCGAACGAGACACTGGACTTCTCTATACGAGATCCCAACACCATAAAATCGAACGGACACGCACCACAGCGCACCTAACCTTCTAACATGCTACCCCTAACTCCAAATCCCTGGTCTTATATCATGCCAGATCCTCAACTGATATGTTCCCCCTTATCATGCACACTGGGCTGCCTTTAGCAGTTACTGGGCTTGTACACACACTTATAACTACATCCTAGCAAAACTTTCATTTTTACATTCAAAAATTTATTTAAGTTAAAATCAAACAGCTCTATCTCCATTACTTTTTTCAAAATCAAAAAATAAAATCTTTTATCTGAATTGATTAATTCTCTTCGTTATTATTGATAATTAGAAAAACAAATAAATTGAACATTTAATTAAAAAAAGAACTCATCCTAACATGTGATTATACATATATCCTACACAATATGATTCAATAAAACCCTAGTATTACACATAAACAACACTACAATCAAAATTCAAAACATCAATTAGATGGCAGGCACAAAAAGTAAATTTTTTTTTCAAAAAAAATAATTTTTAATTTATTAAAATATACTTCTCTCAATATTCAAAATTTTAAACTTATTTAAATTAATTTAAACAGCAAAATTGGCATTACTTCCTTGCCAAAACGGGTCTAGTATATAACATCACCCATCAGCTGATCAAACTGGGTCAAGTCCACGACCTTGACCTACACAGGTTATACATAAGCTACATCATAAAATACATAAATCATCTTTAAAATTTTTACCTTCAAACATAATAAAACATAATAAAATAAGACATTTAAAATTACCATAGTATTATTACAATTAACAATAAAATTGACATTTAAATTACTCAAAATTACACACTTTACAACTTTACTTTACTCTCAAATTCTATTAAAATTTGTCACTTGTTTCAGTTAAAATTTTATATTTTTACTATGAATCTCTTTCTTTACCATTATCAATCTCCATTAGTTTGGGTGATTTAATTATTCATAACAGCGTGATTGTATCAACTTAGCATATATATATATTCCTAACCCCTCTGACTCTAACACTCATTTACAGCTTTAACTAACATGACACCCATCTCTATCAAAACATCTATCAAACACTCTCTTAACCCAACTTACTACTCAACTCAATTCGCAATACTCTACTCTTATATAAAAAAAATACTCTCTAACCCTTTGTACTCAGGATGTGTGTTCCCCCCCCCCAAAAGCTCATTCCCTTATGTTGGTTCCTGGACTTTATCCCAAAGGAAACCCTTTCCGGCGCTAAACGGTCCCTTCCCATCCCGACCCTTTTGTTGCGGACTCCTACCACACTATCCCCTCTTACAAAATTCCCATCCACTAATTACCATTCTCATTACCTCACTTCAACTACAACAAAATATCTCCAATTACTTATTACATCAAAATATCAATCAATACTCTACATATTATCCTCATAGCTACTGTGTCACTATTACCTCTCAAAGTCTACATTACATTTATTCATAACAATATTTATTCGTCTCTATTACCACCTTAAACTCAACATGGACTGATCTACATGTCCCAACAAAATATTAATCACCCAAAATCTACCTTTTACTATCTTTCACAAATCATTCAAAATTCTCAACTATATCAAATTCTTTTCATCATTTAAAATACACTCTTTAACACATTGAAACCACTATTAAAACATTATTCAAATATTTAACTAACTTGACAAAATTGCAAATCGTTTATAAGTGATATTGTACAGCTGATCAGCTGATTTTCTCAGCAAGGTGAATGACCTTACTACAAACACATTTCAAAATTATACCAATTACACATTTTATCAATCCTTATCTCTAACCCAAAAAAATAATACATTTATAAGACAGAATAAACACAGTATAATAAACATATGAACACCTATTTATCAAATCATAATACAATTATTTAATTAGTGCAAGAGCGAGTTATCATCTTTAAGTTCCAAAAATTCAAATTCGTTGCTCCCCTGAGCAACCACCCAGCCACACACACTATTGTTTTTTTTCTGTTGGACTGTGGCGCCCATGTGCTTCCACAAGGACGGCATAGGTGGAGGAATTTAACATCTCCGTGTCGTTGCTTCAGCGTTACTTTTGAAAGATTTAGATATCAACGTACCTTTTGTTACATAATTACACACCCTTAATGCGGGTCTACCACCTGGCTTTGCTGTTCCTCCTCGAACAGAGTGGCAGCCGCTGTTCCATAGTTTCCGGGATTTCCCCTAGTTTCACCCCCCATCAATTTCTAATATAAACCAATTTCAAGCCAGCTATGGTCAAGGTTCGTAATTTATGGCCATAGCTGACCGCTAGCCAAAACCACGATTAGTGCTGGTAAGGCAGTAATCGCCCGAAAAGTCGGGGAAATCAACTCTACTTTCAGGCATGTTATCATCGTCATTTATCTGCACGGCATGGCAGTTTATCAAGGTACAATATAAAATTGTACAAAAGGGTGTGCCGTGCATTTTTCGCCATTTTGGCCTCCGATTGAGGTAACACTCTCTATTACCCCCAACACTTTCCGCTATCTACTGTGGCACATGCCACCACAGCGATAGCACACTAATAACTAGAGTAAAATCTTTCTACAATAGCAGTCCCCACATTCCATTATTATATCACTTCTATAAACACCACTCTACCCCTCAAAATTACTCACATTTCTTGTATAATACATTACATAACATAATAAACAACTAGACATTTACCTTGATCGTTAGCATACATTAAACAAACAATTCTCTTTTAAATAATTTGTATAGAATCTTATAAACATTATTACTTGAAATTTTTCATTAACTCTTTTATACATCATCATCGCATTATTTATCCCTGTCTGGAATTAGATTCCTCAAAATTTCAAATTCATTATTAACAATTAATTTACATCACCTTTCAGTTATTATTATTTTTTAATTATAGTTTCTATTTAGTACAATTATCTCAAATTATTTTCATTATTGAATTAAACTCTTTTCATTTGAGTTAAACACCTGTAAACATTTTATTCTATTTAATTGGTATTATAAATTTTATACTTACAGTACATTATTCACCTACTGACGTAAACACAAAATATACACACCACACACACCAATACCTCCACGTAACTTCTGAAACATTTAACAACAGTGTTATTTCATACCAAACAATTTAACATTTATCTATTTATTACTATCAGATTCACACCTCCTAAAATAGTGTAAACTCATTAGAAAAATTCAATTATACAACATTTAAATCAATCAAAATATTTAAACACCTCCAATTATTTTAATTAAATCAATTATTGAAAACACAACAATTTTAATTACTCTCACCAATTACAATAATTACAATTTATTTATTATCTTCTTCAAAATTATTCTGTTATTTATTTAGACTGCAAAATATTATTATTATTATCGCAACAATTTCTACTACATACACACATTGTTTACATAACATCCTACAATACCCACAATTACTTTCACTAGCAATTTATTTACAATTCTTCGTCATTAATTATTCAAATTTATCACACTTCATTGTCCAAGTTTGGAAGGTCAGAACCATAAAACGAACTATTTAAAATTGTCCATTTTAAGTTCATGTTCAGCCTCCATCATCGAAAATTAGTCTGGGTTTCACATAACAGTTTTCAATTTTATTTACATACTTCATATGGCTATCCTGTGTGTAATAACCATAAAATTTCAGTTCATTCATTTTACCACAATAATCATACATAGGGTTATTTCCCATTATAATTATTTTATCATAAACCAAGTCAGCATTATTTATTTTTGTCCAGTCTCCCTCAGTAGTTACATTCAATATAAGGTCAGTTATTTTCTCATCATAAGGTAAATTATTATTATTATTTAAACAGGTATCATCAAAATAATTCTCACTCTCTATTTTAACAGGTAAGTATTTCATATCAATTATCTCTATCACTTCTAACATCTCTTTCAACTCATTATAATCCCTCTTTAATTTATATAATTCTATCTCTCTATCAATACACAACTCTCTATCTAAATCTCTCTCATCATAACACCATCTCACTCTTTCAACACCATTCCCCATAGAGGGTACTAATTCATACAAAAATGGGAAAAAATTCAAATCCTCCACTAATAAGGGTCTCTTGCCCTTCAACAATAACACTTTTGAACACCTTGGTTCATCACAAATAAGGGGAAAATTTACCCTCTGCCCTACACACTCATCTACTCTCTCTTTCCATTCTTTCTCTAATTCAACAACACTAATTACTAATCCATTACAACCTATTACTCTCTCTCTCTCACTCACTATCTCACTATCTATTTTCAACGTATCACTCTCTGATACCACCTTTTCAATTACATTACCATTTTCAATATCATTGTTATCATTTGTTACCTTATTCTCTAATACCACATTTTTATACACTTGTTTTTCTACTCACTCTACCATTTTCTCTATACTCTGTTCTAATCTGTTACAGCTAGTTTCTATTATCTCATTGGTATTCTCAAAACGTTTATTAATTTCGTTAATTTGGTTTTTTAACTCATCAAAACTATTCTTTTAAACATCGAATTTCTCACTAAACTTTTAATTTTGAACGTCAAAACGACGGTCTATTTTATCGAATTTTTCGTCATTACTATCAAATCGTTTACTGAGAAGGTTAAATAAGTCATTCATGGACATCTCTTTTTCTTTTGTTTTACTTGTTACGGGAGTGGAATTCGCTCCCGGCGCACTAATTACAGATTCTTCTACATTACAGTCACCTACTGATAGTGACTGTTTGAATACTGAGTCGGTATTTATGTGACTTTCTGTTTGACTGTCAGAGAAGCTGACTTCGTTATTAATACTCTCATTATTATCCATTATTTATTACTTTATAAAACTTGTTACTTTACTCAAATTAATTTAATTCCTCATAACACAATTTCAATCTTACATATACAATGCGTAAATTACGTACTTCTACTTCACTACTTTAACCTCAAATCACGCTTGCATCTGTTGTAGGTGTGGTTTTTCTATTTAAAATTTAATTTACAAAAACTGTCCCTTTCGGAAGCGCCAATTGTGATAATATATTTACATACAAATATAAATACATAAAATTATTTTCCACTTACCTCCAAAAATCTTCTCTTAACCCAGGATCTCGTCACACGAACGTTAGAATGCAAGCATGATTTAAGGTTGTGTGAATAACTTACGCAACTCGCCTTTTATGAAGAGATTAAAAAACATTTTTACTATATAATTCTTTCTTGCCAATTATCTCCAACAATTATTTTTCCAACAGTAAAATAAAAAATATATATGCATCCCATTTTTTCGGAAATTTGCGACATGATTAAGTTACATTTATAGTTACCCTAAACATCTTACCTTATATATTTACCAGACAGCCCAGTCTGCTCGCACACACACACACACATTCAACTTTAAAACCCCATTTTAATTAATATTGATATATGTATACCCCTGCCGGCCACGTGGAGTCACCCCGACTTTGCGTTGCATCACTCACAGTATTTGCTGGTATGTCCGAAAAACGATTGATTAGTTCATTTTTACGTGAACCGGTTCTCACTATGGGATTTCGCCAAAATTTCACTCACTATTGTTTGATGTTAAAAAGTTACTTTTTTAAGCCCTGGTTGACGGGCAACCTACGCAGGCTGAAGTCGGTGAGGAACTGGTAGCGTCTATAAGTCCCCTCTCTACTAGATATTTTTGTTGGAGAAGACGGAAACCAATGCCTTGTACTTTGTAGTCATAGTGGTGACACATTCAACACATGGGTTCTTCGTGTATTTGACGTGGATGATATTTGGTCGGCACTGATCGACGTCACAATTGTGGGCTGGACTTAGTTTCATTTCCGTCAGCTCAGACCACGAGGTGAAAAAATAGAGTCTCAAAGCCATACTGCTTTTCTAACTTGGCGTCGGTCTGCGCATCTGCTGGTGGTTGCGCGTTTGTGCGCTGGTGTCACACAGCCACAAAGTTCTAAGAATCGACGACTGGCACATTCCTTTGCAAATTTTTCATCACCCAGCTACAGCGTACCGTTTCTTTGTTCGCACAAAGCTTTTATGTAACACGTGGCTTATCACACAGATGAAAATGAATTGTGAAATAATATTTTAATAAAAATAAAAAGCCCCGTTTTTTGTCCCGTTACAATACCCCCCCCCCAATGAGATATCTTCTTCCGAAACAGAAGAAATCTCATTGCTAAATCCCTAAGAGGATCGGTGAGGATATGGTGCCAACAAAACCCCCATTAGCTCTTATACATCATGGGTAAACAACCCCCCTGGCTCGGTGACTATATGGCCGCATCCGAACGAGACACTGGACTTCTCTATACGAGATCCCAACACCATAAAATCGAACGGACACGCACCACAGCGCACCTAACCTTCTAACATGCTACCCCTAACTCCAAATCCCTGGTCTTATATCATGCCAGATCCTCAACTGATATGTTCCCCCTTATAATGCACACTGGGCTGCCTTTAGCAGTTACTGGGCTTGTACACACACTTATAACTACATCCTAGCAAAACTTTCATTTTTACATTCAAAAATTTATTTAAGTTAAAATCAAACAGCTCTATCTCCATTACTTTTTTCAAAATCAAAAAATAAAATCTTTTATCTGAATTGATTAATTCTCTTCGTTATTATTGATAATTAGAAAAACAAATAAATTGAACATTTAATTAAAAAAAGAACTCATCCTAACATGTGATTATACATATATCCTACACAATATGATTCAATAAAACCCTAGTATTACACATAAACAACACTACAATCAAAATTCAAAACATCAATTAGATGGCAGGCACAAAAAGTAAATTTTTTTTCAAAAAAAATAATTTTAAATTTATTAAAATATACTTCTCTTAATATTCAAAATTTTAAACTTATTTAAATTAATTTAAACAGCAAAATTGGCATTACTTCCTTGCCAAAACGGGTCTAGTATATAACATCACCCATCAGCTGATCAAACTGGGTCAAGTCCACGACCTTGACCTACACAGGTTATACATAAGCTACATCATAAAATACATTAATCATCTTTAAAATTTTTACCTTCAAACATAATAAAACATAATAAAATAAGACATTTAAAATTACCATAGTATTATTACAATTAACAATAAAATTGACATTTAAATTACTCAAAATTACACACTTTACAACTTTACTTTACTCTCAAATTCTATTAAAATTTGTCACTTGTTTCAGTTAAAATTTTATATTTTTACTATGAATCTCTTTCTTTACCATTATCAATCTCCATTAGTTTGGGTGATTTAATTATTCATAACAGCGTGATTGTATCAACTTAGCATATATATATATATATATATATATATATATTCCTAACCCCTCTGACTCTAACACTCATTTACAGCTTTAACTAACATGACACCCATCTCTATCAAAACATCTATCAAACACTCTCTTAACCCAACTTACTACTCAACTCAATTCGCAATACTCTACTCTTATATAAAAAAAATACTCTCTAACCCTTTGTACTCAGGATGTGTGTTCCCCCCCCCCAAAAGCTCATTCCCTTATGTTGGTTCCTGGACTTTATCCCAAAGGAAACCCTTTCCGGCGCTAAACGGTCCCTTCCCATCCCGACCCTTTTGTTGCGGACTCCTACCACACTATCCCCTCTTACAAAATTCCCATCCACTAATTACCATTCTCATTACCTCACTTCAACTACAACAAAATATCTCCAATTACTTATTACATCAAAATATCAATCAATACTCTACATATTATCCTCATAGCTACTGTGTCACTATTACCTCTCAAAGTCTACATTACATTTATTCATAACAATATTTATTCGTCTCTATTACCACCTTAAACTCAACATGGACTGATCTACATGTCCCAACAAAATATTAATCACCCAAAATCTACCTTTTACTATCTTTCACAAATCATTCAAAATTCTCAACTATATCAAATTATTTTCATCATTTAAAATACACTCTTTAACACATTGAAACCACTATTAAAACATTATTCAAATATTTAACTAACTTGACAAAATTGCAAATCGTTTATAAGTGATATTGTACATTTGATCAGCTGATTTTCTCAGCAAGGTGAATGACCTTACTACAAACACATTTCAAAATTATACCAATTACACATTTTATCAATCCTTATCTCTAACCCAAAAAAATAATACATTTATAAGACAGAATAAACACAGTATAATAAACATATGAACACCTATTTATCAAATCATAATACAATTATTTAATTAGTGCAAGAGCGAGTTATCATCTTTAAGTTCCAAAAATTCAAATTCGTTGCTCCCCTGAGCAACCACCCAGCCACACACACTATTGTTTTTTTTCTGTTGGACTGTGGCGCCCATGTGCTTCCACAAGGACGGCATAGGTGGAGGAATTTAACATCTCCGTGTCGTTGCTTCAGCGTTACTTTTGAAAGATTTAGATATCAACGTACCTTTTGTTACATAATTACACACCCTTAATACGGGTCTACCACCTGGCTTTGCTGTTCCTCCTCGAACAGAGTGGCAGCCGCTGTTCCATAGTTTCCGGGATTTCCCCTAGTTTCACCCCCCATCAATTTCTAATATAAACCAATTTCAAGCCAGCTATGGTCAAGGTTCGTAATTTATGGCCATAGCTGACCGCTAGCCAAAACCACGATTAGTGCTGGTAAGGCAGTAATCGCCCGAAAAGTCGGGGAAATCAACTCTACTTTCAGGCATGTTATCATCGTCATTTATCTGCACGGCATGGCAGTTTATCAAGGTACAATATAAAATTGTACAAAAGGGTGTGCCGTGCATTTTACGCCATTTTGGCCTCCGATTGAGGTAACACTCTCTATTACCCCCAACACTTTCCGCTATCTACTGTGGCACATGCCACCACAGCGATAGCACACTAATAACTAGAGTAAAATCTTTCTACAATAGCAGTCCCCACATTCCATTATTATATCACTTCTATAAACACCACTCTACCCCTCAAAATTACTCACATTTCTTGTATAATACATTACATAACATAATAAACAACTAGACATTTACCTTGATCGTTAGCATACATTAAACAAACAATTCTCTTTTAAATAATTTGTATAGAATCTTATAAACATTATTACTTGAAATTTTTCATTAACTCTTTTATACATCATCATCGCATTATTTATCCCTGTCTGGAATTAGATTCCTCAAAATTTCAAATTCATTATTAACAATTAATTTACATCACCTTTCAGTTATTATTATTTTTTAATTATAGTTTCTATTTAGTACAATTATCTCAAATTATTTTCATTATTGAATTAAACTCTTTTCATTTGAGTTAAACACCTGTAAACATTTTATTCTATTTAATTGGTATTATAAATTTTATACTTACAGTACATTATTCACCTACTGACGTAAACACAAAATATACACACCACACACACCAATACCTCCACGTAACTTCTGAAACATTTAACAACAGTGTTATTTCATACCAAACAATTTAACATTTATCTATTTATTACTATCAGATTCACACCCCCTAAAATAGTGTAAACTCATTAGAAAAATTCAATTATACAACATTTAAATCAATCAAAATATTTAAACACCTCCAATTATTTTAATTAAATCAATTATTGAAAACACAACAATTTTAATTACTCTCACCAATTACAATAATTACAATTTATTTATTATCTTCTTCAAAATTATTCTGTTATTTATTTAGACTGCAAAATATTATTATTATTATCGCAACAATTTCTACTACATACACACATTGTTTACATAACATCCTACAATACCCACAATTACTTTCACTAGCAATTTATTTACAATTCTTCGTCATTAACTATTCAAATTTATCACACTTCATTGTCCAAGTTTGGAAGGTCAGAACCATAAACCGAACTATTTAGAATTGTCCATTTTAAGTTCATGTTCAGCCTCCATCATCGAAAATTAGTCTGGGTTTCACATAACAGTTTTCAATTTTATTTACATACTTCATATGGCTATCCTGTGTGTAATAACCATAAAATTTCAGTTCATTCATTTTACCACAATAATCATACATAGGGTTATTTCCCATTATAATTATTTTATCATAAACCAAGTCAGCATTATTTATTTTTGTCCAGTCTCCCTCAGTAGTTACATTCAATATAAGGTCAGTTATTTTCTCATCATAAGGTAAATTATTATTATTATTTAAACAGGTATCATCAAAATAATTCTCACTCTCTATTTTAACAGGTAAGTATTTCATATCAGTTATCTCTATCGCTTCTAACATCTCTTTCAACTCATTATAATCCCTCTTTAATTTATATAATTCTATCTCTCTATCAATACACAACTCTCTATCTAAATATCTCTCATCATAACACCATCTCACTCTTTCAACACCATTCCCCATAGAGGGTACTAATTCATACAAAAATGGGAAACAATTCAAATCCTCCACTAATAAGGGTCTCTTGCCCTTCAACAATAACACTTTTGAACACCTTGGTTCATCACAAATAAGGGGAAAATTTACCCTCTGCCCTACACACTCATCTACTCTCTCTTTCCATTCTTTCTCTAATTCAACAACACTAATTACTACTCCATTACAACCTATTACTCTCTCTCTCTCACTCACTATCTCACTATCTATTTTCAACGTATCACTCTCTGATACCACCTTTTCAATTACATTACCATTTTCAATATCAATGTTATCATTTGTTACCTTATTCTCTAATACCACATTTTTATACACTTGTTTTTCTACTCACGCTACCATTTTCTCTATACTCTGTTCTAATCTGTTACAGCTAGTTTCTATTATCTCATTGGTATTCTCAAAACGTTTATTAATTTCGTTAATTTGGTTTTTTAACTCATCAAAACTATTCTTTTGAACATCGAATTTCTCACTAAACTTGTAATTTTGAACGTCAAAACGACGGTCTATTTTATCGAATTTTTCGTCATTACTATCAAATCGTTTACTGAGAAGGTTAAATAAGTCATTCATGGACATCTCTTTTTCTTTTGTTTTACTTGTTACGGGAGTGGAATTCGCTCCCGGCGCACTAATTACAGATTCTACTACATTACAGTCACCTACTGATAGTGACTCTGTTTGAATACTGAGTCGGTATTTATGTGACTTTCTGTTTGACTGTCAGAGAAGCTGACTTCGTTATTAATACTCTCATTATTATCCATTATTTATTATTTTATAAAACTTGTTACTTTACTCAAATTAATTTAATTCCTCATAACACAATTTCAATCTTACATATACAATGCGTAAATTACGTACTTCTACTTCACTACTTTAACCTCAAATCACGCTTCCATCTGTTGTAGGTGTGGTTTTTCTATTTAAATTTTAATTTACAAAAACTGTCCTTTTCGGAAGCGCCAATTGTGATAATATATTTACATACAAATATAAATACATAAAATTAGTTTCCACTTACCTCCAAAAATCTTCTCTTAACCCAGGATCTCGTCACACGAACGTTAGAATGCAAGCATGATTTAAGGTTGTGTGAATAACTTACGCAACTCGCCTTTTATGAAGAGATTAAAAAACATTTTTACTATATAATTCTTTCTTGCCAATTATCTCCAACAATTATTTTTCCAACAGTAAAATAAAAAATATATATGCATCCCATTTTTTCGGAAATTTGCAACATGATTAAGTTACATTTATAGTTACCCTAAACATCTTACCTTATATATTTACCAGACAGCCCAGTCTGCTCGCACACACACACACACATTCAACTTTAAAACCCCATTTTAATTAATATTGATATATGTATACCCCTGCCGGCCACGTGGAGTCACCCCGACTTTGCGTTGCATCACTCACAGTATTTGCTGGTATGTCCGAAAAACGATTGATTAGTTCATTTTTACGTGAACCGGTTCTCACTATGGGATTTCGCCAAAATTTCACTCGCTATTGTTTGATGTTAAAAAGTTACTTTTTTAAGCCCTGGTTGACGGGCAACCTGCGCAGGCTGAAGTCGGTGAGGAACTGGTAGCGTCTATAAGTCCCCTCTCTACTAGATATTTTTGTTGAAGAAGACGGAAACCAATGCCTTGTACTTTGTAGTCATAGTGGTGACACATTCAACACATGGGTTCTTCGTGTATTTGACGTGGATGATATTTGGTGGGCACTGATCGACGTCACAATTGTGGGCTGGACTTAGTTTCATTTCCGTCAGCTCAGACCACGAGGTGAAAAAATAGAGTCTCAAAGCCATACTGCTTTTCTAACTTGGCGTCGGTCTGCGCATCTGCTGGTGGTTGCGCGTTTGTGCGCTGGTGTCACACAGCCACAAAGTTCTAAGAATCGACGACTGGCACATTCCTTTGCAAATTTTTCATCACCCAGCTACAGCGTACCATTTCTTTGTTCGCACAAAGCTTTTATGTAACACGTGGCTTATCACACAGATGAAAATGAATTGTGAAATAATATTTTAATAAAAATAAAAAGCCCCGTTTTTTGTCCCGTTACAATACCCCCCCCAATGAGATATCTTCTGCCGAAACAGAAGAAATCTCATTGCTAAACCCCTAAGAGGATCGGTGAGGATATGGTGCCAACAAAACCCCAATTAGCTCTTATACATCATGGGTAAACAACCCCCCTGACTCGGTGACTATATGGCCGCATCCGAACGAGATCACTGGACTTCTCTATACGAGATCCCAACACCATAAAATCGAACGGACACGCACCACAGCGCACCTAACCTTCTAACATGCTACCCCTAACTCCAAATCCCTGGTCTTATATCATGCCAGATCCTCAACTGTTATGTTCCCCCTTATCATGCACACTGGGCTGCCTTTAGCAGTTACTGGGCTTGTACACACACTTATAACTACATCCTAGCAAAACTTTCATTTTTACATTCAAAAATTTATTTAAGTTAAAATCAAACAGCTCTATCTCCATTACTTTTTTCAAAATCAAAAAATAAAATCTTTTATCTGAATTGATTAATTCTCTTCGTTATTATTGATAATTAGAAAAACAAATAAATTGAACATTTAATTAAAAAAAGAACTCATCCTAACATGTGATTATACATATATCCTACACAATATGATTCAATAAAACCCTAGTATTACACATAAACAACACTACAATCAAAATTCAAAACATCAATTAGATGGCAGGCACAAAAAGTAAATTTTTTTTTCAAAAAAAATAATTTTTAATTTATTAAAATATACTTCTCTCAATATTCAAAATTTTAAACTTATTTAAATTAATTTAAACAGCAAAATTGGCATTACTTCCTTGCCAAAACGGGTCTAGTATATAACATCACCCATCAGCTGATCAAACTGGGTCAAGTCCACGACCTTGACCTACACAGGTTATACATAAGCTACATCATAAAATACATTAATCATCTTTAAAATTTTTACCTTCAAACATAATAAAACATAATAAAATAAGACATTTAAAATTACCATAGTATTATTACAATTAACAATAAAATTGACATTTAAATTACTCAAAATTACACACTTTACAACTTTACTTTACTCTCAAATTCTATTAAAATTTGTCACTTGTTTCAGTTAAAATTTTATATTTTTACTATGAATCTCTTTCTTGGGGTGATTTATCAATCTCCATTAGTTTGGGTGATTTAATTATTCATAACAGCGTGATTGTATCAACTTAGCATATATATATATATATATATATTCCTAACCCCTCTGACTCTAACACTCATTTACAGCTTTAACTAACATGACACCCATCTCTATCAAAACATCTATCAAACACTCTCTTAACCCAATTTACTACTCAACTCAATTCGCAATACTCTACTCTTATATAAAAAAAATTCTCTCTAACCCTTTGTACTCAGGATGTGTGTCCCCCCCCCCAAAAGCTCATTCCCTTATGTTGGTTCCTGGACTTTATCCCAAAGGCAACCCTTTCCGGCACTAAACGGTCCCTTCCCGTCCCAACCCTTTTGTTGCGGACTCCTACCACACTATCCCCTCTTACAAAATTCCCATCCACTAATTACCATTCTCATTACCTCACTTCAACTACAACAAAATATCTCCAATTACTTATTACATCAAAATATCAATCAATACTCTACATATTATCCTCATAGCTACTGTGTCACTATTACCTCTCAAAGTCTACATTACATTTATTCATAACAATATTTATTCGTCTCTATTACCACCTTAAACTCAACATGGACTGATCTACATGTCCCAACAAAATATTAATCACCCAAAATCTACCTTTTACTATCTTTCACAAATCATTCAAAATTCTCAACTATATCAAATTATTTTCATCATTTAAAATACACTCTTTAACACATTGAAACCACTATTAAAACATTATTCAAATATTTAACTAACTTGACAAAATTGCAAATCGTTTATAAGTGATATTGTACAGCTGATCAGCTGATTTTCTCAGCAAGGTGAATGACCTTACTACAAACATATTTCAAAATTATACCAATTACACATTTTATCAATCCTTATCTCTAACCCAAAAAAATAATACATTTATAAGACAGAATAAACACAGTATAATAAACATATGAACACCTATTTATCAAATCATAATACAATTATTTAATTAGTGCAAGAGCGAGTTATCATCTTTAAGTTCCAAAAATTCAAATTCGTTGCTCCCCTGAGCAACCACCCAGCCACACACACTATTGTTTTTTTTCTGTTGGACTGTGGCGCCCATGTGCTTCCACAAGGACGGCATAGGTGGAGGAATTTAACATCTCCGTGTCGTTGCTTCAGCGTTACTTTTGAAAGATTTAGATATCAACGTACCTTTTGTTACATAATTACACACCCTTAATGCGGGTCTACCACCTGGCTTTGCTGTTCCTCCTCGAACAGAGTGGCAGCCGCTGTTCCATAGTTTCCGGGATTTCCCCTAGTTTCACCCCCCATCAATTTCTAATATAAACCAATTTCAAGCCAGCTATGGTCAAGGTTCGTAATTTATGGCCATAGCTGACCGCTAGCCAAAACCACGATTAGTGCTGGTAAGGCAGTAATCGCCCGAAAAGTCGGGGAAATCAACTCTACTTTCAGGCATGTTATCATCGTCATTTATCTGCACGGCATGGCAGTTTATCAAGGTACAATATAAAATTGTACAAAAGGGTGTGCCGTGCATTTTACGCCATTTTGGCCTCCGATTGAGGTAACACTCTCTATTACCCCCAACACTTTCCGCTATCTACTGTGGCACATGCCACCACAGCGATAGCACACTAATAACTAGAGTAAAATCTTTCTACAATAGCAGTCCCCACATTCCATTATTATATCACTTCTATAAACACCACTCTACCCCTCAAAATTACTCACATTTCTTGTATAATACATTACATAACATAATAAACAACTAGACATTTACCTTGATCGTTAGCATACATTAAACAAACAATTCTCTTTTAAATAATTTGTATAGAATCTTATAAACATTAATACTTGAAATTTTTCATTAACTCTTTTATACATCATCATCGCATTATTTATCCCTGTCTGGAATTAGATTCCTCAAAATTTCAAATTCATTATTAACAATTAATTTACATCACCTTTCAGTTATTATTATTTTTTAATTATAGTTTCTATTTAGTACAATTATCTCAAATTATTTTCATTATTGAATTAAACTCTTTTCATTTGAGTTAAACACCTGTAAACATTTTATTCTATTTAATTGGTATTATAAATTTTATACTTACAGTACATTATTCACCTACTGACATAAACACAAAATATACACACCACACACACCAATACCTCCACGTAACTTCTGAAACATTTAACAACAGTGTTATTTCATACCAAACAGTTTAACATTTATCTATTTATTACTATCAGATTCACACCTCCTAAAATAGTGTAAACTCATTAGAAAAATTCAATTATACAACATTTAAATCAATCAAAATATTTAAACACCTCCAATTATTTTAATTAAATCAATTATTGAAAACACAACAATTTTAATTACTCTCACCAATTACAATAATTACAATTTATTTATTATCTTCTTCAAAATTATTCTGTTATTTATTTAGACTGCAAAATATTATTATTATTATCGCAACAATTTCTACTACATACACACATTGTTTACATAACATCCTACAATACCCACAATTACTTTCACTAGCAATTTATTTACAATTCTTCGTCATTAATTATTCAAATTTATCACACTTCATTGTCCAAGTTTGGAAGGTCAGAACCATAAAACGAACTATTTAAAATTGTCCATTTTAAGTTCATGTTCAGCCTCCATCATCGAAAATTAGTCTGGGTTTCACATAACAGTTTTCAATTTTATTTACATACTTCATATGGCTATCCTGTGTGTAATAACCATAAAATTTCAGTTCATTCATTTTACCACAATAAGCATACATAGGGTTATTTCCCATTATAATTATTTTATCATAAACCAAGTCAGCATTATTTATTTTTGTCCAGTCTCCCTCAGTAGTTACATTCAATATAAGGTCAGTTATTTTCTCATCATAAGGTAAATTATTATTATTATTTAAACAGGTATCATCAAAATAATTCTCACTCTCTATTTTAACAGGTAAGTATTTCATATCAATTATCTCTATCGCTTCTAACATCTCTTTCAACTCATTATAATCCCTCTTTAATTTATATAATTCTATCTCTCTATCAATACACAACTCTCTATCTAAATCTCTCTCATCATAACACCATCTCACTCTTTCAACACCATTCCCCATAGAGGGTACTAATTCATACAAAAATGGGAAACAATTCAAATCCTCCACTAATAAGGGTCTCTTGCCCTTCAACAATAACACTTTTGAACACCTTGGTTCATCACAAATAAGGGGAAAATTTACCCTCTGCCCTACACACTCATCTACTCTCTCTTTCCATTCTTTCTCTAATTCAACAACACTAATTACTAATCCATTACAACCTATTACTCTCTCTCTCTCACTCACTATCTCACTATCTATTTTCAACGTATCACTCTCTGATACCACCTTTTCAATTACATTACCATTTTCAATATCATTGTTATCATTTGTTACCTTATTCTCTAATACCACATTTTTATACACTTGTTTTTCTACTCACT
Organism: Magicicada septendecula; assembly: GCA_034769895.1. Lineage (NCBI taxonomy): Eukaryota > Metazoa > Arthropoda > Insecta > Hemiptera > Cicadidae > Magicicada > Magicicada septendecula. Next base: position 369,437,037 of record CM068368.1, on the reverse strand, counting down.
CTACCATTTTCTCTATACTCTGTTCTAATCTGTTACAGCTAGTTTCTATTATCTCATTGGTATTCTCAAAACGTTTATTAATTTCGTTAATTTGGTTTTTTAACTTATCAAAACTATTCTTTTAAACATCGAATTTCTCACTAAACTTGTAATTTTGAACGTCAAAACGACGGTCTATTTTATCGAATTTTTCGTCATTACTATCAAATCGTTTACTGAGAAGGTTAAATAAGTCATTCATGGACATCTCTTTTTCTTTTGTTTTACTTGTTACGGGAGTGGAATTCGCTCCCGGCGCACTAATTACAGATTCTTCTACATTACAGTCACCTACTGATAGTGACTGTTTGAATACTGAGTCGGTATTTATGTGACTTTCTGTTTGACTGTCAGAGAAGCTGACTTCGTTATTAATACTCTCATTATTATCCATTATTTATTATTTTATAAAACTTGTTACTTTACTCAAATTAATTTAATTCCTCATAACACAATTTCAATCTTACATATACAATGCGTAAATTACGTACTTCTACTTCACTACTTTAACCTCAAATCACGCTTGCATCTGTTGTAGGTGTGGTTTTTCTATTTAAATTTTAATTTACAAAAACTGTCCCTTTCGGAAGCGCCAATTGTGATAATATATTTACATACAAATATAAATACATAAAATTAGTTTCCACTTACCTCCAAAAATCTTCTCTTAACCCAGGATCTCGTCACACGAACGTTAGAATGCAAGCATGATTTAAGGTTGTGTGAATAACTTACGCAACTCGCCTTTTATGAAGAGATTAAAAAACATTTTTACTATATAATTCTTTCTTGCCAATTATCTCCAACAATTATTTTTCCAACAGTAAAATAAAAAATATATATGCATCCCATTTTTTCGGAAATTTGCAACATGATTAAGTTACATTTATAGTTACCCTAAACATCTTACCTTATATATTTACCAGACAGCCCAGTCTGCTCGCACACACACACACACATTCAACTTTAAAACCCCATTTTAATTAATATTGATATATGTATACCCCTGCCGGCCACGATGAGTCACCCCGACTTTGCGTTGCATCACTCACAGTATTTGCTGGTATGTCCGAAAAACGATTGATTAGTTCATTTTTACGTGAACCGGTTCTCACTATGGGATTTCGCCAAAATTTCACTCGCTATTGTTTGATGTTAAAAAGTTACTTTTTTAAGCCCTGGTTGACGGCAACCTGCGCAGGCTGAAGTCGGTGAGGAACTGGTAGCGTCTATAAGTCCCCTCTCTACTAGATATTTTTGTTGAAGAAGACGGAAACCAATGCCTTGTACTTTGTAGTCATAGTGGTGACACATTCAACACATGGGTTCTTCGTGTATTTGACGTGGATGATATTTGGTGGGGCACTGATCGACGTCACAATTGTGGGCTGGACTTAGTTTCATTTCCGTCAGCTCAGACCACGAGGTGAAAAAATAGAGTCTCAAAGCCATACTGCTTTTCTAACTTGGCGTCGGTCTGCGCATCTGCTGGTGGTTGCGCGTTTGTGCGCTGGTGTCACACAGCCACAAAGTTCTAAAGAATCGACGACTGGCACATTCCTTTGCAAATTTTTTCATCACCCAGCTACAGCGTACCATTTCTTTTGTTCGCACAAAGCTTTTATGTAACACGTGGCTTATCACACAGATGAAAATGAATTGTGAAATAATATTTTAATAAAAATAAAAAGCCCCGTTTTTTTGTCCCGTTACAATACCCCCCCAATGAGATATCTTCTGCCGAAACAGAAGAAATCTCATTGCTAAACCCCTAAGAGGATCGGTGAGGGATATGGTGCCAACAAAACCCCAATTAGCTCTTATACATCATGGGTAAAACAACCCCCCTGACTCGGTGACTATATGGCCGCATCCGAACGAGATCACTGGACTTCTCTATACGAGATCCCAACACCATAAAATCGAACGGACACGCACCACAGCGCACCTAACTTCTAACATGCTACCCCTAACTCCAAATCCCTGGTCTTATATCATGCAGATCCTCAACTGTTATGTTCCCCCTTATCATGCACACTGGGCTGCCTTTAGCAGTTACTGGGCTTGTACACACACTTATAACTACATCCTAGCAAAACTTTCATTTTTACATTCAAAAATTTATTTAAGTTAAATCAAACAGCTCTATCTCCATTACTTTTTTCAAAATCAAAAAATAAAATCTTTTATCTGAATTGATTAATTCTCTTCGTTATTATTGATAATTAGAAAAACAAATAAATTGAACATTTAATTAAAAAAAGAACTCATCCTAACATGTGATTATACATATATCCTACACAATATGATTCAATAAAACCCTAGTATTACACATAAACAACACTACAATCAAAATTCAAAACATCAATTAGATGGCAGGCACAAAAAGTAATTTTTTTTCAAAAAAAATAATTTTTAATTTATTAAAATATACTTCTCTCAATATTCAAAATTTAAACTTATTTAAATTAATTTAAACAGCAAAATTGGCATTACTCCTTGCCAAACGGGTCTAGTATATAACATCACCCATCAGCTGATCAAACTGGGTCAAGTCCACGACCTTGACCTACACAGGTTATACATAAGCTACATCATAAAATACATTAATCATCTTTAAAATTTTTACCTTCAAACATAATAAAACATAATAAAATAAGACATTTAAAATTACCATAGTATTATTACAATTAACAATAAAATTGACATTTAAATTACTCAAAATTACACACTTTACAACTTTACTTTACTCTCAAATTCTATTAAAATTTGTCACTTGTTTCAGTTAAAATTTTATATTTTTACTATGAATCTCTTTCTTGGGGTGATTTATCAATCTCCATTAGTTTGGGTGATTTAATTATTCATAACAGCGTGATTGTATCAACTTAGCATATATATATATATATATATATTCCTAACCCCTCTGACTCTAACACTCATTTACAGCTTTAACTAACATGACACCATCTCTATCAAAACATCTATCAAACACTCTCTTAACCCAATTTACTACTCAACTCAATTCGCAATACTCTACTCTTATATAAAAAAAATTCTCCTCTAACCCTTGTACTCAGGATGTGTGTCCCCCCCCCCAAAAGCTCATCCCTTATGTTGGTTCCTGGACTTTATCCCAAAGGCAACCCTTTCCGGCACTAAACGGTCCCTTCCCGTCCAACCCTTTTGTTGCGGACTCCTACCACACTATCCCCTCTTACAAATTCCCATCCACTATTACCATTCTCATTACCTCACTTCAACTACAACAAAATATCTCAATTACTTATTACATCAAAATATCAATCAATACTCTACATATTATCCTCATAGCTACTGTGTCACTATTACCTCTCAAAGTCTACATTACATTTATTCATAACAATATTTATTCGTCTCTATTACCACCTTAAACTCAACATGGACTGATCTACATGTCCCAACAAAATATTAATCACCCAAAATCTACCTTTTACTATCTTTCACAAATCATTCAAAATCTCAACTATATCAAATTATTTTCATCATTTAAAATACACTCTTTAACACATTGAAACCACTATTAAAACATTATTCAAATATTTAACTAACTTGACAAAATTGCAAATCGTTTATAAGTGATATTGTACAGCTGATCAGCTGATTTTCTCAGCAAGGTGAATGACCTTACTACAAACATATTTCAAAATTATACCAATTACACATTTTATCAATCCTTATCTCTAACCCAAAAAAATAATACATTTATAAGACAGAATAAACACAGTATAATAAACATATGAACACCTATTTATCAAATCATAATACAATTATTTAATTAGTGCAAGAGCGAGTTATCATCTTTAAGTTCCAAAAATTCAAATTCGTTGCTCCCCTGAGCAACCACCCAGCCACACACACTATTGTTTTTTTTCTGTTGGACCTGTGGCGCCCATGTGCTTCCACAAGGACGGCATAGGTGGAGGAATTTAACATCTCCGTGTCGTTGCTTCAGCGTTACTTTTGAAAGATTTAGATATCACGTACCTTTTGTTACATAATTACACACCTTAATGCGGGTCTACCACCTGGCTTTGCTGTTCCTCCTCGAACAGAGTGGCAGCCGCTGTTCCATAGTTTCCGATTTCCCCTAGTTTCACCCCCCATCAATTTCTAATATAAACAATTTCAAGCAGCTATGGTCAAGGTTCGTAATTTATGGCCATAGCTGACCGCTAGCCAAAAACCACGATTAGTGCTGGTAAGGCAGTCGCCCGAAAGTCGGGGAAATCAACTCTACTTTCAGGCATGTTATCATCGTCATTTATCTGCACGGCATGGCAGTTTATCAAGGTACAATATAAAATTGTACAAAAGGGTGTGCCGTGCATTTTACGCCATTTTGGCCTCCGATTGAGGTAACACTCTCTATTACCCCCAACACTTTCCGCTATCTACTGTGCACATGCCACCACAGCGATAGCACACTAATAACTAGAGTAAAATCTTTCTACAATAGCAGTCCCCACATTCCATTATTATATCACTTCTATAAACACCCACTCTACCCCTCAAAATTACTCACATTTCTTGTATAATACATTACATAACATAATAAACAACTAGACATTTACCTTGATCGTTAGCATACATTAAACAAACAATTCTCTTTTAAATAATTTGTATAGAATCTTATAAACATTAATACTTGAAATTTTTCATTAACTCTTTTATACATCATCATCGCATTATTTATCCCTGTCTGGAATTAGATTCCTCAAAATTTCAATTCATTATTAACAATTAATTTACATCACCTTTCAGTTATTATTATTTTTTAATTATAGTTTCTATTTAGTACAATTATCTCAAATTATTTTCATTATTGAATTAAACTCTTTCATTTGAGTTAAACACCTGTAAACATTTTATTCTATTTAATTGGTATTATAAATTTTATACTTACAGTACATTATTCACCTACTGACATAAACACAAAATATACACACCACACACACCAATACCTCCACGTAACTTCTGAAACATTTAACAACAGTGTTATTTCATACCAAACAGTTTAACATTATCTATTATTACTATCAGATTCACACCTCCTAAAATAGTGTAAACTCATTAGAAAAAATTCAATTATACAACATTTAAATCAATCAAAATATTTAAACCACCTCCAATTATTTTTAATTAAATCAATTATTGAAAACACAACAATTTTTAATTACTCTCACCAATTACAATAATTACAATTTATTTATTATCTTCTTCAAAATTATTCTGTTATTTATTTAGACTGCAAAATATTATTATTATTATCGCAACAATTTCTATACATACACACATTGTTTACATAACATCCTACAATACCCACAATTACTTTCACTAGCAATTTATTTACAATTCTTCGTCATTAATTATCAAATTTATCACACTCATTGTCCAAGTTTGGAAGGTCAGAACCATAAAACGAACTATTTAAAATTGTCCATTTTAAGTTCATGTTCAGCCTCCATCATCGAAAATTAGTCTGGGTTTCACATAACAGTTTTCAATTTTATTTACATACTTCATATGGCTATCCTGTGTGTAATAACCATAAAATTTCAGTTCATTCATTTTACCACAATAATCATACATAGGGTTATTTCCCATTATAATTATTTTATCATAAACCAAGTCAGCATTATTTATTTTTGTCCAGTCTCCCTCAGTAGTTACATTCAATATAAGGTCAGTTATTTTCTCATCATAAGGTAAATTATTATTATTATTTAAAACAGGTATCATCAAAATAATTCTCACTCTCTATTTTAACAGGTAAGTATTTCATATCAATTATCTCTATCGCTTCTAACATCTCTTTCAAACTCATTATAATCCCTCTTTAATATTATAATCCCTCTTTAATTTATATAATTCTATCTCTCTATCAATACACAACTCTCTATCTAAATCTCTCTCATCATAACACCATCTCACTCTTTCAACACCATTCCCCATAGAGGGTACTAATTCATACAAAAATGGGAAACAATTCAAATCCTCCACTAATAAGGGTCTCTTGCCCTTCAACAATAACACTTTTGAACACCTTGGTTCATCACAAATAAGGGGAAAATTTACCCTCTGCCCTACACACTCATCTACTCTCTCTTTCCATTCTTTCTCTAATTCAACAACACTAATTACTAATCCATTACAACCTATTACTCTCTCTCTCTCACTCACTATCTCACTATCTATTTTCAACGTATCACTCTCTGATACCACCTTTTCAATTACATTACCATTTTCAATATCATTGTTATCATTTGTTACCTTATTCTCTAATACCACATTTTTATACACTTGTTTTTCTACTCACTCTACCATTTTCTCTATACTCTGTTCTAATCTGTTACAGCTAGTTTCTATTATCTCATTGGTATTCTCAAAACGTTTATTAATTTCGTTAATTTGGTTTTTTAACTTATCAAAACTATTCTTTTAAACATCGAATTTCTCACTAAACTTGTAATTTTGAACGTCAAAACGACGGTCTATTTTATCGAATTTTTCGTCATTACTATCAAATCGTTTACTGAGAAGGTTAAATAAGTCATTCATGGACATCTCTTTTTCTTTTGTTTTACTTGTTACGGGAGTGGAATTCGCTCCCGGCGCACTAATTACAGATTCTTCTACATTACAGTCACCTACTGATAGTGACTGTTTGAATACTGAGTCGGTATTTATGTGACTTTCTGTTTGACTGTCAGAGAAGCTGACTTCGTTATTAATACTCTCATTATTATCCATTATTTATTATTTTATAAAACTTGTTACTTTACTCAAATTAATTTAATTCCTCATAACACAATTTCAATCTTACATATACAATGCGTAAATTACGTACTTCTACTTCACTACTTTAACCTCAAATCACGCTTGCATCTGTTGTAGGTGTGGTTTTTCTATTTAAATTTTAATTTACAAAAACTGTCCCTTTCGGAAGCGCCAATTGTGATAATATATTTACATACAAATATAAATACATAAAATTATTTTCCACTTACCTCCAAAAATCTTCTCTTAACCCAGGATCTCGTCACACGAACGTTAGAATGCAAGCATGATTTAAGGTTGTGTGAATAACTTACGCAACTCGCCTTTTATGAAGAGATTAAAAAACATTTTTACTATATAATTCTTTCTTGCCAATTATCTCCAACAATTATTTTTCCAACAGTAAAATAAAAAATATATATGCATCCCATTTTTTCGGAAATTTGCGACATGATTAAGTTACATTTATAGTTACCCTAAACATCTTACCTTATATATTTACCAGACAGCCCAGTCTGCTCGCACACACACACACACACACATTCAACTTTAAAACCCCATTTTAATTAATATTGATATATGTATACCCCTGCCGGCCACGTGGAGTCACCCCGACTTTGCGTTGCATCACTCACAGTATTTGCTGGTATGTCCGAAAAACGATTGATTAGTTCATTTTTACGTGAACCGGTTCTCACTATGGGATTTCGCCAAAATTTCACTCACTATTGTTTGATGTTAAAAAGTTACTTTTTTAAGCCCTGGTTGACGGGCAACCTGCGCAGGCTGAAGTCGGTGAGGAACTGGTAGCATCTATAAGTCCCCTCTCTACTAGATATTTTTGTTGAAGAAGACGGAAACCAATGCCTTGTACTTTGTAGTCATAGTGGTGACACATTCAACACATGGGTTCTTCGTGTATTTGACGTGGATGATATTTGGTCGGCACTGATCGACGTCACAATTGTGGGCTGGACTTAGTTTCATTTCCGTCAGCTCAGACCACGAGGTGAAAAAATAGAGTCTCAAAGCCATACTGCTTTTCTAACTTGGCGTCGGTCTGCGCATCTGCTGGTGGTTGCGCGTTTGTGCGCTGGTGTCACACAGCCGCAAAGTTCTAAGAATCAAAGACTGGCACATTCCTTTGCACATTTTTCATCACCCAGCTACAGCGTACCGTTTCTTTGTTCGCACAAAGCTTTTATGTAACACGTGGCTTATCACACAGATGAAAATGAATTGTGAAATAATATTTTAATAAAAATAAAAAGCCCCGTTTTTTGTCCCGTTACAATACCCCCCCCCAATGAGATATCTTCTGCCGAAACAGAAGAAATCTCATTGCTAAACCCCTAAGAGGATCGGTGAGGATATGGTGCCAACAAAACCCCCATTAGCTCTTATACATCATGGGTAAACAACCCCCCTGGCTCGGTGACTATATGGCCGCATCCGAACGAGACACTGGACTTCTCTATACGAGATCCCAACACCATAAAATCGAACGGACACGCACCACAGCGCACCTAACCTTCTAACATGCTACCCCTAACTCCAAATCCCTGGTCTTATATCATGCCAGATCCTCAACTGATATGTTCCCCCTTATCATGCACACTGGGCTGCCTTTAGCAGTTACTGGGCTTGTACACACACTTATAACTACATCCTAGCAAAACTTTCATTTTTACATTCAAAATTTTATTTAAGTTAAAATCAAACAGCTCTATCTCCATTACTTT